>CATIWC010002190.1:0-320570 GCA_948472305.1 Vicia faba
TTACAGGGGCAAATAGCTATTAAATCTATATTATATATTAAAATTTGTTTGATATATTAACATAATATTTGTAATTAAAAAGTATCAAATTTGTTGTAAAAAAAATCACATTTGTTTATATATTAAATTTTTATGGTTAATGTTTATTTATAGTTAACATGTTATGTGAGAGTATATTATATATTAAATAGTATAAAATTTGTTGATATATTAAAATCAATGTGGTAATTAAAAAGACAATGATTGTATATACACTACACAAAAAAACGTTATTTGTCAGGGGCTTAACTCCTCACAAATAGGAAATTTGCGAGGGGAATAGTCCCCTAGAAAAACAAGGGATCGTAAATTTATTTGCGAGGGGATTTACACGTGGGTAATTTTCCAAGGGTAAAACCCCCCGCTAAATGCAATTTGTTTTTTAAGCCTGCAAGATGCAGGCGTAGGCGCGGGCTATGGTAGCTGAGTGCATCAGAAATTTGCTTGGGGTTAAGCCCACGATAAAACGTAAATGCTTTATCATTTGCGAGGGAATAAACCCCTATAAAATTGCAAACGGTGATATTTTCCTTTAAGTTTATCCCCTAGCAAATTATCAAAATATTTATAAAAAAAATGATATTAATAGACTAAAAATCAATAATGATAAGTTTATAAATTATATTATTATAATAAAATTAATATAATAAATATAATAATTAAAATTCAATCACACATAATAAAAATTAAAATAAAACTTCATACAAATTACAATAAAATAAAGCTCTTAAGTTTAAAATAGTTAACATGAATTATTTCATACAAATTAAAGTAAACATCAAATTTTCAAATTTAAATATTCTATTCTAGTTCATCTTCTTCTTCTCCTTGCTCTTTTTTTTCAACAATTCCTCCATATCCACTAGTTCCTCCAAATCCACCACCGGAATTTTGTGAAGCCAAAGATTGGTCAAATCTTTGAACCCGCTCATTTGTAATCCGCATTGTTTCTTGATACTTCTATGTTTGGCTCCTCATTTCTTCCTACAACTCTGTTTCTCTTCTCTGCATTTCTCGTTGCGTCTCTAATTATTTTTCTTCATCTCTTCAATTTCTATATTTCTTTCTACTACTTGGATTGCCGCCTCAGTATTCGCCAAGTTTCTCACAGTTTTAAGTATTTTGACGATTAATATAGGTGGAGTTGATGTTCCTTCTCCATCAGCAAGTCTCATTTTAAAACTCCTATCACGCTGCTTGATAGTTTTGGTGTACCCTCCAGCATCATACACTCTCCCCATTTTTCTTCTTTCCACTTGAAACATCATACCATGTCTGAAAACCCACAACAGGATCAATAGGAAATCCTGGTGGTGGTTCAAGTTCATGATGCTCTGACAACTATAGGGCAAGTTGTCTATCAAACTCCTCCTACAAAAAAAAATTAATTGTTATAATATTTAAAATAATCTAGGTCCATATAAAAGTATTAAATAAAATATTTTTAATATAAGAAAAACTTACTTGAGTGTTTCTTGCGCGCTCGTCAACAAACACTATATTTCTCTTGAGACGAGTCTCTAGATGGAGCTCATTAAGAAGTAGAGTTCTACCTAACCAACAATTATTTAAATTTTTTATATATTATTTTGTCACTATTAAAATATAATTAAACAGAATTTATACTAATTTGTCACACTTACATCTAATCTAATCTATATAAAAATTTAAGACAGAGCCTCTAATATCAAAGTTATTAAAATGTCTTGACCATTTTAATAAGTGAGATTTGATAAGTTTTACCGTTTTATTAAGAGAATACTTTTGAAACAAAATATTTCCTAACACATTTGAACTCGACTCGATAAAAATAATTTGAGCTTAAAATTCAATTGAAATTCTATTCATATTTTTTTATAAGTTTAAATTTGATTCGTTTAAAAATAACAAACAATTCTATTTCAATTGGTTAAATTTAGTTTGTTAGGTGCAACTCATGTAGTAAATAAATTTATAAGTTTTTTTAAAGTCTAATATATGATTTTTTAATTTTTTTAAATAAAATAATAATACAAAATAAAAGTTATAAGATTGAAAGAGAATAAAAAGTGAAGATTTAAAATAATTCTTTAAACTTAGAGTCAATATAACTCTCCTTACATATTTTGTTTTGTGTGACAACACTAGTCTCCCTAACTCAACTTTTACAATAAGTTAAAAAAAATATTGTCTTATCATTCTTTTCAATCTCAGGAATTTCTTTCGTTCTCTTTGACTCAATATTTTAAAAATCAGATTTAATTGGTCTGTTGAATTGATTCAATCTTAAACTGTTGTTTAATTCGTTTCAATTTATACTAATAAACGGTTAGATCTATAAAATAAAGATAAAATTATTTTAATCACGAAAAACTAAAATAACCTTAAAATCGGGACCGGTTTTGGTGAACGACATTGTTCAAAAAATCAAAGATAATTTTTTATGTTTTACTTTATTTTATTTCTTTGTTTAAATCTAAAAAATTAATTATAGCAAACATTTAAAATTATATAGATAGAAAATAAATGATAAAATTTGAAGACATGAAACGATGTAAATGCAAATAGAAAGAGAAGAAATAATGTAATCATGAGATAACTGATGTTGGTCTTGGAAGAGATGTGAAAAAAATATACTAATGAAGAACTTGTAGTTTTGAGTTAAACAATTAGGACAAATATAGAAATATGAGTCTTTTGTTGGTGCACGAAAAAGAGATGAAAGACAAAAAAGAATATATTAAATGACGGCTACAAAATAAGGAATAATAATTTACAATGAATTACATTGAGCTACCTCACTAGACTATTTATATACAAAATAAAATCCTAAATATACTCTAACAAAGATATAAAAAGATATAATAATATCTTCTAAAAGATATTCCTAAAATATAGATTAAATCTAATATCATCCCTTAATTTATATTTTATTCAAAACTGACAACACCAATTTCATCCCTCAAGCGAAGAAATTGATCAGTCTTGATAGCCTTTGTTAGAACATTTGTCAGCTGCTTATGGGTGCTACAGTGTACAACTTCTAATATTCCGCTCTGAACTTGATTCCTCAGAAAATGATATTTGGTCTCAATATGCTTGCTTCTCCCATGCAGCACTGGGTTCTTGGCAAGATTGATTGCAGACTTGTTATCAATCATCAGCTTTAGAGGTTTGGCTACTTCAATCTACAAATCTTGCAACAAGTTCAGAATCCACACAGCTTGACATGCAGTCAGAGCACCTGCAATATATTCAGCTTCACAGGTTGACAGTGCAACAACAAGTTGCTTCTTGGAACATCAAGAAATAAGACCTCACATAAATTTGAATAAGTATCCAGAAGTACTTCTTCTGTCCACTCTATCTCCGTACCAATCAGAGTCTGAATAACTCAGAAATTCTAATTCGATCTTTCTTCCAGACAGAAATAACACTCCATACTTCAGAGTTTCCTTCACATACCTCAGAATCCTGACAGCAGCTTGATAATGAGACCACTTTGATTTACTCATAAATCTGCTAATCATTCCAACTGCATAACAAATATCGGGTTTGGTATTACATAAATACCTCATAGAACCAACCAACTGTTTGAAGGTTGTAGCATCCACATCCTCTCCATCAGAATCAGAGTCCAACTTCTGATTCGTATCAGCAGGTGTGATAGAAACTTTGCAACTTTCTAGCTCAAATCTATTCATAAGCTCTAGTTCATACTTCATCTGATGAAAAATGATTCTTTTCTTAGAGCGCATAAATTCCATCCCTAGAAAGAAACTCATTTTCCCAAGATCTGTAATCTCAAACGCATTCACCAGAACTTTCTTGAACTTAACTATCTCTTATTCAGAACTTCCTGTGAGTAATATGTCATCAACATACAAACAGACAAGAATCATATTACCTTCTGAAGTATGTTGAACATAAACACCATACTTCATCTCATACTTCTGAAACTCTTGTTCCTTGAAAAATGAATCAATCTTCAGATTCCAGACTCTGGGCGCTTGCTTCAATCCATACAAGGCTTTGTGTAATCTGAACACCATCTCTTCCTAATTCTTTTTCTCAAATCCAGGAGGTTGTGATACGTACACCTCTTCTTGCAATGGACCATTCAGAAATGCAGATTTTACATCTAAATGCATCAGAGGCCAATTCTTGTCAGCAGCTATTGCAATCACTAGTCTGATTGTTTCATATCTCGCTACAGGTGCAAACACTTCAAAGTAATCCATCCCAGGCTTATGTAGAAAGCCTCTTGATACTAATCTTTCTTTGTGTTTGCCAATTGATCCATCTGGCTTTAGCTTCTGCTTGAAAACCCATATGACGCTGATGACTTTCTTGCCTTTTGGAAGTTCTGTCAGCTTCCAAGTCTTGTTTCTCTCTATAGCATCAAGTTCTTCTTTTATGGCTTGTAATCAAACTTGCTGCTTAAGAGTCTCTTCCGTACTCACCGGTTCAGAGTCTATTAACATTGTACACTGAATAACTTCTCCTTCAGGGTCTACTTCAGTGTCTTGCAACATGTTAAACTCTGCAAATCTTCTTGGGATGCTTATGACTCTTTGTTGCCTCTGAACTGGACCTTCAGAACTTTAGATAGCTGAACATTCCTCTTCAGAAGAACTTGCTTCCGAAATTGGTCTTTCTCCAGAACCTTGATTGTCTTAAGAGTCTGGATCACCATCGGAGTCAGAGTCAGAATCATCTTCTCCTTCTGTATCTTCTTTAGAGTCAGAGTCTTTACCAGCTTCAAAAACATGTGTTTCTGACTTTTCTTCAAGAGTTCTCTCATCAGAGTCAGGACGAGACCTTTCCCAATTCCAAACTTCTGATTCCTTTACAATAACGTCTCTGCTGAACTCAACTTTGTTAATTTCTGGACAATAAAGTTTGTACGAACATGTACTGTGGTACCCCACCAGCAACATCACTTTACTTTTATCATCCAACTTCTATCTTCTGGCTTCTGGGACATGTTTGTAACATACATTACCAAACATCTTCAGATGACTAACACTTTGCTTATCTCCAGTCCACTTCTGAATAGGAACTATTTCCTTCAATTTCTTTGTAGGACATCTGTTGAGCACATAACATACAGTTGCAACAACTTCTCCCCACAGAGTATAAGGAAGTTTCTTCTCTTTCAGCATGCTTCTCACCATATCAAGCAAAGTACAATTTCTTCTTTCAGCAAGTCCATTCTGTTGAGGAGTATAGGGAGCAGTAACCCCGTGCTCAATTCCATTCTCCTCATAGAACCTTCTAAATTCTGTGGAGTTATATTCACCACCACCATCAGTTCTAAGAATCTTCAGCGTCTGGCCACTCTGATTCTCAACCTTCAGTCTGAACTTCTTGAATTCAGCAAACACCTTGTGTTTAAACTTTATGAGAGATACCCATGTCATTCTGGTGAACTCATCAACAAATGACACAAAATATTTTTCTCTCCAGTTGATGCTACTGGAAAAGGACCGCACACATCAGAATGCACTACTTTCAAGGCATGTTTTGCTCTTGGAGCTACTTCCGATGCAAATGGTAATCTTGGTTGCTTACCTTCCATGAACACCTTGCATGCTTTTTCAGGCTTCTTGATTGTAGGAATTCCATGTACCAGATTCTTTGATTTCAGATGCCCTAAACTTCTGAAATTCAGATGACCAATTCTTCTGTGCCATAACTCACTCTCCTTAACAACACTTGTTGCACTAAGACATTCAGAGTCTGCAGTTCTAACATTCACCTTGAATGTTATGTTCCTTCCCTGTTCTAAATCCGTAATCAGCTTCTAATTACAGTCATACAGCTTCAGAAGATTGTCCTTCATGGTAACTGAAAAACCTTTCTCAATCAGTTGTCCCACACTCATCAGATTGCTTTTCATGCCAGGTATATACCATACATTCTGGATCATTGTTGCTTTCCCATTGTTTAGAATGATTCTAACATTTCCCATACCTTCTGATTTGAGGTATTTATCATCAACACATATGATCTTTGTAATCTTCCCAGAGTCAAAATCAACCAACCATTTTTTGTTTCCAGTAAGATGGTTTGAACACCCTGTGTCCATATACCACCATTCTGATGAATTCAGATCATCAGGTTCAGAAGTCAACAATAGCACAGGTTTATCATTTGAATCTCCTCTGGCTATATTTGCTTCTTCTGACTTCCTTTCTTTGTTTGACCAGCAATCTTTGGCATATCTTTGGCATAGTGACCAAAGTTCATGCAACAGTAACACTGAACATTCTTCTTGTCAGACTTCTCCTTTCCCTTCTGGAAATTCTTCAGCCTATCAGAGTTTGAAGCTTCTGACCTTTGACCACCCTTAGTTTTCTTCCTGGCTTCTGACCAACTCTACTTCTGATACTTCTTACCAGAAGTTACTTTCAGAGCCTGTTGCTCTACTTTCCTCTCAGAAGTTCTCGCAGTCATACGTAACTCATGCGCCTCTAGACTACTTTGCAACTCTTCAACTCTCATGGTGTTCAGATATTTGGAATGTTCAATTGCTACCACAATATAATCAAACTGAGAAGTTAAAGATCTTAAGATCTTCTCAATGATTATTTTTTCAGAAAGAGTTTCTCCACAAGCTTTCATCTCATTAGTGATCAGAATCACTCTAGAGATGTACCCAGAAACCTTCTTATTGTCCTTTATGTTGAGATTCTCATATTTCTTTTTGAGAGACTGGAGCTTCACCTTCTTCACTGATGTGTCACCACCGTAACACTTGACCATTGTGTCTCATGTAGCCTTTGCTGTTTCAGAATCAACAATCTTCTCAAACACATTTGAATCCACAGATTGATGGATGTAGAACAACGCCTTCTGATCCTTCTTCCTTAGTGCCCTATGTGTTATCTTTTGTTCCTCTATTGCGTCTGCTTCTAACAGATCATAGCCATCGGTGACAAGATCTAACACATCTTGAGAACCAAATAACACGCGCATCTGGATCTTCCAACTATTTCAGTTTTTACAATCAAATACTGGAAGCTTGGAATGGACATTGCCGTCGTTTCCATTCATCTTCTACCTTGTGGAATTTACGCAGAAACTCAGAATAAGAATCAGTGTTTCCCAAATCCCCAGAATCAGAAACAATGATTATCACACAACACCTCACTGTTCTCTCGTGTTTCCCTTTTTCTCGTGGATTTCGAACCGGAGCTCTGATACCAATTGTTGGTGCACAAAGAAGAGATGAAAGACAAAAAAGAATATATTAAATGACGGCTACAAAATAAAGAATAATGATTTGCAATGAATTACATTGAGCTACCTCACTAGGCTATTTATACACAAAATAAAATCCTAAATATCCTCTAACAAAGATAAAAAAAGATATAATAATATCTTCTAAAAGATATTTCTAAAATATAGATTAAATCTAATATCCTTAACTAATTTTCTGATTTGTTATTAGGCTTTATATTTCATTTTTCTTCTTCTTTAAGCTTGTTTATTAGTATCGTATTTATTTGAGAATTTTATTTTATAAATTATGATATAAATTAATTGTATTAGGATGTTTAATAATATATTTATTTATTTTCTTAATTTAATATACGATTCAACTACAGTTTAATCGGTTGAACCGATTGAACCATAACTCATATTTTTTAACGATTTTTTTTTTCAGTTCGATTTTTAAAACATTGCTTTAACTTACATCAACTCTTGAATAAAATTTTTATATTTACATATATATTAGAAAAGAAAAATTTAATTGAATAATAATGCTTTTGTTTTTTATTTTTTAAAACAAAACAAATTAAACTATATTATTATCCAATAAATTTAATTTTAAAGTTGTTGGTTTTTCTATTGATTTATATTTTTTTCTGCTCCAAAACAACAGTGTTCATTGTTTTCCAATACAAGTTAAGAAAATGTATGCTAGAATAATAGGGTGGACTGTTACAAAAATAAAACAACATTTATTTTAAACTATTTTTGGTATATTAAAATGATTGTTAATCTAGAATATTTGGAAACAATTTTGTGGTGTTTTAAAAATAAAATAATCCTTATTTTTAAAAGCACCATACACTAAAATAATAGTTACTTAAAACATTCGAGAAGTCTAATACAAAAGAGATTTAAAAAAGTGACATAGAACAATTTGATAGACGTTATAAAAATAAAATAAAAAACACTTATTTAAAATCTTTTATATGTTAAATTAAATCATAATTAAATAAAATTTATATTTATTTATAATGGATCATTAAGAGATGCATTCATATTGAATTAAGAACCATACATAACTGAGACAAATATTATATATTTATCTAAAATTTTAAAATAATAAATAAATTATTTTATTTATAAAATATTCAACTTCTATTTTTTTAAATAATATAAAACTTACAATTCACAATTATACGTAATAATTTGTCACACTTAAATCACATCTAATCTATATAAAAATTTAAGACGGATCCTCTAATATCAAAGTTGTTAAAATGCCTTGACCATTTTAATAAGTGAGATCAATGCTTTTTAAGTGCATAAATTTGTTTATGCTTTGAATCTATAAGTTTTACCAACAAAACATTTTCAAACACATTTGTATAAATAATTCATAATTAGAGTTATATATAAGTCGAGTCAAATCAAACTCGTTTAAGTTCGATTCGATTTGATAAAAATAAGTCAAATGTAAAATTTGAGTTTGATTCAAATTTTTTTTTTAAATTTAAATTTGATTTGTTTAAAATTTACGAATAATTGAATTTAACTCGTAAGGTTCATTTCGTTAAGTTTAACTCACTTGTTTCACGAATTTATAAATTGTTTTTTAAATCTAATTATTTTATATAAATAATCTTTTAAATTAATATTTTTTTAAAAGAAAAATAGTAAAAGAAATAAAAATTATAAAATTGAAAAAGAATAGAAAATTGAAATTTAAAATAATTCTTTAAACTTGCTATGGGATAGTTCATAATCTAATGAGTTGAACAATGCATAGTTTAGATCTAGTTCATTTTAATAATAAATTTTAATATTTTGCTTATATTCAATTTATTTATTTATGAATTAAATTCAACGATTTAATTATCGAATCGATTTTCAAAATATGTTTGAATTGGTTATATTCATTATGAGCCTTTTCTACGTATTGGAGTGCAGATTTTCAAGACAACATGCTCGATTAAAAAAACTATGACATTATAACTGAATAAATATTATTAAAGTCTCATTTATATAAACTCAAACGAAGTTTCACATCAACTTCTCCATTACAAGCAGAAACACTAGGCACATTCATGAAAGTGCTAGATTCTCCTCTATAAGCTTTCTTTGGAAAAAGATTGAGAGTTTCTTGTAGAAACCGAGTTGTTGGAATTTGAATTTAGTTTCTTTCTCCTAGAACAATGAACATATGTAGGTGGTAGATGCTTGAAGAAGCTACGTGCATGGGATTGAACTTGTTGTGGTGTCTTGTTGCATACATAGTGCTTTGCTATTTTGGTCCATTTCCCTTTTCCATATTCAATCAGTCACATCACAAATAAGCTAACACAATAAAACAACACTTGCATTACATATCAATAATCAATATTAGAATTAAAAACGGATGAAAAAAGTTAAAATGATCGCAAATTAAGTAGAGAAGAAATGAGAGGTTGAAAAACCCAGTCAAAAAATATTAATAAAAATAAAATAGATATTAGAGGCGAAAATCAATAAAATTGAATATTAAATTAAACATCTTTAACATTTAATAACAAAATGAAAGAGATTTCACTTTTTCGGTCTAAGTTACAAACTTTTATTTTTATTTTTTTAAGTAAAGTGAGATAATGATTATAAAATATTAATTAAATTTAAGGTTGAGAGATACAATTACTCATATTCTTGTTGAGACCAAGGGACCCTCGACCTAGATCCATTTGAATATGATAAGGTATTTGATCCAGGTAATGGTTGGATAACCCTTGCAGCTAGGCTTCCACCGTGCATACCAAGTTGGAGCATAGTAGCGATCTCAAAGGTGTTATTGTTGAATCTCGACGGTGGTGGGACCATGAATCCTTGTGGCAGTGAGAACTACACATTAGTTTGGTGTTGATGATGATGTATATGATTGTGAAGATAAGGATTGGTAGACACATGACCAATGTTAAGGATCGATTATACATTAGACGAAGATATATGTGGTGATGGAGAGGAATCATGAGAGTTTGTAAGATCAATGATCTCAACACAAGACATTTTGGTTTAACAAATGTATAAGAAGATTTTAAGGATAAGTGACTCAAACTATGCATTGAAGTGTGCTTGTGTCTTGATTTATAGAACTCTGCAATAATTTTTTTTTTCAACTTACTAAAATGTGCATAATTCTTTTTGTTAAAATTACTTAGGTTATCACCTTAAATGTTAATTTATTTACTCTTTTGACATTATTTTATTAGATTACGTATATCTTTGAAATCACATTGAAACAATGTTGTGAGTGCATGTATCTGAAGCTCTATAATATAGATTCAAATTTTTTGTCCCCCATATCATGTCACAATAAAAGGTATATTTTCAAATGCTTGCAAATGATGTTTGACACACGTCATTAAAGATAAGAACTAATGGTCTAGAAAAAAAGAGTTAATCAAAGATAAGAATTAAATAAACTTTTAATTCAAAATAGAAAAAAAATGATAAACTAACGTCTTTTTACATCTATGTGCAACATCATCGTATAATTTCACAAAAAAGAGTGTACAATACACACAATCCATTTGTTTATTGCTTACCAAAATATAATCATATAAGGATCTATTATTCATATTATTATTTTTATGCAATGCTAATGTACAATATTTTATATGGTTGACATTTCATGACCAATTGTATATGTGATTTTAAAAGTACATTTAAGGTTGGGAAGTTGTAAAACATAATCCCTTCTTTCCTAGTATAATTGTCGAGGGAAACAATCAAAGCCTGAAGATGTATGTAATGAAGATGATAAAGATAAAGTTATATATGATAAGAAGGTCAAAAATATTATAGTGTTTGCCTTAGGGATGAGTGAACTCTTAAGGGTGTCAAATTGTCAAACAACTAAAGAAATATAAGAAACCTTTGAAATCACACGAATGAACGAACAAAAGAAGTAAAATGATCTTGACTAAACACACATTGTATCTTAAAAATATAAGATGTTTAGAATGTTACTAGGAGAAAAGATATTATACATGCAAAAGAGGTTCACCCATTTGAAAAACCGTTTAACTATTCTTGAAGTAATCTTCACCAACAATGAACTAAATTTAAAGGCCCTTGGATTCTTAACAAGAGCATGACAACCTAAAGTGAGGACGTTTTTAGAAAAGAAAATTCTATCCAAGATGACATTGGTTGAATTATTTGGAAGATTACAAGAACATGAAATAAAACTTGATCTACTGAAAAAATATGAAGGACATGAACATAAAGTTAGATCCCTTTTGTTCTGGACTAGTCTAATGACTAGAATTGGCCTAATCCGCTCCTGCCCTTGGCACGACCGATGACAGCAGCCTAGCATTCTATTCGACCACGACGCTTGTTATCTGGCCAATTATTCCTTACATACACGCCTTCCCAGATCAATGAATATCTTTTATCGGCCCAACATGAGTCAGGCAGACACCCGAGAAACGACAAAAACGGCCATCTGCATGTAATTCCCCTCCTCGAAACAAACAACTACTTACGAGCATACCTGCCCGTTTTAACCTAGTCCTAGCAGTTACCTATTTTTCCGGACCCACATATCTAGGCCTAAAAATAGGAACCAATGACTACGCGCTGGGGGAACATTATATAACCCCTCACATATGTGAGAGCCAGGTATTCACAATCTCACACCTTAAACTCTAATATTCTGGTTGTATCTCTTTGCTCCCACACTTACTTGATCTTCAGAGTGTCTTGCAGGTACAACCCACTTTTCTCCTCAACTTTTCAGCCAGTCAAAGATCATCCTTTGGCCCACTTGCAGGTTCTGATCAACTGGTAAGATCACCTTTCATTAAAGACTAAATAAAAATATTATGATAATGATCAAGAAGAAGAATCTCAATCTGGTTGTGACAAAGATGATAAAGATATAAAACTACTAATCAAGAAGTTTGAAAAATTATTTAAAATGAGACAAGACAATGAAACTTGGTCAAGGAAAGAAGTTTAATGAAGCACCAACTTCAAGACACAAAATCACGTGCTTTGAATGTGGAAACTAAGGACATATTAAAAGTGATTATCCTTTACTCGAAAATAAGAATGGATTCAACAACAAGAAACATAGAAAGTCAAGAAGTGTTGGAATTAAACCCAAAAATTTGAGTAGTTCTGAATCAATATTGATGAATAAGATTCAATCAACCCGATCGAAATCTCTTGTTATTCACTGTTCACTCGAATAAATCAACCAACCTTAGTTGCAAGATGATTTTGTGTAGAAATTAACAATAGAGAAACGAGAAAATATAATTAGGGAAGAAAAATAAGTTAGGGGTTGAACGAAGTAGGGGAAGAAGAAGAATTTCTACAGAGTTTCTCTCCACTCACAAACGGTGAATTTCCTATTCAATTATGCAATTGCATTGGTGATTACAATAATAGGGGTTAGTCCCTCTATTTATAGTTTTAGGTTAGCTTGCTCACAAGATAAAACCCAAATCTAAAAAATCCCAAAATACCTATTTAGGTCTAAGTCGAAATCCTATATTGAGGCTACCTCCTTCGACACTCTGACTACTAAACAACTCGACACACACAAAATAATTTCGACATACACATGACTTCGACACAAAGAACTACATTCTTAACTCACTGTTTGCAAGGGTTTCTCGCAAACAATCTCTATCCTATTACTTAAAGGTTACTTGCAGGACTGACTACAAATTCCTATACTTGGTGTTAAGTTTGGTATGGTGTTTTGGGATTAGAAAGCAGAAAAATGGTAAAAGATAAAGACAAAGATAAATCTGCGAGAAATGATAAACAAGACAGAAAAACTAGAAGTATATTTCTTTGAATTCAAATGTGGATGCAAGCATACATTTTTCAAAAGTGACTTGTTTTTCTCTTTGACATGGATACTTTGAGTGTTTTCTTACAATGTTACAAAATGTGACCCATAACATGAATGAAAAACTTTCTTAAATAATAAACAAAAAATAACGGCTATCAGACACGTTTGACGGTTATTACAACCACGTTTGGAGTTTGTGATGAAAAATTTCCTTTTTGAGCCTTCCCATGTTCTATTTGTAATCATCGGTGAAAACTGCTCCAATGTTGAACGCTTCACATATTTTCTTTTGGCTTTCGAAACTTTCATTGATTTGGCTCCTAGCTGACAAACTTCTAACCAATTCGACTGAGAATTTCATCATTTTCCTTTTTTTTTGAATTTTCGACTGCATGTCTATTCAATTGACATCAAGCGTCATGATGACCATTTTCTACGCCGTTACTCCCAACATTATTCCATCATTTCTCATGATGGCTCCTAGTTTATAGTGTATGGTATTTCAACCAACTCCACTAACTCTTTCACTTCTAAACTCGTATCAACCAAAGTTTTACCAGTGAGTTCCATTTGTCCATCATCGACAACTTTAGTCTGTCTATAAATAAACCTTCAGCTTCCTATTTTATCTTCTTCTTCCCCGTATCCATTCTCCTGCAAGTTTTTGTGAATATAAAAACTATTTCTTTTCTCTTTTTCCTTCCTATTCGCTACAATGGTTGCTTTCTCACTTACTCCGGTCAACATCGGTAACAACCCAATGGCTTTTAATCTCTGCGAGGAAGAAAACTTGATTATCATTCCTCAACCACCATCTACTGATGAACACAAGATCAAGAGATAGAAACAACATATTCTCATTCCGTTTGTTGTTGCAGAGAAACTCTTTGCCTTCCATGGACCTCTCCCAACTCAACAAAATCATCCAAGGCGAGTTCAAGAGTACTTTCCTTGTTTTACTTTTACAAATGCTTTGGTTTTTGATTCCGAAACACCGATTGATATTAGGTTCATGGAATCTAGGGTGTTTAGATCTATGCCTGCTCCAGGTAACAAAGCTTATCTCGCTTGATTATATAAATTCCAAGGACAAAAACAAGAGCAGTGGAAAGATGATGTCATCTTCGAAGCCATCCAGCTGTCGAGGAATGCTCATAGGATCGATACCAACTTGATCATAACTTTGATTTTCTTTTGGGAAGGCACGACTAACACGTTTAAACTTCCTTGTGGGATGTTAACACCCACTTGGTTCGACCTATCAGCCATTATTGGCCTTTCTCCTTTGGAAGAAACTTTGACCTAGCTGCTCAGACTGAAAACTCCTTTTATTTCGAACACACCAGTCTCAAACATTACATAACTGACCATCATGTCACCGATGATCGAGAAGTTTCCGACGAGGAACATATTTATTTCCTCACCCTTTGGATTTATTATTTCTTGTTTTTCCCAGGGTCCTTGCAAGTAGCCAAAGGATTCATCCCTCTGGCCATTCAAATTTATGAGGGTCGAAATATTTCCTTGGGAAAACTTTTGCTGGCCTATTTGTACCATACTCTAGGTGATGTTTCTTCTAGGGTGAAATCCCTCCCTACTTACGAGAAGGGGCTTAATATTTCAGATATGTTGTACCCCAAAATTTTCCCTCTCATTTTACTCAATGCATACTCCTAGAGATCCTCAATTTGCTCAAGTTTGCCAAAGAGTTGACCAGATAAACTCTCTCCTAAGGCACTGTGTCTCAAATTAGGGTTTCCATTTTCATCAAGATAGGTAAACTCCAAAGACCTCATATTCTCTCCATGGTCCTAATATATTCTCAAGACCCTCCATCTCAAATTTCAAGCACCGCATAAGAAGTTTGCTCAGTCAACTGCTCAGATGCTTGAGAATCGACTGTATTAGGTCAAAAGTCAACTGTGGCCCACATACAGTCAAACTTCAATATTTTTGGTAAACATCAACATTTTTAAGTGATATTCCTAATTTTATCAAAGGTTGATCATGAATCCCCAAGGAATGCTCCAAAATCATCAAAACCCAAAAGTTGTTAAATTAGGGTTTCTTAGTAAAAGTCAACCAAACTTTGACCAAGCATAACTTCCACATGCTTTATCAGAAATTTTCCATCCAAGGCTCATTTTGAATAGGATGCAATCCCCTATAACTCATTTTCATCCCACAAGTTCAAAATATGCACTCATAAAAAGATATGAATTTCTACATTATGAGTCCTTTTGAAAATTCAACAAAAACACCTTTTGGGTCAAAGCTTCTTACATGAACATGGAAGACTCAATTGAGATGAGAAAAAAAGGGTTGCTTAGGGGACATCCTAAGCTTTCTAAAAAGTCCAAGAACACCTCTCTAGGGTTAAAATTGGAGGAGATATGCCTTGTCAAAGTTTACCTTTTTTTGCAAAATTGCCAAAAGTCAAATGTGCTCAAAAATGCATTTTTTGTTAAATAGGCCTAACTTTTTATGCTTGCACCTCACTTATAATGTGGTGCACGACTCAAATATTCACCCACACATTATTTTCTTCATTTTTCAATTTATTTTGATTTTTTATTAATTAAAAATTGAATTAAATCAAATAATTGATGAATAATAGCAAAGATATGATTTGATTTGGTTTTTGGACATGTTGGCAATCAAAATATGCTGAGTTATCAAGGCCAAAACGAATCAAGCATAATTGGTACAAGAAAGAGATTATTTGGCTCAAAATAGCAAGTTTACATGTAGCATGAAAATCAAATCAAATCTCTCATAATTGCAAAGATTCAATCCAAATTTACAACCCTAATTCATTCGTAGATATATATTGGACAAGAAAAAAGCATGGGACAAGGTTTTGCAGACGTGAAAAGAGAAGAACAAAGCTTGAATTTTCAAAGAAAAGTGAAGATCCAATCTTGCTCCATAGGCCGTTTCAAGCGTTTCTAAAGATCAAGTCATCTCCCTAGGCACTCACTGAACCTGTAGCAAGCATTTGCAAGGCTTGAAACACCCAGAAACGCATGCAATCACTCTCACGGTTTGATTATATTTTCCAAATTGATTATTAAATTTCTTGCATCATTAGCATGTTTAAGTGATATATTTGTGATCATGAATGTGTTTGCAACCTGACTGGATGATTTAATTGTGTTTTTGACGCATATACGTGCCTTTGCCATTATTAGGGTTTTTGTGTGCGTTTTAGGGGTTTGTTACACAGGTTAAATTGGGCCAAAAGAAGAATACCATGATGTTCACGAGATCAAGACGAATTGATCCACATAACTGGGAATAATTTATCATGCCTGTGCTGGATTTTTAAGTTTTACAGGTTTGTAGCTACAAACTTTTGTCTGTAGGTAAAGGTACAAGAACCTAAGGCGACGAAGAAAGGTAGAAGAAGATTATGTGCCAGCCAGCCATTTGCCCATTTAAAATTCGCGTGCGTGGGAGTCAGTGATTTGTTTGCTTTATATTATATTTTTTTTCCTTATACTAACAATTAAAACGCGTAGCGTAGATGGCAACGAGGAATTGGTATTAAGCATAAGGACCTGGGTTCGATCCCAGGTCCCAACGTTCCCTTTATGTTATTTTCTCTCAGCAAATCCAGCGTATCTCTCATCCCGGTGTCCACCATACTCCACCAGCATCCAGCCACTTGATCCAGCATAGTACCAGATCCAACGCTCCAGTAGTGAGGGACCATGATGCACCCTCAAGTCAACGCTACAAGAAATCAAATGTTGACCGGGCTTGAAGGGTTATTGGGCCAAGAAACTCAAAATTACACCCCCCATTTGCTACCACATACAGGCCCAGTTTGCATTTTCTTTCTATTTCTCTTTTTAATTTCTTGAATTAATTTATTTATTTGTTTTAATTAATTAACAATTTTTTTTTATAAAACTAAAAAATCACAAAAAAATACAGAATTAAATATTTGTGCAAATTAATATTTATTGAAAATAAATTAGGTTAATTAGTTTATTTGTTTATTTTGTTTCAATTAAAATTAAATAGAAACTAGGTTTTAAATTCTACAATTAAATTTCTTTTCTCAAATAAAAACCACAAAGATACACAAAATCTTTTTTTTACAAAATATTTTATTTTCTTGAAATTATTTAATTTAGTTTAAATTAGGTTAATTTCAATTTCTTTTATAATTAAAAATAATTAGAATTAGGGTTTTAGTCGTACATAACCTAATAAAATCTTTTTTCCAAAATAGTTTAAATATTTTTTTATTAGATTTTAGGGTTCTCAATTTCTCCTCACATTTAATTTACCACGCACATTTTTATTTATTTTATTATTATTGTAACTGTTTCGAGCCTGTAATAGTTTTAATTAGGGTTTTAAATTCCGCACTTTTATTTCCCGTCAAGACAATTATGTAACTGTCAAAGCCTTGTAATAGCTAGGTTTATTTTTCGCACTTTAAATTCCTACAAATATTTAATTGTCTAGACTTATGCTAATAGGATTATATGGCAAGAGTATGTTGAAATTAAAACGGTAGATCACCTAATGTGCAAAGATTAGATAACTGAAACAATTCACATGCACATATTCACTCCTAGGGTTTACCTGACTTCGGTTGCCTTCGGTAAACAATCATTAAGCATAGGAGATTTTAGTGGTTGCCCTTCAGTCTAAAAGATCAAAATGTCCCATTCGAATGTTGCCTTGAAAATGTTGCCTCGGAAAGATCTTAAGACTCTAGGGTTATTACTAAAGTTTTCTAACTGTTTCTTTAGTGGTTGTACTTGTCCCTTTCGGACGTCCCTTATAAACTCCAACGACGGTGCTACCTACTCTTTAATAGTGGGATAGTGCTGTCTAAAGGAAACGAGAACAAACAATCTTTTTTCGAGTAGGTAGAATCTTAAGTACTTGCTCAATAAAAACTTTTCATACAAACACCTTTCAAAACAAATTTTCCAAACAAACTTCGTCACATCCTTGAGGACTGATACAAGGGTTATCACGAAGTAAAACATTTTCAAAACAAGCACACACAAGCAATTTGAAAAATGAGCAAGTACCTAAGAGCCCGTGAAAAACCATGGATAGAAAGGGTGCTAACACCTTCCCTTTCTATAATCTACCCCCCGTACTCAGAATATCTCGAAAAAAGGTTTTTTCTGTTCTTTTTCCTTTTCCATGATTGGATGAAATAAAAGTCGGTGGCGACTCTTGCTTACCACGACATTTTGCAAACAAAAAACGCAAAATGCAAACCAATAAAAACAGTCGGTTCTGCCACCGTATCCTAAGGTCCCTTTTGGCTGTTACAACATTGGCTGAATGCCACATTCGAGCACCAACTAGGCTATCCCATTTCTGAAGCAATATTACATTTATCAGAGAATCTAACCATCGAAGGCTTGATATTATCTTTGATGACTTATCAACAAGAACTCGACAGGTTTGCCTTTATGAAATACATATATTTGTTTGTTGAAACCGACATTTTTGTTTCGGACATGGCCCCCTTTATGGACCACATTGTTGATCCAGATTGGTTTAAGAATACTTTCCCTAGAGTTTCTCCAAAAGATAACGCGAAATCAAATGCGGTCTGGAGAGCTTTCTTGAATCCCACACTACTTTCCTTCAGAATTGATACTGGGTCAAAATATTATAGCTTCATGAGCTATCAACCGTAATTAGTGTCCCTCCAATTTGGACTTAGCCAAATGTTTCATATGTCTCTCGTTTCTCATATACAAACATCATTTGGGTTGGTCGACAACTATTTGTTAATGAGAATTTAGTGTGCCTCAAATTTCATAAAACCATGCTAGATCTTGAGCTCCTTCTTTTTCGTTTTCAGAACTCCTTTTTCACTACCAAAGAATTCGACCAATGGTAGTCTGAATTTAAAAAAAGTACTTTTATGCACCCGGCTTCCTGCAGAAGTTGATTGAAGTTTCCAACATTTTGGAAAATGCTCAAACAACTACAACACCAGCGACAGATGCTAAAGCTGAAAGGGTTCTATGATCTTTTACAACAACTGTCAAAAATATTTAGCTGAAAATGATATCTTTGGCTCCTTTACATTTCTTAAAATTATCTTATCATTTCAATTTCTTAAGGTAAACTAATTCTATTATACTCAGAAATGATCCTCAAGTGTTGATCCAATATCCATAAATCCAACCAGGAGAACAAAGGTTTCAGTCTCGTCATTATCTCAGGTAATATATTTTTATTTCTTTAATATGTTAACATCGAATTATCTCCGACTTCTCTAGAGTTTAGATTCTTTAAGAAACACCCCAGCTCTCAACTGAGAAAGAAGACTCTGCTGACAGTGAACATACTCAAATTTTCCTTCCTTCAGAGCTCCGACTCCTACTAAACCCAAGGGAACTAAAAAAGGAAGAAAAATCATCCTTAAAAATATGGCCCTAAAGCCACTCCTTCTAACAATAAGGCCTATGATATTTCAACTACCAAAGGCTCAGGTGTGATAACTTCTAATCTCCAGACTAATAATCAAGAAGAGACTTCTCCTCCTCGACAATTAGCTCCCATTAGTCCATCTTCGACAGCAAAAGATGCTCAAGTCTTGAACCCTAAGGTATTTGTCCTTTTTTACTCACATTCATGTATTGAGTATTTTATACTAAACCATGATTATTCCCCAGGAAATGATTCATGCAGAAATTCCTAACTCTGATCACTCAGTCAAGAAAATCGTTGTTGATAATACCAACAAACTAGAGCCTAATTCTGATAATTTGAATGAGGCCACTTCTATGTTGAGCCCTCAATCCCATGAAGATCCTGCAAATGCTTTGACTGAAAGAATTCCTCCGCCTACTCATTCCGAAAATGCCACTGATGCTAGTAATCAAGAACCTCAACCCATTGCTGCCGCTAAACCCCCTAAAAAGAAAAATCTAAAACAACATGTTTTGGTCGATGAAATATTGAAGTATTTGGCCTCCATTGAAAATGTCCTACAAGACATTAGCTCTAATAACTCTCTTAGTCAAGAAGAGATTCTATCTATGAAGCAAAATAATCTAGCCGAAACCCTTAGAAGGCTGCAAAAACATCGACATGCCTCGACTTGTTCTCACACTTCTGGTTCGACAGATACAACTACCACAAAACTGGATGATGTTGTGACCTTTAAGCTACGACAAATTAGAACTTATTTGTTTGAGGGTGAATTCCTTGAAGTTGTAGCGGAGGAGGCTGCATTTGGGAGCGGATGCGTTCAAACTACTCGACGAAATTTCCCAACAAAACATTCCTGATTTTCTAGCTCAATATATAATCGAGTTTGAAGATTTCTTCAATCAGCTTTTTAAATATTTTGCACTTCGTAAGCACATCTACCTCCAAATTAACAGTATGGTAACTGAAACTATGGGTGAATGGGACTTGAGTGAAGCTTGCGAGAAAAAACTGAGTGAGTTTAAAGTTAAGAATCAGGAGCGTGTCGACCAACGCCTTGCTTTTGACTAACATATATGAACTTACTAAGCACAAATAGTTGAACTCACTAAGAAGATAATTAAGGTCGAATGTAAAAAGGCTTCGTTGGACGCGATGGGTGTTATTCCCAGTCAAGATGAAATTACTTGGGAAACTCTCAGAGGAATCTCTCATGGCGAGCACGCCCTCAAAATACAAGGAGATGTTGATCAATTAAAGGAAAAGAAGACACATATCGACATCAAGATCGCCTTTGAGAATACCCGCTTTGAAGATTTCAAATCCTGGTTCCCTGCTTGATTATCGTTGCTACTATTTTACTTTTGCCGAGGCTAGATATCACTTTTTGTAATCCTTGTGAACTTATGGTTACCATTTTTGCTTTATTCCATTTTTTTCGGCCAACATATATAATATGATTTTTATTGCATGGTAATTTGAACCTCTTGAAGCATAGGTCTATGTTTTTTCAAATGTTTCCCATTTAATTTAAGGATTCGTTGATCGAAACCTAGTTCTTCGATCTCATAAGCGTTATTTGTGAATGCCTTTATAACTTGGAATGGTCCCTCCCAATTTAGTTACCATTTCCCCAATGTTTGGTCTCTTTGATCGATTGGTAGAATTAATTTCCAAACATATTCACCTATTGAGAACTTTTTTGCGTATACTTTTTTGTTGTATGTGTTGTACCCCAAAATTTTCCCTCTCATTTTTTAAGAATTTTCTCACAAGATCTCTATTGGGTCAAGACTGTATAAGGTTTGATCAGCTCAAGATACTACCTCAACACTGATGGCTCAAATTAAGGTTTGGGTTTGGACAAGTACAATTGGAATTTTAATGCCCCATATAGTTTCCATGGATCATATTGGGCTCTCAGGCATCAGGTCAAAGAAATGAGGAAGAGGAAACTGTCGAAAGGGAAAAGTAGATCGAAAAGGAGTGGTGGACAGATTTTGACAAATTGAAGAGGAGCAAGCTTGCTTCGATCCACATGTTTCGACTGGGAAATGGCTTCCTTCAAGCAAGATTGTTTCGATCCACCTCTAAACCTTCTTCGATCCACCTCTAAACATGCTTCGATCCACGTCTAAACATGCTTCGATCCACCTCTAAACGTGCTTTGATCCACCTCTAAACATGCTTTGATCCACATACTAAACCTTTCGGCACACATAGTTTTGATACAATGAATTATAAGTATTGAGATGTCTAGAAAAAAACTTTGTGAAGTAGGAAAGCAATCCAGAATTTCTTTCGTTTTGACTATGCCAATGAGATCATCTTGCATACTCAAAGTGGTACATTTAGATGAATGTGGTCCATTCGAAGAACAAGCAATTGGTGGAAACAAATATTGTTTTGTCTAGTTGATGAGTTTGGTTGAAGGTTGTAAGTGGTCCATTCGAAGAACACACAATTGGTGGAAACAAATATTGTTTTGTTTGTTGATGAGTTTGGTAGAAGGTTGTAAGTGGTCCATTCGAAGAACACACAATTGGTGGAAACAAATATTGTTTTGTCTGGTTGATGAGTTTGGTCGAAGATTCTAAGTGGTCCATTCGAAGAACACATAATTGGTGGAAACAAAATATTGTTTTGTCTGGTTGATGAGTTTGGTCGAAGGTTGTAAGTGGTCCATTTGAAGAACCTATATGATCGGTGGATCTGGAACTGACTGTTTAACGCTGGTTCGCGAAATGTCGCGGAAGCAAGAGTCGCCACCGTCTTTTATTTTCTCCAAATGGAAAGGACAAAAGCACAGAAAAATTCCTTATAGAGATTGCTCTCGGTTCGGGAGGTAGATTATAGAAAGGGAAGGTGTTAGCACCCTTTCTATCCATGGTTATCCATGGGCTCTTAGATACTTGCTCATTGTGTTTTCAAAAGGTTTGTTCGCTTTTCAATTGTGGGTTTTTAAAAAAGTTTATTTGAAAATTTCAGTTCGACTCTTGTATCGGTCCTCAAGAGTGTTTGAAAAATTGCTTTTGAAAGCTTTTTGAAAAGGTGTCGGTGTGAAAAGTATTTTTGAATTTTGTTTGAAATTTAGAGCAAGTATCTAGAGTCGTCTACCTACCCTAAGGAATTCGTCTGTGTAGATGTGCTTTAAAGTAGTGCCATCCCACCATTGAGAGGTAGGTAGCACCACAGTTGGAGGTGTTCGGGTCAATTCGAGGTTCGGGACATGGTGATCACCAGAGCAATGGGAAGACACCTTAGAAGCTACCCTCATGTCAGGTTCCCGGATCATGAGGACTTACTAAGACATCCTCTACTTGACGATCACCTTTCGAGGCAAGGCAACAGTGAGGCGTACCCTAGGGGTGGTGTGTGATTTGTGTGTCATGTTCATTTGCATTTATCTTGTTCATGTCAAAGTGATCTATGCGTTTGTTTTTATTTGTCATTCATTCTTGCATGCATTTATTTAATAGTTAAAAGTGCGAGAAAAGTAAAGTTCTAAGCTATTACAAAAGGCGCGGGTCCACATCGCCAAAATTTCCAGAACCCGATTTGATAGAAAATAAAGAATTAAAAATGCGAAAGATAAATATTACATGGCCTTGGGAGAGATACATAAATATTAAAAGAAAAAAAGAAATAAATACGCGCATTGAGATTTTAAATTGAAACGAGGGCGTTGGACCCTTTTTAATTAAATTAAATTAAACGATTATTAAATTAATAAAATTAAAATGAAAAGAAATTTGTTTTTGGTATTTTAAGATTTTAATGGAAAAAAGAATTAAATGAAATTGAGAAACTAACCCTAATTCTAAATTTTTTATTTGTTAAGAAAGTATTAAACTTTAACCTAAAATTAAACCTAATTATTTTACATGCAAATTACAAAAATAAATAATAGGAAATATTTAATTATTATGAAAGAAAAGAAAAAGGGATAAAAATGATTATAAACCCTAATTCTACCAATTTTAGATTTTTATTAAGGAAAATATTACAATTAAACCTAATTTAATAACTAAAGTTAATTAATGTAATTTATTTACAAAAAAAATATTAATTAAATAAATATATTTAATTTTTGTCCTTTTTCTGATTTTTGTGTTTTTTTTATATTATTTGTGAAATATTAAATTAATTAAAAAAACAATAATTGAAAGAAAGTAAAAATAATGAAAAAAAAAACAAAGAATGTAAAAAAGGTTTGCAAACCTAGGGGGTTCTGTCCCCAAAGTGGAGGGTTTATTAGCATTTCTGGCCCATTTAAATTCATGGCCTGATTGACTTTCATGGCTAGCATGTAGCTCCGTTGACTAGTGCCTATGGTGTCCATCAGATCTGGTCCCTTGGATTGGCATTATTGGCCAAGTGGCACGCCAGAAATTGTGGACGCATGGTGGTCCTTGGAGCTGAAATTGCATAGGAACGTTAATTGCAAAATAATATGGAAAGGGTGAGGACCTGGGGCTCGAACCCAGGTCCTAGAGATTACCAATACCTAGCCTTGCCAACTGATCCACTTGATTGCTTTGTATATTACATAACAAACAAATAACATAAGCGAATATAATAACTAATGGATTTCTGGCGCGAATTTTTGAACGAACCAATCAACGCTTGCCACTGCATCGTCTTCTCCATGGCTTGTTTATTTCCTGAAACACAAAAAACATTGGCAACGGTTTTGAACCGTTCCCTCAGACACTATTATAAAAAATAGCGATTAGCTCAGGGTGGCTCATAAATTGAGCGCGACCCCATCACTGAGTTTGTATGAAGGTCCTGATTTTGATGGTCTGGGTCTTGTGCTCCAATATTTCTGGATAAGAGAATCCCTAATTTTGCAAGTCTGAAAACCTAGGGTGCTTTAATGGCGATTTCGCGTATGAGACACAAAAACTCAATCCAACTACATGGTTAGCTTCAGAATGAGTCAAATAATGCAAACCAAATATTAAAAATCAAGAATAATGCAAGAATTATGATAAGTGAGTATGGAAAAAATCAAGAACAGGGCTCAGTCGCTCTACCAATTCTGGGCGTTAGAGGTCGTGCTTTTGATCCAGGAAGTTTCCCTAATGTCTTAGGAAGGCAATGGATTGATTACTTTGCCTTGAAATGCTTGGGAATCACGATTTCAGTTTTGAATTTTTTGATCAAAGTTGCAAAGTTCTCTTTTGTCTTTCTGCGCAGCTTGGAGGTTTTTAGGCATTAGGTCTTGATCAAGCTTATGTATGGAACCAATTAGGGTTAAAATTTGATCCAAAAAAAAAAACCTTTGCATTGATTGAATAATATTTGATTTTCAAGGCAAAATATTTTCTAATCTTTTCATGCAAACTTCTACCAAATCATCACCAATTAGCAAGATTCTTTCCAAATCTGATTATACACAATATCTTGAAATTATTTCATGCACAAAAAGATTCAACAAATTAGGTTTAGTATTTTTCACATATTTAATTTAATTAAATGAATTATTAATAATTAAAAATCCAAATAAATAAATAAAAATGATAAAAAACTTCCCTTTGGGCCAAATGGTCGTGCACATGCCTTGGATAATGAATTGTGGAAGAAAAAGAGGCCCATTAGCAATTTTAGGTCATTTGAAACAATGTTGACTTTTCAAAATATCCAAAAATTTCCCAACTTCCACAAGGCATAACCTGCTCAATTTTTAAGATTTGCTCATGTTCTTGGACATTTTGGAAAGGTCTTTGAGTCCTCTAACCAATGACTTTTGTCCCATGTCATTTTGATTTACCAATCTCAAGTTATGGCCTTTGACTTAAAGTCCCTTTTTGTTGACTTTTGAAAATGACCTATAATGTTGAAATTCATAACTTTTTGTGAGAGCATTTCTTGGACTTGAAGTATGAAGAGGAGTTATAGGAAATGTCTTTCTCTTCAAAATGAGCTTTGGATGGAATTTTTCTGATAATCCATGTGAAAGTTATGCCCTGGTCAATTTACAGTTGACTTTTTCAACTGTCCAAATAAGGAAACTTTTGCATCTTGATGATTTTTGAGCCAAACTTTGAGAATCATGATCAAGCATTGATCAAATGATGTTTGTGGCTTCAAAATGAGATGTTTGACCAAAAATTTGAACTTTTTACTGTCAAATGACCATTTTGCCCCTACAGTTGACTGTAGTGCAATTAGGGTTTTTGACTGTGCAATTTTGTGCTGAAAGTCTTGAAACTTGATATGAGGATGCTTGACCATATTTGTAGGCATGTGGGACTTGATTGGACCCTTGGAAACTTCATTTTCTTAATCAGAACCAAAACCCTAATTTTGACTGTTTAGGAGGCTCTTACACTGTGCAACCCTTGGGGAATTTTGAAGCTTTGACTTTGCAATTCTTGAAGAATATGGGAGGGCAAATTTTGGGGTACAACAGTTTCCCCTGTTCAATCTTCTTAGACCTGAGGATGCAGATTGGCTGACATGCCTTTCGTAATCCGAGGGTGGAAGATGATTGAACACTAGAGTGCCCAGAAATTTGCGCTCACATAGTAGCAGTGTGATGGTGGAATGGGCTTATAGATGCCATTTAGAGATTGCTGGATAGGATGATGGGCTTATAGATGCCATGCTAAGAGATGATGGAGGGTGGATGGTGTGATCGGTGGATCTGGAACTGACTGTTTTTTAGCTGGTTTCGCGAAATGTCGCGGTAAGCAAGAGTCGCCACCGTCTTTTATTTTCTCCAAATGGAAAGGACAAAAGCACAGAAAAATTCCTTATAGAGATTGCTCTCGGTTCGGGAGGTAGATTATAGAAAGGGAAGGTGTTAGCACCCTTTCTATCCATGGTTATCCATGGGCTCTTAGATACTTGCTCATTGCATTTTCAAAAGGTTTGCTTTTCAATTGTGAGTGGGTTTTAAAAAAAGTTTCGTTTGAAAAATCTCTAAGTAACTCTTGTATCTGTCCTCAAGAGTGTATGAAAAATTTGTTTGAAAACTTTTAGAAAGTGTAGGTGTGAAAAGTATTTTGTTTGTTTTTGAAAAGAGCAAGTATCTATGAGAATCTACCTACCCTAAGGAATTCGTCTGTGTAAGTGTCCTCTAAAGTAGTGCCATCCCACCATTGAGAGGTAGGTAGCACCACCATTGGAGTTGTTCGGGTCAATTCGATTTTAGGGACATGGTGATCACCAGAGCAATAGGAAGACACCTTAGAAGCTACCCTCATGCCAGGTTCCCGGATCATGAGGACTTACTAAGACATCCTCTACTCGACGATCACCTTTCGAGGGGCAAGGCAACAGTGAAGCGTACCCTAGGGGTGGTGTGTGAATTGTGTGTCATTTTCAGTTTATTGTTTGTCTTGTCATGCATTGGTGATCTACGCTTTGATTTTATTTTCGGGCATTCATTCTTTCATGTTATTGTTTAACAGTTAAAAAGTGCGGAATTTTAAAGTGCGGAAAGGATAAAGGTCCTACGCTATTACAAGGGCGCGGGTCTACAACGCCAAATTAAACCAGACCCGATTTAAAATAAATTGCAGAAAATAAATGCCTAATTTACTATTACAGGGCTTTGGAGCAAGTACATTATATTTACAATAGAAATAAATAAAACGCGCGAAAAAGGAAAATATGATCGAATGCGAGGGCGTTGGACCCTTTAAAGGAATTAAAATAAAACTATTAAAATAATTAAATTAAATAATAGAAATGACTTATTTTTATGCTTTTGTATTTATGACATTAAAGAAAATTAAATTAATTAAAAGTCAAATAATTAATTCTAATTCTAATTGTTTTTTAATTTATTAAAGAAAATGCATTAAAGTTAAAACCTAGAATTAAAACTAAATTAATTATAAAATTTATTTACAAAATTGATGGTTAATGATAAAATATTTAATTAATTAAAAAAAAAGGGTAAAAAAGTGTTAAAGATCTATTTTTATTATTTTTGGTTTATTGTGAAAAAAAAAAGAATTAAATTACAACCTAAAATTAAATCTAAATTCAATTACATGCCATTTATTTACAAGATTAATACTAAAACAAAATTATTATTTATTTTTATCTTTTTCTGATTTTTTTGTGTTTTTATATTATTATGAAAATATTGATTTGAGAAAAAAAAAATTAAATAGAAATTAAGCAAACAAATAAAAAAAAATAATAAAAAAAAAAAGGAATAGCAAACCAAGGGGGTGTAGCCCAAGTAATTCTGGCCCATTTTGGAGGCTTTGTTGACTTTTTCAGGATGCCTGTGGGATCTTTGACTTGGGTTTACCACGCTCTTCAGATCTGGTCCCTTGGATGATCTTCAGTGGCCACGTGGTGTGTTGGATGGAGGGGCATATGGTGGACTTCAACGCTGAACCTGTATACAAGCATGAATAACAAAATAATGTGAAAGAGTGACGGACCTGGGATCGAACCCAGGTCCTCTTGGTTATCCACTTACACGCCTACCAACTGTACCACTTTGATGCTTTGTAAATTAAATAAACAACAATTAATATAAAATAAAGCAGCACGCTAATGGATTTTTAGCGCGCGTTTTTTTGAAACAACCAATTATTGATGGCCACATCATCTTCTTCCTCCTTGGTTTATTTTTTTCCTGAAACAAAATAGAATGAGCAACGGTTTTTCACTGTTCCAGAATACCTCATATGGGAAAATAACGATTAGAGCTCTGTCGCTCATAAATTGAGCGCGAGGCATGGAATCAACTGGCCATGAGCTGCTGATTCTGATGATGTGGGTCTTATAGGCCAATTTTTCTAGAACAAGGAAGCCCTCTTTTTGAACCTCTGAAAACCTAGGATATGTCAATGGCAAATTCTTGTATGATGCACGAAAACAAAATTAAAACATTTGGTTAGCATTAGAATTGAATAAGGAACACAAATCATATATCCAAAATGACTAAATGCGCATGAATTGAGATGTAAGAGTTTCGAATTTTTCCTGCACAGTGTGAGGTCGTTCTTACGTTTCAGGGGATGGAAGCTTGTGGTTTTGATCCAAATGCGTTGCTTGGTGTCCCAGGAATATGATAGAATATGTCTCTTTGCTTGAATCAACCTCTAACTTTGTTTTCAGATTTGAGATTTTTTGCCAAAAGTGTGAGTTTGTTTTTTTGTGTTTTTTTCGTTTTTTCAGATGCCTCCTCCCAATTTTCGTTTGTCTCACTTGTATAAGCATTAGGCAATGTGAATCAAAAGGAATTATGGCCTCTTAATGCAACACATTCAATTCCATGATTCTCCATAAACCTCCATAACCAAATTTCCTTTTTTGACTCATTTTTGAATTCTTGCTTCTTTGAGCTTTGGCACGAAAATGGAATGTGCTTAATGATGTTTCAAGGTTAATCAAAACCAAATATTCCCTTAAATTAATTTTTTTGAATTTCTTTTGATTTTAAAAGATTTAAAATTAATTAAATCCAATAAAATCAATAAAAATGAAAAAATTAATAAAAAAATCTGAAATAAAAGGTGGGACACGTGGGAAGCATGGCCAAGTTAATTCAAGTGGAAAAAGTGGGCCCCTTTTGTCAAAAAATGAGATTTCAAGGATAAATGATTTTGGCCATTTCACAAAAATTTCCCAACTTCTCCAATGCATAACTTGCTCAATTTTTAAGCTTTGCTCATGTTCTTTGACATTTTAGAAAGGTCTTGAAGTCCTCCAAAACAATGTCTTTGGTCCCATGTCATTTTGATTTACCAATCTCAAGTTATGGCCTTTGACTTAAAGTCCCTTTTTGTTGACTTTTGAAAATGACCTATAATGTTGAAATTGATAACTTTTTGTGAGAGCATTTCTTGGACTTGAAGTATGAAGATGAGTTGTAGTAAATGTCTTTCTCTTCAAAATGAGCTTTGGATGGGATTTTTCTGATGAACCATGTGAAAGTTATGCCCTGGTCAATTTCAGTTGACTTTTTCAGCTGTCCAAATAAGGAAACTTTTGCATCTTGATGATTTCTGAGCCAAATTTTGAGAATCATGATCAAGCATTGATCAAATGATGTTTGTGGCTTCAAAATGATATGTTGACCAAAAATTTGAACTTTTGACTGTCAAATGACCATTTTGCCCCTACAGTTGACTGTAGTGCAATTAGGGTTTTTGACTGTGCAATTTTGTGCTGAATGTCTTGAAACTTTGTATGAGGATGCTTGACCATATTTGTAGGCATATGAGACTTGATTGGACCTTTGAAAACTTCATTTTCTTGACCAGAACACAAACCCTAACTTTGACTGCTTAGGAGGCCCTTGAACTGTGCAAACCTTGGGGAATTTTGAAGCTTGACTTTGCAAATCTTTGAAGAATATGGGAGGGCAAATTTTGGGGTACAACAGATGGGCTTATAGATGCCATCTGGGTGTCAATCGCATAAGAGATTCCTTAGCGAGAACTTGCGTACCTGCATAAGAAAAATGAGTACCTGACATGTTGCAGGAGCTGGTCTTTAGATGCTTTGTGTAGATGTGTCCCGACTGGTTACAGGAGCTGGGTCTGGCGCTTCAAACGGTGATGAATGAACCAGGGATGGTTACTACCTCAACAGGAACGGTGAGAGAACCTTGGGTGACTTTAACCTCAACAGCAATCGTTGAGAAAATCTTGGGATTACCACCTCCGCAGGATCGGGGAGAGAACCAATAGGTGACTACAACCTCAACAGCAATCATTGAGAGAATCTTGGTGGGAATTATCGTCTCCGCAGTATTGGGGAGAGAACCATAGGCGATTACAATCTCAATAGCAATCATTGAGAAAACCTGGGATGGAATTATCATCTCCGCAGCATTGGGGAGAGAACCATAGGCGATTACAATCTCAATAGCAATCATTGAGAAAACCTTGGGTGGAATTATCATCTCCGCAGTATCGGGGAGAGAACCATAGGCGATTACAACCTCAATAGCAATTATTGGGAAAACCTTGGATGGAATTATCATCTCCGCAGCACCGGGGAGAGAACCATAGGCGATTATAACCTCAATAGCAATCATTGAGAGAATCTTGGTGGGAATTATCGTCTCCGCAGTATTGGGGAGAGAACCATAGGCGATTACAATCTCAATAGCAATCATTGAGAAAACCTGGGATGGAATTATCATCTCCGCAGCATTGGGGAGAGAACCATAGGCGATTACAATCTCAATAGCAATCATTGAGAAAACCTTGGGTGGAATTATCATCTCCGCAGTATCGGGGAGAGAACCATAGGCGATTACAACCTCAATAGCAATTATTGGGAAAACCTTGGATGGAATTATCATCTCCGCAGCACCGGGGAGAGAACCATAGGCGATTACAACCTCAATAGCAATTATTGGGAAAACCTTGGATGGAATTATCATCTCCGCAGCATCGGGGAGAGAAACATAGGCGATTACAACCTCAATAGCAATTATTGGGAAAACCTTGGATGGAATTATCATCTCCGCAGCATCGGGGAGAGAACCATAGGCGATTACAACCTCAATAGCAATTATTGGCGAAAACCTTGGATAACTTCTACTGAGTCTTCATCAGAAAAATCTGTTTGGGATCGATTTAACTGGACTGGAGAAGGCCTTGGACTGGATAAGAAATCTTTGGAGTCGATTAACTGAACCGGTCTAGGTCTTGAAATATGATTGAGAATTTAACTGAATCTTTCCTGAAAGGTAAAAGTCAGTCATATGCAATGCATGATATGGACCAAGCAATGATGTTCTCAACATAAATGAGATTTGTAAGATATGATGCGTCTATGCATGCTATAATGATGTATGTATGTTTGTTGTCTAGGGAAGTAAGTCCTTGACGGGTGCCGGGAAGTCACTCCTGGGCTGATGTTGGAGAATAGATTTTGCTTTTGCTGGGGATGATAATTGCAAGAATACCGGTAGGAGAAGATAACTTTGTTGGGGAATAAACTTGGCGAATGATTACTCTGCGGGGAAGAAAGTACTTCAGCGATTTTGCTGGGAAGCAATACTCTGTGGGGAGAGAGATATTTCGTTGTGTTGATGGTAACTTGCTGGGGGATACCCTTGTTGTGCTGGAAGTGTTAACAGACTTTGCTGGGGATAAGAAGACTGTGTCGAGGATGCTCTTTCCGTTGTTTTTGGCTGAGGATAACCCAGTTATATCCTGGTAAGGAAATAACTCTTTGAATAAAGCCGGGCGACGCGTTCGTGTTCTGCGAGGATAAGCTTCCAGAATCTACTGGGGATAAGCTTACTGCTTGGGGAGATGAATTCCAACTTCCCTGGGGAACTGGATTGGACTCTCTTGGGGAAGTTTTGAACTGCGTCGGGAAGATGACTCCTTTGAATATTTGATATACCGCCGGGGAACAATCTTTAGACTAAGACTGCCGGGGATGCTTGTTAAGAATATGTATATTGCTGTTGGGGAATGTTGAGATCTGCTGGAGGATACCCAACTTCCTTAAGACTGACTGTAACTTTGCTTGAGAAGAGTATGTTGACTTGCTGACGTGCTCTCTGGGGAATTAAGATGTCTGGTTATGTTTTTCAGCTGAACCTACCTTGGTGCCTTGGAGGACAGAACAATTAGACCGTCTAGACAACTCTTCATTGCCCCTGTCTCTGAGGTGGGAGAGGAAGACCTGTGGGGGTAGCTGACAAATCTTCTGGTAGGCAAGTGGCGAGATGCCGGGACATAGTCGTACGCTTTGATCCCTAACTTTTTCCTGGACCGCCCTTTCGGGTTTTCAGTCCACCGGGATACCCATTTTTGCCCAAGCCGCCTTTTCAGGTTTTCGACTTGCCGGGTGTACAGGTTTTTTTTTTCATTTCATCCCTTATTTTTGCCCGAACCCTTTTGGTTCGCCGGGAAGCCCTTATTTTTACCTAGGTATGTCAACCCAGCGGGTCTTTGATCTTGCGTAGTATTTTTCGACTACATCCACGCTCTCAGAATGTAGGGAGTTGCCCCTGTTAGAAGTGTACTGTCATACCCCCAGAAGATGTTTGATCAGGCCAGATTCGTCGTTGGAGTGCCCCAAGTGACTCAGGCGGAGATTTGCCCCAGGCTGTTTGACATTTTGAAAGATTCTCTGAATCTTGACTTAACTGCCCCAGATGATGGACAATAGTCATGCCATGCCCCTTGATTGGAAGTGCCTTTGTTCACTAGGTATTCATCGTGCGAATTTTCCTGCTGTTCAAACAAAAGGTCATATGCAAACAAAGTTATGTTAAAAATGCAAAGCTTATGTCTGTCTTGAAGATTTTAAAAATGCATTCTCTTTCATAAAACAAATGAATGTTTGTAAAACATGATGTCAACTCCGTATTTACCGTAGGCCTTCAGGAGTCAGGATACCTTTCGTAACAGTATGCTTTCGAACTAACCCATGCTTCAGCTAGGACTTTTAAGGGTTATAACGTGGCCTGGTTCATGGTTTAAGAAACAAAGGATAAAGGCTCAAATTTTATTTGTACCCACCCGCTCTTCGTGATGTTCTCCAAACCTAAACTCAGTTGATCATACGTTAGACCTTGTTTGAGTCTTTGTCCTGACTTTCCGGTGATGGTTCGGATGTTGACAATTTATTTTGAATAGGCAGTCATTTTTTGTCGAGGGTTGGTAAGACCTCTTTCTTTTTCTGATTTTTGTTATCCCTTTTTTTTTGCCTGAGCTGTTCTTTTGTGATTACAGTCAGCGGGATGCCCCAGTTTGTAAGTCTCCTTCATTGGTTTTTGACTTATTGAGTTTTTTTTTTATTTTGTGAAGTAAAGACTGCCTTTCTTTATTGATTATTCGGAACCATCACTGTTTTTCTTTGTTTTGTAAGGACCTCTTTGGTTCCATTCGTTATGCGCTTGGATCAACTGAGAGAACTACCCTGCCCCAGGTTATGATAAAGGGTTTTAATTTTTGAAAAGAAAAAACTCCTACTTCTTTGGCTCAGAGGGGTTGACGAGGGATTATCATCCTTATAACTCCAGTGTTTAGGGATTGAAACAATGCCTGTACCTCATCAGCGAGGTCTGTTCAAAAGCATACTGTAATGATCGCGGTATCGTTTTCGTCATCCTCCCTCAAGAGGCTTAGAATTTTAGATCAAGAGTTGACATCAGAAAAAATATGAAAATAATTTGCATTTAGTGAATACGACTATATTGTTTCAGAACAGACATAAGCGATGCATTAATGGAATAACAATGTTTAACATGAATAAATGTCTAAACAATCAAAGAACAACACAACTTGAACATTCGAATGAACAAAAGTCTTTTCATATCAGGGCTTGTCACTTCAAATGGTGAGCCTTGGAGGGATGGTAGAAAAATTCTGCCTGGCCATCTTGTGTGAATTCCAGTGCTCCTTCATCAATCAGGTCCTGGATCTTGTTTTTCAAAGCCCAACACTCGTTTGTATCATGTCCTGGACAGGCAGAGTGGTAGGCACACCTTTTATTGGGATCATAGACAGGAGATGCTGTGTTCTGGTTCCGGGGATGAGCCCTTAATGTGATCAGGTTCAATCTTAACAGGCGTTGTAAAGCTTGGAACAACGACATGTTGAGCTGGGTGAATTGCCTCCTGGGCTTGTCTGGCTGAAGCTGGTGAGGTTGATGCTAAATTTGTGGCGCTGAAGCCATTTGAGGAGCTCTCCCCTTATCTCCTTGTCTCAAAGGTTGTTGAACGATGACTGGCTTTTTACCTTTAGATGTTTGCCCCAGTTGGTTACCCTGACGCAGTTGGTGGATGAGAACTCCGAGCTCTTCTTGTCTTTGAGCTAAGCCTTGAATTGCAGTCACCTGCCCCAGCATCTGGGCTTTCATTGTATCCATTTCAGCTTGCAGATGTTTCAGCCGTTCATCCTCAGCACTGTTCCTGACCAAAGTCTCCATGAGAAGTGTCCTTAGCTCCTCCTGCCCCTTGGATAGATTCAGGAGGATTTCCTCGAACCGGGTCTCTTGAGCAAGAAAGTCCTGGTTGTCTTGTTGGGAAGCCATTGCTGAAATAAACAGCGGGAAAGGTAAGTGACCTGCAACAAGGATACCTGTTATGCAATGATGTGTATGACATGCATGTAATGTTTTCAAGGACCTCGCGGGGTAAACAAAGAAACTTGTTAGAATTCGAATCCGGTAGCTTGATTGAAGGAACTTCGTGTTGTTGAGAGTCCTTCTTCAAGGGTCAAAAGCTCACCATATCCAATGGGTCATAGCCCCTGACAACCTTGGCTAGAGGAAAATAAATCCTCTTTACCCCTTGCTAGATGTTTGATTTATCATTACCTGCATCATAAGCCCTTGAGATCCTTGAAATGGGTTAGGATGTATGCAATGGTATGATGTCATGATGCATGGGGTAATATGGATAAACCCTGTTATGAGTCCCTATTAAGGACTATAAACAAAACCTGCAAGAACTCAGTACACTCTGTTATGAGTCCTAATTAAGGACCATAAACAAAACCTGCAAGAAACTTAGTAAACCCTGTTATGAGTCCCAATTAAGGACTATAAACAAAACCTGCAAGTAGTTCATGTGTCAGATAACAAGCATGCAAGTAGTCAGGTATGAAGGCACACAAGTCACACAAGAGAAGCCCTTAGAGTTTAAGGCAAGCATGAGGTCTGGGTATTACCCTCTTGAAGTTGGTGGGTTCAACCTGTCCTATTAGAAGTAACCGGGTTCTAAGGGTCCCAATATCATGGGATTGCTTTCATTGTTCATCGTTTCGATTTAGCCACTGAACTGGCGACCGAAATATTCCAGGAAAGCAACCCTCAATTGAGTGTAGTATCGAGTATCAACCAACCTCGGACTGCACCAAAGTCAGTTATCTCACTACCCTAAAGAGGCCAAGATAGTTCAATTAAGGTTCCTAAGGTCTGTTGATGCTTCACGACACCACGCGGAGGCCCCGTACTCTCCTTGACTAAACTCAAGGGTTACCGATACACACCAAAGTGCCACATCAACGTAGCAGACTGCTTCAACCATGTCGGTATACCCCGCACATTTCCCTTACAGCCTTGTTGCTACTTTCTAAGAAGGTATCCCCAGATCCGGGTTAGGATCTATAGAACTCCCAAGACAGTACCCACAATAATAAAGCAAGCAATTCAGACAATTGAAAACACAAGTGATCTTAGTCCTAAGGTACACCTCACTTTAAAAGAGTCCCCAGCAGAGTCGCCAGTTCTGTGATCGGTGGATCTGGAACTGACTGTTTAACGCTGGTTCGCGAAATGTCGCGGAAGCAAGAGTCGCCACCGTCTTTTATTTTCTCCAAATGGAAAGGACAAAAGCACAGAAAAATTCCTTATAGAGATTGCTCTCGGTTCGGGAGGTAGATTATAGAAAGGGAAGGTGTTAGCACCCTTTCTATCCATGGTTATCCATGGGCTCTTAGATACTTGCTCATTGTGTTTTCAAAAGGTTTGTTCGCTTTTCAATTGTGGGTTTTTAAAAAAGTTTCTTTGAAAATTTCAGTTCGACTCTTGTATCGGTCCTCAAGAGTGTTTGAAAAATTGCTTTCGAAAGCTTTTTGAAAAGGTGTCGGTGTGAAAAGTATTTTTGAATTTTGTTTGAAATTTAGAGCAAGTATCTAGAGTCGTCTACCTACCCTAAGGAATTCGTCTGTGTAGATGTCCTTTAAAGTAGTGCCATCCCACCATTGAGAGGTAGGTAGCACCACCGTTGGAGGTGTTCGGGTCAATTCGAGGTTCGGGACATGGTGATCACCAGAGCAATGGGAAGACACCTTAGAAGCTACCCTCATGCCAGGTTCCCGGATCATGAGGACTTACTAAGACATCCTCTACTTGACGATCACCTTTCGAGGCAAGGTAACAGTGAGGCTTACCCTAGGGGTGGTGTGTGATTTGTGTGTCATGTTCATTTGCATTTATCTTGTTCATGTCAAAGTGATCTATGCGTTTGTTTTTATTTGTCATTCATTCTTGCATGCATTTATTTAATAGTTAAAAGTGCGAGAAAAGTAAAGTTCTAAGCTATTACAAAAGGCGCGGGTCCACATCGCCAAAATTTCCAGAACCCGATTTGACAGAAAATAAAGAATTAAAAATGCGAAAGATAAATATTACATGGCCTTGGGAGAGATACATAAATATTAAAAGAAAAAAAGAAATAAATACGCGCATTGAGATTTTAAATTGAAACGAGGGCGTTGGACCCTTTTTAATTAAATTAAATTAAACGATTATTAAATTAATAAAATTAAAATGAAAAGAAATTTGTTTTTGGTATTTTAAGATTTTAATGGAAAAAAGAATTAAATGAAATTGAGAAACTAACCCTAATTCTAAATTTTTTATTTGTTAAGAAAGTATTAAACTTTAACCTAAAACTAAACCTAATTATTTTACATGCAAATTACAAAAATAAATAATAGGAAATATTTAATTATTATGAAAGAAAAGAAAAAGGGATAAAAATGATTATAAACCCTAATTCTACCAATTTTAGATTTTTATTAAGGAAAATATTACAATTAAACCTAATTTAATAACTAAAGTTAATTAATGTAATTTATTTACAAAAAAAATATTAATTAAATAAATATATTTAATTTTTGTCCTTTTTCTGATTTTTGTGTTTTTTTTATATTATTTCTGAAATATTAAATTAATTAAAAAAACAATAATTGAAAGAAAGTAAAAATAATGAAAAAAAAAACAAAGAATGTAAAAAAGGTTTGCAAACCTAGGGGGTTCTGTCCCCAAAGTGGAGGGTTTATTAGCATTTCTGGCCCATTTAAATTCATGGCCTGATTGACTTTCGTGGCTAGCATGTAGCTCCGTTGACTAGTGCCTATGGTGTCCATCAGATCTGGTCCCTTGGATTGGCATTATTGGCCAAGTGGCACGCCAGAAATTGTGGACGCATGGTGGTCCTTGGAGCTGAAATTGCATAGGAACGTTAATTGAAAAATAATATGGAAAGGGTGAGGACCTGGGGCTCGAACCCAGGTCCTAGAGATTACCAATACCTAGCCTTGCCAACTGATCCACTTGATTGCTTTGTATATTACATAACAAACAAATAACATAAGCGAATATAATAACTAATGGATTTCTGGCGCGAATTTTTGAACGAACCAATCAACGCTTGCCACTGCATCGTCTTCTCCATGGCTTGTTTATTTCCTGAAACACAAAAAACATTGGCAACGGTTTTGAACCGTTCCCTCAGACACTATTATAAAAAATAGCGATTAGCTCAGGGTGGCTCATAAATTGAGCGCGACCCCATCACTGAGTTTGTATGAAGGTCCTGATTTTGATGGTCTGGGTCTTGTGCTCCAATTTTTCTGGATAAGAGAATCCCTAATTTTGCAAGTCTGAAAACCTAGGGTGCTTTAATGGCGATTTCGCGTATGAGACACAAAAACTCAATCCAACTACATGGTTAGCTTCAGAATGAGTCAAATAATGCAAACCAAATATTAAAAATCAAGAATAATGCAAGAATTATGATAAGTGAGTATGGAAAAAATCAAGAACAGGGCTCAGTCGCTCTACCAATTCTGGGCGTTAGAGGTCGTGCTTTTGATCCAGGAAGTTTCCCTAATGTCTTAGGAAGGCAATGGATTGATTACTTTGCCTTGAAATGTTTGGGAATCACGATTTCAGTTTTGAATTTTTTGATCAAAGTTGCAAAGTTCTCTTTTGTCTTTCTGCGCAGCTTGGAGGTTTTTAGGCATTAGGTCTTGATCAAGCTTATGTATGGAACCAATTAGGGTTAAAATTTGATCCAAAAAAAAAAACCTTTGCATTGATTGAATAATATTTGATTTTCAAGGCAAAATATTTTCTAATCTTTTCATGCAAACTTCTACCAAATCATGACCAATTAGCAAGATTCTTTCCAAATCTGATTATACACAATATCTTGAAATTATTTCATGCACAAAAAGATTCAACAAATTAGGTTTAGTATTTTTCACATATTTAATTTAATTAAATGAATTATTAATAATTAAAAATCCAAATAAATAAATAAAAATGATAAAAAAACTTCCCTTTGGGCCAAATGGTCGTGAACATGCCTTGGATAATGAATTGTGGAAGAAAAAGAGGCCCATTAGCAATTTTAGGTCATTTGAAACAATGTTGACTTTTCAAAATATCCAAAAATTTCCCAACTTCCACAAGGCATAACCTGCTCAATTTTTAAGCTTTGCTCATGTTCTTGGACATTTTGGAAAGGTCTTTGAGTCCTCTAACCAATTCCTTTGGTCCCATGTCATTTTGATTTACAAATCTCAAGTTATGGCCTTTGACTTAAAGTCCCTTTTTATTGACTTTTGAAAATGACCTATAATGTTGAAATTGATAACTTTTTGTGAGAGCATTTCTTGGACTTGAAGTATGAAGAGGATTTGTAGGAAATGTCTTTCTCTTCAAAATGAGATTTGGATGGAAATTTTCTGATAATCCATGTGAGAGTTATGCCCTGGTCAATTTACAGTTGACTTTTTCAACTGTCCAAATAAGGAAACTTTTGCATCTTGATGATTTTTGAGCCAAGCTTTGAGAATCATGATCAAGCATTGATCAAATGATGTTTGTGGCTTCAAAATGAGATGTTTGACCAAAAATTTGAACTTTTGACTGTCAAATGACCATTTTGCCCCTACAGTTGACTATAGTGCAATTAGGGTTTTTGACTGTGCAATTTTGTGCTGAAAGTCTTGAAACTTGATATGAGGTTGCTTGACCATATTTGTAGGCATGTGGGACTTGATTGGACCCTTGGAAACTTCATTTTCTTGATCAGAACCAAAACCCTAATTTTGACTGTTTAGGAGGCTCTTACACTGTGCAACCCTTGGGGAATTTTGAAGCTTTGACTTTGCAATTCTTGAAGAATATGGGAGGGAAAATTTTGGGGTACAACAACCTACAATTGGTGGATGCAAATATTGTTTCATCTATTGATGAGTCTGGTCGAAAGTGGTGGATCTATGTGATCCAAACGAAGGGACAGAGTATTCGACCAGAGTAAAGAAAAAGATCAAAGTTCTACGTAGATTCAAGATCTTTGTAGAAGGAATCAAGTCGAAGACAAAATTTTGAAGAACATAAAAAAATTATTATGCTATGCTGCATAATCTTGTGTTGCAGGCCTCCTTGCTTGCAAATCCCATCATAATTTAATGCTTACACCCACTTTTGAGTTATTACCCAAGTGTTTAATCCTTTGTCCAAAAGATCTTTACATTTATGGCATAAAGTTATCATTGCTATTCTTGAAAGAAAACTTCTTGGTACAAGTTTGTCTTGAGCCCATAATTTGTTTGCTTCTGATTTTTGCCCCATCATAAATCATAGAAAGCAACCCCTCTAAACCAATAAATCTGGTACTTCATCTTGGGATCATAGAAAACTTGACATAACTTGATATTTGCATTCCAACCAAACCCTAATTTGTTATCTTACAAATATTGTTACTCCAACTTCCCAAACCTTTTCTCTATAAATAGAGAGGCCATTTGCAAGCTAAAGGGGCCAGATTTTTGTGTGTTGAAAACCCCTCAAACACTCCCAAACTCTCAAAAAAACTCAGAACCTACACACAAGTACAAAACTTGGCACATACTTACTTTACCCACAAAAATATCAGATCCTTTTATGCGTTAGTGACTTTCGATTCACTCTCAGCTTCCATATAACAACCTTTCGATTCACTCCCAGCTTCCATATACCAGTCTTTGGATTCACTCCCAGCTTCCATATACCAGCCTTTCGATTCACTCCTAGCTTCCATATACCAGCCTTTCGATTCAGTGGCTTTTAAAGCAAAGAAGTGATCCCACTAGCTCAAGGAAGGTCCCTGCAAGCTTAATCCATCATCGAACCAATTCTGGAGGTCATACAAAGCTCATTCGAATTACACTTCAAGAGGTAAAATTTCTTAACTGTGATATCTTGATATAAGCATTTTCAGTACATACAAATAAAAGAAAAGATGTAGATATCATGTCTAGGAAGCTGACCATGTCCATGGTTTTGATTATCTTTGCTTGTACATTGAGAATGTCTTCTCTGATCAGTTAGGTTTTAGTTTTAGTACTGAATAAATTTCATGCTAATCTTTGATCCATAACTTTCAAAAATTATGTGGTTAGATTCGAATTCAAATTTTAGGCAGGTTTGATATTTACATCTTTCGATTTAGATGAGAAATGAAGCTTTTCGAAGCTTAACATTGGAGTTATACATCCCTGCATGCGCGAAGGAAGAAGATGAAGCCATGTTCAAATTTTCAGAAATAAGTTCATTTTATATTTAGTTCAAGGTTGATAACTAACGGATGGAACATACCACTCCAGTGGTACAAACAGCGCGCGCTAAAACCTTGCCATCTATAGGGTCCTGGGTTCAAGCCCCAACGAGACCTTTTATATTTATTATGTTATTTTTTCCAAACTAACATGCAGGTCTATAACATTTGAGTGTTGGCTGTTTTGAATGGAAGGTGTGGAGAACCTGGGTTCAAACCTTGGCAGAACCAAAACAAAATATTTATCACTTGTTTTGTTTTCATTTTTTTTAACAAACTTCAACATTTTTTCCAACCAATCAAAACAACTCCTTTTGAGTTGATTTTTTGCACACTATTTATTTACAATGTCTATTTTATTAATATATAAAAATATCACAAAAAATTTTTATTTTCATATTTATTTTAATTAACCAAAAGCCTTCCATAAAAAAACCTAAAAAATGATTTCTTGATTAATTTGATTTCCTTTTAGCTTAGGATTAATTTTCCTATTTTTTATTAATCACATCCCTTTAGATTAATTAGGCCAAATCTTTTTTCCTAACAAAAATCCAAAGCAAAATCCATTTCTTTTTATATTTCTTGTACGCTATATATTTCATTTCTTGTACATTATTCAAGTTCAATATGGTTGTAATAGATAATTAGGATTTAATTTCTTGCAATCTCCATTTGTAAATTTGTACACCCAATCCCCAAATGATGTAATAACATAGTAAATTTACTTTCCTCAATTTACCGCTTTCACATAAATGATAGTAATTAGGGTTTGTATGGAAAGATAAAATCAATACTTAGAAAACCCTAATTCAAGATAAAATCAAGCATGAAAAATAAACACTTGCGCAATTGTATCTCTAGGGTTAACTCCACTTGTTTCCTTGAGAAAATGGTCATAGTATGCATGTGAGATGTCTTAGCAAAAACAATCAAAAAATACAAGATCATAGTCCCTCGATGACGCTTCTAATGTTGCCTTAAAAATGATCTTAGTCCCTCAAGAGAAATGCTAAGATATCTCACAACATTGATATTCATGACTATACAATGACCCACGCATGTCCCTTTACATCCAAAGATAAGGCTTCTTGCCAATCAATGGTAATATAGAAATATCAAAGGAAGGGAGAAATGAACAAAATACTTTTGAGTAGGTAGAACGTTCTTAGTTGCTTGCTCACAATCCATCTCCAAAAACAAACATCCTTTCAAACGTACCAAACACTTTCAAAACATGAAATATTTTCAAAAGTCCAACACTTTGTATGCATTCTTATAGATACGAGAATCATTACAAAGTTTTCCTAAACGAAGGCGCTTTTAAAAATACTTTCAAAACCCATCACAAAACACATTTTCAAGTAAAGCATTTTCAAGTGATCTAGAAAGCAACTAAGAGCCCGTAGATAACTATGGATGAAAAGGGTACTAACACCTTCCCTTTTCATAATCTACCCCCCGAACTCAAGAAAACATATCAAAGGTCTTTCCTGTTCTTTTCACCCTTTCCTTATTGGATAAAAGAAAAGTCGGTGGCGACTCTTACTATCCGCAACAATTGCGATCAAACGCAAAATAAGAAAGTCAGTTCTCCCACCATATTACAGAACTGGAGAATCTGCTAGGGAATACTTAAAAGTGGGTTTACGTTAGAGTTAGATCACATTTACTTGCTTTCATTGTTTAATTTGTTTTCTTTACATTTATGGGTCCTTGTTTGGGTTTGTATTGATCCTCTACCCGGATCAGGGAACACCATTAGGTAAGTAGCAATAGATTGTGGAAACTATACGGCGTATACCGATATGGTTAAAGCAATGGCTATGTTAGTGTGACACATTTGTTGGTATCGGTGTCCCTTGTGTTAAATCGAGGAGAATACGGGGCCGCTGAGCAGTGTCATGAAGCACCAACTGACCTTAGAACCTTTAATTGAACAACTTGGCCATTAGGAAGTAGTGAGATAACTAGTTTCAGTGGAAAGCTTAAAATTGGTTGATACTCGATACTAAGCTCATTGAGATCAGACTTTTGGGATGCTTTGGCCACAAGAAAAGACTGATTGTACTAAAACAATGCCCAATGAAGAAAGATCGGCGATATTAAGATTCCCTAGAACTCGATTACTTTCTAGGACAGGTTGAACCAACTAAACTTCAAGAGGGTACTTACTTATGAAACCCATGAAAGCCTAAACCTAAGGTATTTTGTGTTCTTTGTTTATGATTATTATGTCATCATAAACATCATAACATCATAAAGCATTCCCACTAACCATTTCAAGGATTTAGGAATTTATCTTTGTTCTGTTTTGTAGGTCATGACTTCCACTCGTAGGAATACCATCTTGTTGTACCCAAAAATTTTCCCTGTCATTTCTCAAGGGATCATCCTGGACCCTCAGGATTGCTTCTGTCAAGTTTCAATTCTCGGATTACAATTTTCCAAGAAAGTCATTCACAAGGGCAAAATGGTCAAAATGCACATTGAAAAGTCAAACTTTGACTTTTTGATCAAAATCAAGTTTCAAGAATCACATTTCATCAAGACATGTTAGAATATGAAGTTGGTTCATCAAGAAAATCAAAATTCAAAATTACTTTGGAAAAGTCAAAGTTCTAAACACTTAGAAATTTTTCTGTGTTAAGAAAGTATGATAAGTTCAGAATTTTTGGCTATATTTTCATCATGAAGCAAGATGATTCAGGAAGAACCTCTGGCACAGAAGTTTTAGATCTCAATGAGATATAAAACATTGCAGAACAGAACTCCTCCTAGAAATGCTGGGATTTCAAGTTATAAATCCTTGAAGACACGTCCATGAAATTAAAACACTTAGTAAATTCTGAGCATTTCCAAGTCAGAATTTGATTAGAACTTCTGGGCCAGTTTTTGTTGCACCCCTAAATTTACCCTCTTGATTTTAGGCTTATGTTTCATCATGAATATCATATTACATTGCATTCATACATGGCGATGGGATCAAAGTACTTTGGGTATCAAGTCTTCCTCAAGCTTTTAAAGTTGTTTGCATTGACAAGTTGCTCAAGTAGAACCTTATCATCTAAACCTCTGGATCTTTCAAGCCAAAATTTATTGCATATCTCAAGATGTTTTATCCATATATTTGGACCATCAGAGGATTGAAGTTTATGATTGATTATGTGAAGGAACCACTCCTTTGATTCACCAGTCAATTTAGGGTTTTGTTTGAGCAAGATCATTGATCAATATACAAGTTTTGATTTGGAAGCTATAACATCTCATTGGTATTTGGAAGGTCTTAGTACAAGAAATTGGCTAAGAGGTCCAGAGGATTTTAAAGTTTTGAAGATGGTTCATCAATCTCCTGAGATGTTAACCAAAATTAGGGTTTGGTCCAAGTTGAGGTAATTGAGGTCTAGATGAGCCAATTCATGAAGCATCACTATCTTATCATCATTGGAATCAAATTTGATCAAGGAATCTCTCATGATATGCAGTGGAATTAGGGTTTTGAATCTTGATCAGCTATCTCTAAGCACCTTAGTTGTGTATTTTGTATATGTGTTGTTGACTAACTCCTAATCAAAATACAAAAAATATTTGTCTTTGTCTTTGCATATTTGTGTTTTGTAGGTACCAAGTCGAAGCATCTGACAAATAAAGATTCCTGGTATTATTCTCCTAAAATCTCTTTTTTGCAAAAGAAAATTAACAAAAATTCATTTTTTCACTGATGCAATCGATTTCTCTTAGAGTGCAATCGATTGCACATAGTGTATTTTGCGCCATTTTTGAAAAAAGACACTGTGCAAATCGATTTGCACTATAGTGCAATCGATTTCACAACGTGAAAATTTGAAAAAAATCAGCAATTTTAAACTTGTCAAATTTTGGCTCCAATTTTCCTTCATTTTTGAAAGATGTACCATTAATTCAAATTTTAGTGCCAATCTTTCATTTTTAAGAAGAATTATCATTAATTCAAATTTAGGCTCTAATATTTGAAAGAATTATCATTAATTCAAATTTTGGCTCCAAGAATCAATTACCAAATTACCACTAATCCCAATCCTAAAATCTATAAATAGAGCCCTCATTTCATTCAAATTTCAAGCTTTGGATAGCCAAATCCACCTTGCCAAAAAATCTCTCAATTCTCTCAATCTACCAAATTCACTCAAAGCTCCATTTTCAAAAAGTTAGTAAGCTTTGCATTGAAGCTTACTAATCTTTGAGCAAAACCTTCATCCAAACACTTTTTCTTCATCAATTCTCTACATCCAAGCTTGGCAATTGATTCTTGTGGTTGAATTGAAGCAAATTCTTGAAGTTATGTTGATAATTCTCTAGATCTACCTTTGGTAAGTTGGATAATTCATCTTTAACAATGTGATCTCTTGTTGACCTTTGGGTTTGATTCATTGAGCATTATTTTGTGATTCAAATGGTGTTATTTTCTCATAATTTGATGGAATTTTCGTGCTCAATTGGATCCATGATCATAATGTGTTTGATGGAAAGTTTGAACAAGATTTTGGCCTTTGAAAATGTTGTTTTTGCTACTATAATAGTGTGCAATCGATTGCAGTCCTGGTGCAATCAATTGCACAGAAGCGTTTCACACAATGTTTTTAAAATAACACTGTGTAAATCTATTTACACAGTAGTGCAATTGATTTACACCGGGACAAAATGCATTTTTTGCCTTGTTTTGGGGCAGCTTTGATCCAAAATGTTTTTTCTACTAATTCCTTTTGATTGTTGGTTTGGATTGCAATTTTAAATGTCCAATTTATCTTTAAAATCAATGGACTTTGTGATGTAGATGAATTTGGATAAATGTTCATCAATTCAAATATACCTAAGAGTGAATTATTTAATTCATTTTTGGTGCTTTGGATTAATGATATGTTTAGTGCTTTAATCCATCTAGAGGAGTGGTTGAATTTAAAGATGAAAGAATTTTGAAATGGTGATCCAAATTAACTTATCATTCCCCTCCCTCTTCATCTTATCCCTTTCTTTTTTTAATTGTGTTACATGTTAAGGGATGGTGATCTCTATATCATTTATCCAAACATGAAGTACATAGATTGCTATTGACTGATCTCAAAATAGGTGTAACTTCTACATAAGTCCACTTATGATTGCTTAACATAGCGCTAAATTTCATCCCGATTTGAATAAATGATCATTCGTGGACCAAACTTATGATTGCAAGCCCAAGTATGTTAATTTGATCTCTTTGATCCAATAACTTTGAGATTCATTGTGTGGAGGCTTTGGTTCTACCAATCCTCTAATGGATCTACAACACTTTTGGTCAACGCGGATCACTTAAACATCGTTGATCATTAAATGTGACTTGTGAGAATTCCAAAATGGATGATATACTTGACAAAAAGCAAATGAAACTTGTTGTGTGGAGGCTTTGGTTCTACCAATCCTCTAATGAGTTCCAAATGCAAGTTTCAAGATGGTCATCCAACAAACCACTAATTTCTAACAATTGACTTTACTTTATGCTTTTATTTTTTATACTTTATGTACCATTTAATTTTAGAATTTCACATTTCATGCTATTTTCATCTTTGCTCACTTGAGCATTTACTTTTATGTCATTTTTATTTTGCTCACTTGAGCTTTTCTTTTCCTTTTAAAGACACCTAATAATCAACATGAACCATAAAAAACTTTAATGATACTTGGACTATTTGGTTACTATCCTTGACATCATGGAGCATGAGACTTTTTCCTGGACATAGGATTAGAGACCTTGGCCTATCTTGGAGACTTTTTGACAATGTATAGTATTCCACTTTTTGCCTAAGGCTACTGTGTTTCACTTTATTTGTGGAACACGACTTATTACACTGGCACTGCTATCGTATTTGGCATGTTTGATATTCCATGCAGGATATATACATGAGATTGTGAATACTATACATTGCCCATGGGGATCTGTTCATATTTGATAATCTCATTACTTACATCCTTATGGCGTAATTTCTAACTTGATTTGTCTACCGATGCCAGCTTGCTTGAAGTTCTCTGGGTTTCTTTTTATTCTTGCTCAGTTGCTACGGATATTTATCCGTTTGGTATTGCACTATCTCCTTTCTTCCATTTTCATTTTGCATAGTTCTCTGATTGCATGATGGGACCTCTGTTGCTGATATATGTCAGGAGGCCCTCTGGTTTTTGTCTAATACATATGTTGTGTTTGCTGTTGATCGATGAGTCACTCAATTTAGAAATTGAGATCACGACTTCGCTCTCATTGCATGTTCCCTATAGGATGTTTATTGCTTTTCTTCTTTAATTGTTGATCGATGAGTCACTCAATTTAGAAATTGAGATCACGACTTCGCTCTCATCGCATGTTCCCTATAGGATGTTTATTGTTTTTCTTCTTTAATTGTTGATTGATGAGTCACTCAATTTAGAAATTGAGATCACGACTTCACTCTTATTGCATGCTCCCTATAGGATAGTTTTGTTAAGCTTCCTTTGACATGTTGATTAAGGTAGGGTTTTCCTTTATTCTCAACCTTAGGGTCAATCATTGTATGATAACACTAGGGATAGTGCTAGGCTAGTTTCCCTCAGTTGTTTTTTTTCCTTCCTTTGCATTTTGCATCTTAAAACAAAAATTGTTTTCTTGGAAAATCATAAAACACTTCTAATAAACTCAAACCCTTCTTCAAGGTAAAAGATACAAATCAATCTTATTTGTTTGTGTGCCTCTTGGTTTTGTTTTTAAACCTGTTTTAGCCGATGTTTCGCCATCGCACACTTGTTTGAAGCCGATGTTTCTCCATCGCACATGTTTGTTATCCTACTTTGATTCTCAATATCATTGTTAGGTGTGATGTTTTGTCATCCGTTTTATTGATGTTTCGCCATCTTTACCATGATATCTTGTTATCTTGAAGCCGATGTTTCTCCATCGCACATGTTTGTTATCCTACTTTGATTCTCAATATCATTGTTAGGTGTGATGTTTTATCATCCGTTTTATTGATGTTTCACCATCTTTGCCATGATATCTTGTTATCTTGAAGCCGATGTTTCTCCATCGCACATGTTTGTTATCCTACTTTGATTCTCAATTTTCATTGTTAGGTGTGATGTTTTGTCATCCGTTTTATTGATGTTTCGCCATCTTTGCCATGGTATCTTGTTATCTTGAAGTCGATGTTTCACCATCGCACATGTTTGTTATCCTACTTTGATTCTCAATATCATTGTTAGGTGTGATGTTTTGTCATCCGTTTTATTGATGTTTCGCCATCTTGGCCATGATATCTTGTTATTTTGAAGCCGATGTTTCGCCATCACACATGTTTGTTATCCTACTTTGATTCTCAATATCATTGTTAGGTGTGATGTTTTGTCATCCGTTTTATTGATGTTTTGCCATCTTTGCCATGATATCTTGTTATCTTGAAGCCGATGTTTCGCCATCGCACATGTTTGTTATCCGTATTTGATTCTCAATATCATTGTTAGGTGTGTTGATTTGTCATCCGTTTTATTGATGTTTCGCCATCTTTGCCATGATATCTTGTTATCTTGAAGCTGATGTTTCACCATCGCACATGTTTGTTATCCTACTTTGATTCTCAATATCATTGTTAGGTGTGATATTTTGTACTCCATTTTATCGATGTTTTTGTTATCTGTTTTATCATTTGATGTTTCGCCATGTTTGACATGTTACCTTGTTATTATTTAGTCAATGTTTGACCATCTCATTTGTTTGTTGTTTTATTTGATGTTTTGCCATCTTGCCTGTTTTTGTTATCTTAACTAAAAAACACAAACCAACCAAAATACATAAGCCGAACTATGGCTGCTCTGATTCCTTAAAAGGGATACGTAGGCATTGGGGTAGGGCCCGATCGAGCACATCTTTTTATTTTCCCTACATTGTTTTTCTTTTTTTTTTTTCTTTCGCTTGCATTCCCTTTTCAGTTTTAAGCCATAGACATAGGATTTGACCACACCCATTAGATTAGACAACAAGAGTGGATACCGTAGAGTACTACGGGCGTGTGGGGTGCTAATACCTTCCCCTTGCGTAACAGACTCCCTTACCCGATCTCTCGATCGAAAGACCGTGATTTCTCCCTTTTCAGGTTTTCTCGATGATTGCCTTTCCCTTTCAGTGGTATAAAATACGTTCGGTGGCGACTTCATTGATGTTTCATTACATCCAGATGACAGGTTCCGGCCGTGTTGTTTCAGCTGGTGACTTCACTGGGGAAAGGTTGACCTCTTGCTGTTCCATCCCGGAGTCGATCCTAGCTCTTATTTGTTTTCTTTTTAGGTGTTTATTTTACCGCTTTGCATATTTATCTGTTTGCATTGCATCCTATGTGCGCTTTAATTTCTGCATACTGGATTTGGCTGGACTATTTGGATTCTGGTTTTTTTAGTGGGTGGGTTGTTCCATGAGGTAAAAGGCCTCATACCCAGGCTATGAGTGAATTCCATAGGAACTAGGAATAGAGTGGCCATGGCGGCTATGAGGCGTATGTCTTATAGACCCGACCATGAGACCCATGACTTCAGAGGAAGTTCAGATAGGTGTTATCGTATGATGATACCAACAAATGAGCTCTTGTACTCTGATTTGGCCTTCGACCTTACTGCGACCTAGTTTCGCCCGTGAGTGGGGAGGGATGATTGATTCTAACAGGTACAAATGGTGACTCTAGTTCTGACGGTGAATTTGGTTATGTTGCTGAATTGAGTTCTGTTGGTGACCATGTTCTGATAGTTACTGTGTGTTTTTGATGGTGACTTGATACTGTCGGTGACCTTGTGTTCTCTCGGTTTTTCTCTGGACTTTGCACCTTGGAATGGCCGCTTATTTCGGCAGTTCAGCAGCTACCTTTTGTGACAGGGAGATTTTGATCTCATACAGTTGTTGATCTACTTGGTACTTGGCTTTTTTCTGTTCCAGGGTGGTGTCATACCTTTGATCCGGTGATGTTCATCATTCAGTTTAGAGACAGTGCAACCATTTTCCATGTTTATGGAACCTTGATCCCGTGTTCTTGCACACATAATCTGTTAACTTCATTTTAACACACGTATTCTTTTCATTTCCAAGGAACCATGCTTGTGAACTTTGTGCTGCACTTTTTCATCTTTTATTGGTTTAAAATCAAAAGTAAAAGCATGTGAGCTCCTTGGAAATGATCGAACATGGAATTGCATCCACTCACGCGCTTCATGCATATTCATGCATTCATAACAGGTACTGAGAGTTGGAGATTCTTATTTAGACCTGGTATTCTCTTCAGATATACAAACTTGAACTCTTGTTGTCACGTGTTCGGAGTCCAGTTATGGAAAAACTTCGTGGGGTATTCGCTGGGATGAAGATTCAGATGGAGTTGTTTGGGATACATGCAATCCATGGCCCGTGATTGTGGACTCTTTGAGAAGGAAGGTATTCAGTTGAATACCCAATTGAGACAGGTCATGGAATGCTTGATGATATCATCAACAATCCCACACCGACTGTTGCAGCGCGAGTTATTCTCTCCTGTTCATCTTTTGGGATTTCTTTCACACCATGGAGTGCCTTGTGGATTTCATCCACTACCTTAAGCGCTTGGAACTTCTTATCAGCAGATGGTTCCTATTTTCCAGTTGAATTCAAGAGGTTTATTTTATCAACAAGGGCAGAATAGGTCTGGAGAGTGATTTTGATCCCATCCCAGTGCTTTATTCTCGTTTGTTTCCACGCTTGTTTGAGCTTCAGTGGCTTGGGCTCTGTACTTCAGTACCGTCTACAAATTCCCTTCCTGATCATGATACCAACAACAGATATGGTTACCACACTGGGACACCCAATTATTCAATCAGGAACACTCTCTACAACTTTGGGCCACCTGATCTTATCTTTAGCAGTCAATGTTTGTTCCCCAAGTGAATCCATGGGGAAAAGCTTTTAAGCAGAAAAGATAGAAGAAGATTGAGAATTATGTTGATACCATCTCAATGCCTTACATCCTGGAACTTCCTCGTCTGTTGGGAATTCATCTGATTAAGCTTCGTGCTTTGAGACTATTCAGTTGATTATTCTCTCTTCCGATGCAAATGCTAGACGTGTCTCTCATTCTAGGGAATCTAGTCATGATGTTGAAGATTGCAAGAGGTTTGAGTAAAGTCCAGCTCTGGCCTGGCGTCTTTTCCAAAGTCCAATTTCTAATGTGGAGGACAATTTCGAACTTTTCGCTTGGTACAACGTTCACCCTCTCTTTTAAGAAATCTTTGGTGAGTATATTCTAGGGCACTCAGATATTCAGTTGAAGACAGTTTGTCATCCAGAAATAAAATCCAAGCTTGGATCTTTTCAGAGACTGTTGTGTCCATATCAGATGGGGAATCTCTTATCCAAGTGAGCCTCGAGGTTGCGGAAGATCTTTTGAAGCAATCATTCCATACAGAGACTAGTCTCCTCAACATGGAAATTTCAAATTTCATTTGCATTCTCATTTGCAATCTTAATTGTTTTGTTCGGCACTTTCTTATATGCAAACTTGCCCATCTTATTGAATTTTAATCATAATGCATTGAATATGTTTGTCTTGAATTAATCCATTCGTTATCACTCTTATTTGTTTTACTATGTTTTTGATATTCAACTCTTGTTTAAAAACAATAACTCTAGAGGGAGGATGATGAAAATTTACCTGAAATCTCAAATGGTATGCTTTCAAGTAAAAACCTTGCTGGCGATGTACAGGCCTTGTTTCAATCCCCAAACACCGGAGATATAAGGGAGTTAGACCCTCTTTAACCCCTCCGATCCTTCGAAGTAGGAGTTTCTTTTCTGTTCAAGAAAAAACCCTTATTTTTAACCCGGGGCAGGGTAGATGTTTAGTTAATCTGATCGAGCATTCAAATTTCAGAAGGAGTGTCCCATTTGAGGATCAACGCACCTTATCCCTCGCATTATGAGGTCTAGAAAATATCAAAACAACAATGGTTATTTCCTCACAAAATCCCGAGGTCGAGATTGAATTGATACAATAACGATTATCCCTCGCCGACCAAAGAATGAGACAGTCATTTTCCTCCAAAAAGTTCAAAGACTTAGGGTCACACGACTTGTTCAAAAGGGAAATTATGAATAAGAAAGAAACAAAAATCCCCGCTAAGTCGAAACTTGAAAACAAGTCGCTTAGGCAAAAGTTAGGGCATCCCACTGGACTTCCAAATTGAAATTCAAAAGATTTTGTCCAGGCAAAAGTTAGGGAAAGTGAAAAAAATTTAAGGCAAAAAAGGATTATCCAATAAAAATCCTCATCAAAAGAAAAGTCGTGTGATCAAACACCCAAAAACCAAAGGTTAAGTGATTGTCGTGTCCAAAAAATTGTTGTGATTCCTCAACCATATCAAAGTTCCTTTTGAGAGATGAATGATCGTGTCAAGTTAACTGAATTTAGGACTGGAGAACATCATGGAGAATGGGTGGGCACCAAAACAATTTTGAGCCTTAAATCCTTTTTTCTAAAAAACCGTGAACCAGACCACATTACAACCCTTAAAAGTCCTAAATGAAGCATGGGCTAATTCGAAAGCAAAACTGTTACGAGAATAAGGTAACCTGACTCCTAGGAGACTTGCTTAAAACTTTTGAGTTGGTATCACTCCCTCTTTGATTTTATTTGTACAAAAAAATTTCGATGTTTCAACATATTTTCAATAAAAAGTTTTCTAACTTCAAGACAACTATATTATTTGCATTAGATTTATCATTCATACGATAAAACATTATTTGCATATGAAAAAGTTCTTAAACATCAAGCGAGCTTGCATAATGAGCATCAGATAAAGAGTTTGATTATCCCGAGGGATGAATTGCTTCAGGGATCTGTTGAAAAGAATGATCTTAATATGAGGTAGGCTTTCTAGTTACTCCTTTGAATTGAAGAAGACTGGTATGAGAGATTGATAAGAACTTTTTGTTTGATGATTATGTGGAAGTTTTGTCTGCCCCCAAGTCTCTGATTGAGCAATGGTATATCATTCCCAGTTGGTCCCAGAGGACAATTTTCGTCAAGCATCTGCTTGCGTGTGAAGCAGTTCGACTTGAGAAGTATGATTATGTACTAGCTTATTTTGAAGACGTAAGTCAATCATCCTGAGAAGGTGTTATCTTTTAAACTCCATGAACTTCTCATTCCTCTGTGAGCATGAGGTAAATAAATGGTTTGCCCAGATTCTGCTAATCTGGAGAAATCAAGTCAAGATCCATTGACTCTCAAAACTTCGTCAATCTGGGGGCAGTGATGTCGAGATTCGACGAATCTCTCAAAGTTCCGAGTGATCAGGGTCTGTTACCCAAGACCTGTTAATGCCACTTCTAATTTTGATTAGTCAGAAGCCGTGTTTCAAAGTTTGGAACACCGAGGCAGTTTATCTGGGTGGTACAAATCTCAGGAAGTCCTTTCAAGGCAAGTTCTTTAACAACCCTATAGACTTGGGCAAGGCATTATACATGGGCATTTCTCCGCCTCAGAGTTGATCAGGTCAAGTCCAGTCGCAGGCTAAACAACTTCTAAATTTGAAGAGCATGATAAGAAGTCTGGATTGTTATCCTTAGCTCATCAGAATCTCGATATTGTTGTTCCTTCATCAGAAGTTGAGATCTTTATCTCCAATTGAAGTCAGGAGTGCTATTCTCAGCATAGATCTTGGGAAGTCCTCTTGAGGAGAATATCTTCAAAGGTTAGTCAACCTAAAGAAGTTACATAGAAATTCAACAAATCTCTCCATGGACATGTTGTGTCAGAGAATTATCCAGAGCTCGAATAATCTGGGGTAGATTATCTCAAGATAAAAGGACCCTCTCCAGCAAAGTTGTCACACTAGCTGGGGCACATTCAGTGATCTGTTTCGCATAAAATTATCATGTGCTTTGCTTATCTGCGTAATTCTCTGTTACCAGAGCAACATCTTTCAAGAGGATTAAAGTAGCCCTAACCTAGATCGTTTCCCCCGAAGCGACACTGAAGTTTCTACTTCTCCTAAGAGAATATCTATTCCTCGGAGCACAACATCATTACCCTGACTAAAGATTTGGTTGAATATCTTCTTATTCACCGATGACGTCATTTCAGGAAGATCAAATTTATTTGAGATTAATTGAGGGTTTCTACGGAGATCTGAAGTTTCTATTGCTCCCCAGGGAATCTCCCAAAGCATATAGTTTTAAAGATCGACTAGTTGGAATTTCAGACTAAGAGATTCGTATCCTCCAAGTGCTTGAAGTTTCGTCTTCCCGGCCGCCTAGTAAGAGTGGAGTGTTCTCATCCCCAACTGAAGTCGAGAGTTCCTTCGTAAATTTCTCTTGTTCCCCGATGAAGTCACTTCATAAAGGTTATTGTTCAATAATTCTCTAATCTCCCCATGGCAGAAGCATGGTTTGAAGTTAGTTATGTTGAGAATATTCTGTTATCCCCAGTAAAGACTATTCAAGTCTGTTTTATTTCCTAGAAAAGTCACGGGAGCATCATCTCACTCCCTCAGAGGAGGCTGTTCATGAGGATCTCTTGTCCAAGATTTCTCATTGCCCAATGGAGCTGCCTTATTGGAGATCTCATTCTCAGAAATTTTCATCCCCCAGCTGATTTGTGTTGAGGTTTATTTTATCTCTCCAGTGAAGACCATTGGATGAGATCTCTTATGCAAAATTTATCTTTTCCCCCAGCGGAGCTGCCTTCAGAAATCCCTTACTCGGAAATTCTCATCTCCCATGTGAAGTTGCCTTATCAAGAAATCTACTGTTCAGGAATGCTCATTTCTCCAATAGAGTCGTTTCATCGCAAGTGTTATTCACAGATGCTCTCTTTTTCCCAGTAGATCTCAATCCTGGATGTTGATAAGTGTTGCTTCCTCAGAAGAGTACACTATTGTGGTTCCTAGCCCCAGGATAAGGCATTATAGCAGGATTTTTATTCTGATTGAAGCGTATCTTTATTTCCCAGTGGAGCTGAAGATTCTCTTACTTCCAGCAATAGCATATCTTGTTGAGTCTCTCCTACAAAAAGCGTCTTATTCTCGACCATAGTTCTTTTTGTAAGGACCCGACTTCCAGCAATGTTCTCTTTATTTGTGGAAGGAGATACTGAATCTTTTCCCCAGAAGGTTAAGAGGTGAGACATAGGTCAATATTTCTTCTGCAGTGCAATTTATTTTTGCATTTTCTCCCCAGGAAGTTATCCCCAGTGATAAATTGACAACTTATCAAACAAAAGTCAGTTTTGATATGATCTTCTCTAGCAGAATTTGCAATTTATTTTGCGAGTTTTTATCAGGGTTTGGCCTATGGTTACTAGTCTTTTCATTTTGCCATGCTGGGGCAGACAAGTTGAGAATCGATTTCTCAAAATTCCACTATTCTGGGGCAGCATGTCAATGATGGTACAAACCCCATGAAGACCTCTCAAGGAATTGTCGTTCGCTCTGTAAATTACAGCTTGTCGGCACTCATGCGAGAGTCTTACCTCTAACTTTTGAACGCTGGAACAGGAAATCCCCCGCAGAGTTGCTTCTCCTCAGCATTTTCATGTGAGGGATTCTCGAGGCAGATAAGGTTCTGGATGCCTTCATTCTCCAACCATGTCTGGATGAGCATTATCTCTTTTCTTAATAAAGACTATTCCTAGTGGAGTTTATCTTCAAATTTGAATTATCATTGAAGTTCGCATTCTGAAGTTCTCATTTTTCCCATCTTATTTGTGACTTGGGGCATTTCAATATCAAAAATCTTTTATTATCCTCAGTAGGGTTGATGTTGGTTGAGATTTCCATTTCCCCAGTAAAGTGATACTGTTTGACTATCTTCATAATCTATTTTACGGTTGAATACTGAAGGTTCAAGGATCTTTGCCCTATCCCCAGTGAAGTTTTGTTTCCTCAACAGAGCTTTGTTGCCCCAGAAATCTTTTTCAAGAGAAAGGCTTCATTCTGAGACTTCAAGTTTGAATATGTCGCATATCCCCAATGGAGTTGTTTAAATGGGAACTCACATTCTGAAGAAGTTTTAACTCTCTAGTGGAGTTGCCATTTAGAGATTTATCACCCTGATCTCGCGTTTCCCAGCTAATTTGCTGACTGGGGCATCCTTATGTTAAGGTCTTTCCTTTTCCCCAGTGAGGTCGATACTATGACTATCTGCATGATCCGTCCATTGGTTGCATTCCAAGGAAATCTCTCTCCAACAAAAAAATCTTCAACGGAGTTCGGTCTCCCCGGTGAAGTCCCGTCTCTTCAGTAGAGCTTTATTCCCCCAGTAAAGTTTTTCACCCCTCACGTCGGGTTTGTTGTCTTGGTGTCATCCTCAACACGGCCGCACGCTGTCTTTTCTGAGAGATTACGGTCTTGCCCTGATCTTCTCTCTCAATGTCTAATCTTCGGATGACGTCCCTCGCTAGAAGCTACAGTGTCGATCTGATTTTCTCTAGGAGTTTGCAATTTATTTTTGCAGCTCCTCTCAATGGTTGTGGCCCGTTTCTACTGGTTGCTCGGTTGTTATTCCCCGCAAAGCTTCATCTCTTCGAGGTTCCCTCTCTAGCGGTTCCCCATATTTTCTCCTCTCCTTTGGATTTTGCAATTTATTTTTGCAAGTGTTGTTAGGTCCTGACTTCTTGGTTATTGAATTCTCAGTTGGTCATTCCCCAGTGAAACTTTTAAAACATGCATCATCATAGTGCATCTACCAAAACGCGTAGCATTTCCATTATATGGAGCATTGTGCTAGATAAAAAGAATTCAAACATGCATCGGAACATAAAGCCATTTTCGTTTCCGTCTTCCTCAGTGATTTTGCTAATACTTCGGATTTAACCCCCCAGTGAGGTCTTCGTCCTCATTATCTCAGTTTCCTCCCCATACCAATATCCTTTTAACGTCAGTCATTTGTTTGTTTGAGTGTCTACTCTTGACTGTGGTTCAGTTCCACCCTGGCGTAGTCTTCTTGGGTTTAGTATTCACTACCCTCTCCGGTTCATTCCAATGTCTATTGATGCACCTTTCGAATGAAAGTTTCGTCCTGATATTCGCTTTCAGCAGGTTTTTAGGTGTACGCCCTAATCTCCTCGCTTTGGGTCGAGTTTTGCCTTGTCGCCTATGCATGAAATCCAGTTTCGTCCTGGTACTCATCTAGTTTAGTTTTTCCTAACTAGTTATTGAGTCGAGTCTCATCTTGTGTTTGCTTTCATACCTTGGACCCTTTGACGGTGTTCGTTTACCGAGTGCAGTGTTCGTACTGCGTCCCTGGTTTGAAATCAGTCTCTTTTGTTCCTTGGGTTCTTTCATCAGTTTTCGTCACTGTTTATCCATCGATCTGAGATCAGCAGGTGCTCTGAGAAACATGCGCTCTCATCACTCTCGCTTTGGGTCGAGTTTCGCCTTGTCGCCTGTGCATGAAATCCAGTTTCGTCCTGGTACTCATCTAGTTTAGTCTCGCCTAACTAATTATTGAGTCGAGTTTCGTCTCGGTTTTGCTTTCATACCTTGGACCCTTTGACGGTGCTCGTTTACCGAGTGCAGTGTTTGTGTTGTGTCCCTGGTTTGGAATCTGTCTCTTTTGTTCCTTGGATTATTATATCAGTTTTTGTCACTATTTATCCATTGATCTGAGACCAGCAGGTGCTCTGAGAAACACGCACTCTCATCATTTTGCTATGGGTCGAGTTTCACCTCGTTACCCGTGCGTGAAATCTAGTTTCATACTCATCTAGTTTAGTTTCGTCTAACTGGTTTTTGGGTCGAGTTTCGTCTCGCTTTCGTTCCTCATTTATGAGATTCTTTCAGTTCCTTCATACTGTCTATCTTAGTTGAGATTAGCAAGTGCTCCTAGAATCACGCACTCTAGTCACTTTGCTTTGGGTCGAGCTCAGAGTTTCGTCTCCTCACCCACGTACGTTTTCTGTTCCAGAGCTTAGTTTCGCATATACTCTGTGGCTTGAGTTTTATATCACCCTTTTTGAAGCCCAGTTTTGCCTTGGCACATTTGTCTGGAAGTTTAGTTGCTTCTACTCTTCTTTTGTTTTTGTTCTATTTCGATCTGCGTTACAGCTTCATTCTGACGCATGTCTTGGGGGTTTCTATTTCTGTTTCTTTCTTCTTCAAGAGTGTAAATATTCAGGTTCTTTCATATTCAAACATCTTCAACCTTGTACGCTCGAAAGTTGTCACTTTTCTCACTTATCATGTTGAAGATATTTGAATAGGGGCAGCCGTTGCACCCCAAAATTTACCCTCTTTATTTTAGGCTTATGTTTCATCATGAATATCATATTGCATTGCATTCATACACAGCGATGGGATCAAAGTACTTTGGGTATCAAGTCTTCCTCAAGCTTTGAAAGTTGTTTGCATTAACAAGTTGCTCAAGTAGAACCTTATCATCTAAACCTCTTGATCTTTCAAGCCAAAAGTTATTGCATATCTCAAGATGTTTTATCCATCTCTTTGGACCATCAGAGGATTGAAGTTTATGATTGATTATGTGAAGGAACCACTCCTTTGATTCACCAGTCAATTTAAGGTTTTATTTGAGCAAGATCATTGATCAATATACAAGTTTTGATTTGGAAGCTATAACATCTCATTGATATTTGGAAGGTCTTAGTACAAGAAATTGGCCAAGAGGTCCAGAGGATTTTAAAGTTTTGAAGATGGTTCATCAATCTCCTGAGATGTTAACCAAAATTAGTGTTTGGTCTAAGTTGAGGTAATTGAGGTCTAGATGAGCCAATTCAAGAAGCATCACTATCTTATCATCATTGGAATCAAATTTGATCAAGGAATCTCTCTTGATATGCAGTGGAATTAGGGTTTTGAAGCTTGATCAGCTATCTCCAAGCACCTTAGTTATGTATTTTGCATATGTGTTGTTGACTAACTCCTAATCAAAATACAAAAAAATATTTGTCTTTGTCTTTGCAGATTTGTGTTTTGTAGGTACCAAGTCGAAGCATCTGACAAATAAAGATTCCTGGTATTATTCTCCTAAAATCTCTTTTTTGCAAAAGAAAATTAACAAAAATTCATTTTTTTCACTGATGCAATCTATTTCTCTTAGAGTGCAATCGATTGCACATAATGTATTTTACGCCATTTTTGAAAAAAGACACTGTGCAAATCAATTTGCACTATAGTGCAATCGATTGAACAGCGTGAAAATTTGAAAAAATCAGCAATTTTAAACTTGTCAAATTTTGGCTCCAATTTTCCTTCATTTTTGAAAGATGTACCATTAATTCAAATTTTAGTGCCAATCTTTCATTTTTAAGAAGAATTATCATTAATTCAAATTTTGGCTCTAATATTTGAAAGAATTATCATTAATTCAAATTTTGGCTCCAAGAATCAATTACCAAATTACCACTATTCCCAATCCTAAACTCTATAAATAGAGCCCTCATTTCATTCAAATTTCAAGCTTTGGATAGCCAAATTCACCTTGCTAAAAAATCTCTCAATTCTCTCCATCTACCAAATTCACTCAAAGCTCCATTTTCAAAAAGTTAGTAAGCTTTGCATTGAGCTTACTAATCTTTGAGCTAAACCTTCATCCAAACACTTTTTCTTCATCAATTTTCTACATCCAAGCTTGGCAATTGATTCTTGTGGTTGAATTGAAGCAAATTCTTGAATTTGTGTTGATAATTCTCTAGATCTACCTTTGGTAAGTTGGATAATTCATCTTTCACAATGTGATCTCTTGTTGATCATTGGATTTGACTCATTGAGCATTATTTTGTGATTCTAATGGTGTTATTTTCTCATAATTTGATGGAATTTTTATGCTCAATTGTATCCATGATCATAAGGAGTTTGATGGAAAGTTTGAACAAGATTTTGGCCTTTGAAAATGCTGTTTTTGCTACTGTAACAGTGTGCAATCGATTGCAGTCCTGGTGCAATCGATTGCACAGAAGCGTTTCACACATTGTTTTTGAAAATAACACTATGTAAATCGATTTACACAGTAGTGCAATCGATTTACACAGGGACAAAATGCATTTTTTGCCTTGTTTTGGGGCAACTTTGATCCAAAATGTTTTTTCTACTCACTCCTTTTGATTGTTGGTTTGGATTGCAATTTTAAATATCCAATTTCTCTTTAAACTCAATGGACTTTGTGATGTAGATGAAGTTGGATAAATGTTAATTAATTCAAATCTACCTAAGAGTGAATTATTTAATTCATTTTTGGTGCTTTGGATTAATGATATGTTTAGTGCTTTAATCCATCTAGAGGAGTGGTTGAATTTAAAGATGAAAGAATTTTGAAATGGTGATCCAAATTAGCTTATCATTCCCCTCCCTCTTCATCTCATCGCTTTCTTTTTTTAATTATGTTACATGTTAAGGGATGGTGATCTCTATATCATTTATCCAAACATGAAGTACATAGATTGCTATTGACCGACCTCAAAATAGGTGCAACTTCTACATAAGTCCACTTACGATTGCTTAACATAGTGCTAAATTTCGTCTCGATTTGAATAAATGATCATTCGTGGCCCAAACTTATGATTGCAAGCCCAAGTATGTTAATTTGATCTCTTTGATCCAATAACTTTTAGATTCATTGTGTGGAGGCTTTGGTTCTACCAATCCTCTAATGGATCTACAATATCTTTGGTCAACGCGGATCACTTAAACATCGTTGATCATTAAATGTGACTTGTGAGAATTCCAAAATGGATGATATACTTGACAAAAATAAAATGCAACTTATTGTGTGGAGGCTTTGGTTCACCCAATCCTCTAATGAGTTCCAAATGCAAGTTTCAAGATGATCATCCAACTAACCACTAATTTCTAACAATTGACTTTACTTTATGTTTTTATTTTTTATGATTTAAGTACCATTTACTTTTAGCATTTTACATTTCATGCTATTTTCATCTTTGCTCACTTGAGCATTTACTTTTATGTCATTTTTATTTTGCTCACTTGAGCTTTTCTTTTCCTTTTAAAGACACCTAATAATCAACATGAACCATAAATTTTTTTAATGATACTTGGACTATTTGGTTACTATCCTTGGCATCATGGAGCATGAGATTTTTTCCTGGACATATGATTAGAGACCTTAGCCTATCTTGGAGACTTTGTGACAATGTATAGTATTCCACTTTTGGCCTAAGGCTACTATGTTTCACTTTATTTGTGGAACACAACTTATTACACTGGCACTACTATCGTATTTGGCATATTTGATATTCCATGCAGGATATATACATGAGATTGTGAATACTATACATTGCCCATGGGGATCTGTTCATATTTGATAATCTCATTACTTACATCCTTATGGCGTGATTTCTGACTTGACTTGTCTACCGATGCCAGCTTGCTTGAAGTTCTCTGGGTTTCTTTTTATTCTTGCTCAGTTGCTACGGATATTTATCCGTTTGGTATTGCACTATCTCCTTTCTTTCATTTTCATTTTGCATAGTTCTCTGATTGCATGATGGGACCTCTGTTGCTGATATATGTCAGGAGGCCCTCTTGTTTTTGTCTAATACATATGTTGTGTTTGTTGTTGATCGATGAGTCACTCAATTTAGAAATTGAGATCACGACTTCGCTCTCATTGCATGTTCCCTATAGGATGTTTATTGCTTTTCTTCTTTAATTATTGATTGATAAGTCACTCAATTTAGAAATTGAGATCACGACTTCGCTCTCATCGCATGTTCCCTATAGGATGTTTATTGCTTTTCTTCTTTAACTGTTGATCGATGAGTCACTCAATTTAGAAATTGAGATCACAACTTCGCTCTTATTGCATGCTCCCTATAGGATAGTTTTGTTAAGCTTCCTTTGACATGTTGATTAAGGTAAGGTTTTCCTTTATCCTCAACCTTAGGGTCAATCATTGTATGATAACACTAGGGATAGTGCTAGGCTAGTTTCCCTTAGTTATTTTTTTTCCTTCCTTTGCATTTTGCATCTTAAAACAAAAAATGTTTTCTTGGAAAATCATAAAACAATTCTAATAAACTCAAACCCTTCTTCAAGGTAAAAGATACAAATCAATCTTATTTGTTTGTGCGCCTCTTGGTTTTGTTTTTAAACCTGTTTTAGCCGATTTTTTGCCATCGCACACTTGTTTGAAGCTGATGTTTCGCCATCGCACATGTTTGTTATCCTACTTTGATTCTCAATATCATTGTTAGGTGTGATGCTTTGTCATCCGTTTTATTGATGTTTCGCCATCTTTGCCATGATATCTTGTAATCTTGAAGCTGATGTTTCTCCATCGCACATGTTTGTTATCCTACTTTGATTCTCAATATCATTGTTAGTTGTGATGTTTTATCATCTGTTTTATTGATGTTTCGCCATCTTTGCCATGATATCTTGTTATCTTGAAGCCGATGTTTCGCCATCGCACATGTTTGTTATCCTGATTTGATTCTCAATATCATTGTTAGGTGTGTTGATTTGTCATCCGTTTTATTGATGTTTCGCCATCTTTGCCGTGATATCTTGTTATCTTGAAGCCGATGTTTCGCCATCGCACATGTTTGTTATCCTACTTTGATTCTCAATATCATTGTTAGGTGTGATGTTTTGTCATCCGTTTTATTGATGTTTCGCCATCTTTGCCATGATATCTTGTTATCTTGAAGCCGATCTTTCGTCGTCACACATGTTTGTTATCCTACTTTGATTCTCAATATCATTTTATGTGTGATGTTTTGTCATCCTTTTTATTGATGTTTCGCCATCTTTTCCATGATATCTTGTTATCTTGAAGCCGATGTTTCTCCATCGCACATGTTTGTTATCCTACTTTGATTCTCAATATCATTGTTAGGTGTGATGTTTGCTCATCCATTTTATTGATGTTTCGCCATCTTTGCCATGATATCTTGTTATCTTGAAGCCGATGTTTCGCCATCGCACATGTTTGTTATCCTGCTTTGATTCTCAATATCATTGTTACATGTGTTAATTTGTCATCCGTTTTATTGATGTTTTTCCATCTTTTCCATGATATCTTGTTATCTTGAAGCTGATGTTTTTCCATCACACATGTTTGTTATCCTACTTTGATTCTCAATATCATTGTTAGGTGTGATATTTTGTCATCCGTTTTATCGATGTTTTTGTTATCTGTTTTATCATTTGATGTTTCGCCATCTTTGACATGTTACCTTGGTATTATTTAGTCAATGTTTGACCATCTCATTTGTTTGTTGTTTTATTTGATGTTTTGCCATCTTGCCTGTTTTTGTTATCTTAACTAAAAAACACAAACCAACCAAAATACATAAGCCGAACTACGGCTGCTCTGATTCCTTAAAAGGGATACGTAGGCATTGGGGTAGGGCCCGATCGAGCATACCTTTTTATTTTCCCTACATTGTTTTTCTTTTTTTTTTTCTTTCTTTCACATGCATTCCCTTTTCAGTTTTAAGCCATAGACATAGGATTTGACCACACCCATTAGATTAGACAACTAGAGTGGATACCGTAGAGTACTACGGGCGTGTGGGGTGCTAATACATTCCCCTCGCGTAACAGACTCCCTTACCCGATCTCTCGGTCGAAAGACCGTGATTTCTCCCTTTTCAGGTTTTCTCGAAGTTTACCTTTCCCTTTCGGTGGTATAAAAGACGTTCGGTGGCGACTTCATTGATGTTTCATTACATCCAGATGATAGGTTCCGGCCGCGTTGTTTCAGTTTTCACATAGGTACAATCAGAGTTTGCAAAAATGATTCAAAGAAGGGTTACAAAGCATGTTACAAGATTTCTGAAAAGTCTGAGAACTCCTTCAGATCATACTGGAGCAGGGAGATTCAATGATCAAAAGTTGGACATTTGTTCTTAATCTAAGTTACGTTTATGCTGAAATTTTGATCCAGTTTCAAGCTATGCTGCATAATCTGATGTTGTAGGCCTTCTTGCTTGTTAAATCTCATCACAATTTAATGCATACACCAACTTTTGAGTCTTTATCCCAGTGTCTAAGCCTTTATCCAAAGGATCCTCCCACGTGTGGCATAAAAGTACCACTGCTGTCCTTGAAAAGCAAACTTTTGTACAAAGTTTATTTTGAGCCCATACTTTACTTTGTTTCTGAGTGTACTTCCCTACAAATCATGCCTACAAACTTAGATTAGGCGTGTTTAAAGCTGCTAACCACCCTACCTTACCTTGAAACCATTTTTGTCTAAACTTGCTTCAAAAATAAGTCAATGATCCATAACACATGATGGTTGTACTCCTGACTTCTTCAAGCTTCTAAATCCTTTACCTATAAATTAAACATCATTTGCAAACTGAAGGATGATTGAAAGAAAATCCCTGAAACCTTGCTGAAAATTCCCAAGAACCTGAAACTGCAACACAAACACAAAACCTGCTAGTTTCTGATTTTTGCATCTAAACTCTAATTTTCCTTGTGTTTTTCTTGGCCAAATCATCCACACAGTTTCTGGTATACACGTAGAAGCCTTACCAACTTCTATTTTCAAACTGTAATACAGTCTTCACCAATCTCCATTTAAAAAATCATAACTTTGCATCTTGACTGCTCCAGAGCATTCCAATCAGCCATAACTCAAGTTAAGGGTTGCTTTAGCTTTATGAGAACTTGAGGAAGCTGGCCAGAACATCACAACAATCTGAACCAGGCTCTAACCCATAGAACAATTTCCAGCTGCAAGGTAAGTTTCTTCTGATTTTCATCTCATCACTCAGGCATTGCTAGGCTTGCAATTTCAAAGACACAGTGTAGATATCATGGATCTGAATCTGTATATATTTATAGATTTCATTCATATGGCCTAAGAAGAGATAATTTCATACCATAACTTCTTGAGAAAGTTAGGGTTCAGATTTAGGATTAGCAAAATCCATGCTTGCTATTGGTTTATAGTTTTGATGCTTTGTATTTCTAAAACCATGATGAAATTTTCCATAGCTTCTATGTTTGCATTTTCCACTTTTGTTGAGAAATGACTAAGTTGCAGATACTATGGCTGGCGCGAAGAAGAAGATAAAATTCATCATCAATACTTACTTTGTAATATGTGTTCATGTTTTTGCTTCTAATACCAGATGTATAGTCACCCACTCGTAGAGAGCGTGCACATAAGGCATTAGTGTTAAGGGTCCGGGGTTCTAGCCCCAGAAGCATCTATTATGTTTATTTCTTAACATTTTTACCCCATTATTTATTAAACAATAATTCTGGATCAGAATTTCTAGATAAACCCCCCATTTATTTGTCCAAACAGCCTTCCAGTAACACTAGAACTTCTAGGTTTCCAGTTGCATCAGAACTTCTAGGCGTCCTCAGCAATCAGAACTTCTAGGCTTTCCTTTGTTCCCAGCAACCCCAGAACTTTAGTGCATCTGGATCCAGAATTTCTGGCTTTCCCCATTTCTGCTAATATTTTCTTTCTGATTTGTAGCGCACCTGAGTCAGAACTTCTGCTCTTTCTTATTTTTATTCTTTTGGCAACATGCCAACTCTAACTCTTATTCTCTTATTATTTTTATCATCACTTTTATTTTCATTAATCAAAAACACAAAAAATACTTTATATTCATATACTTTGCTTTATTTCTTTTAAAACAAAAAGATTAAAAATATTTCCTTAAACAAATTTATTTCTTCTCTTAATAAGAACAAAACAAATCTATTTTACATTCAAATTCTTGTACATTATTTCAATATGGTTGTAATAGATAATTAGGAATTTAATTTCTTTCAACCCCCATTTGTAAATTTGTACAGCCCATCCCCAAGTGATGGTAATAGCGTAGGATATTTACTTTCTGCAATTTATCGCTTTCATATAAATGCTAGTAATTAGGATTTGTATGGAAAGATAAAAACAACAAGCAGATAACCCCTAATCAAAGACTAAATGCATTCAAATCAAACACACTATTCACACATGCACCCTTAGGGTAATCTCACTTGTTGCCTCGGAGAAATAGTCATGTCCCTCGAATATGGGCGTTTTAGCAAAGACCCTCGATAAAAGATCGTATTCCCTCAATGACCCTCAATGTTGCCTTCGGTAAAAAATCTAGTCCATAAATAACATTGCTAAAACATCCCATAGGTTCCCTTCTATGACTATACAAACGTCCCACGCCCATCCCTGCACATCCAATGACGGGGCTTCTTACCAAATCAATGGTAAGATAACAATATTTAAAGGAGGAGGAAAAGAACGTTTAAGACCTTTTGAGTAGGTAGGATGCTCCTAGTTACTCGTTTGCTCACGACAAAAACATTTTATACACTCACACTTTCATTTTGAAACATTTTCAAAAGACAAAGCTTTTTGAATGCGTTCTTATAGAGGCGAGAACCATTACAAAGACACTTTTCGAAATCACTTTCAAAAACACATTCCACAAACACTTCTTTGAACTATTTTCCAAACAACACTTTGTACGCATTCTTATAGAAACGAGAACCATTACAAAGACATTTTCAAAATACTTTCAAAACCCACACCACAAGCACACTTTCAAACAAAAGCAAGTGATCTAGCAAGCAACTAAGAGCCTGTAGATAGCTACGGATGAAAAGGGTGCTAATACCTTCCTTTTTTATAACCTACCCCCCGAACTCAAGAAATAATCTCGAAAGGTCTTTCCTGTTCTTTTCAACCTTTCCTTATTGGATAAAAGAAAATTCGACGGTGACTCTTGCTATCCGCAATAATTGCGATCAAACACAAAACACCCAAGTCAGTTCTCCCACCGTGTTACAAAAATGGCGACTCTGTTGGGGATATCTTTAAAAGTGGGGTTACCTTAGGGCTAGATCACCTTTACTTGCTTTTATTTGTTTGAATTGTTTGCTTTATATTATGGTTCCTTGTTTGGGCTTGTTTTAATCCTCTACCCGGATCTAGGACACCTTTTAGGTTAGTAGCAATAGATTGTGGAAACTGTGCAGGGTATACCGACATGGTTGAAGCAATGGCTACGTTAGTGTGACACATTTGTTGGTACCGGTAGACCTTGAGTAGTCAAGGAGAATACGGGGACGCTGTGTGGTGTCATAAAGCACTAACTGGCCTTAGAACCTTAATTGACCAACTTGGCCATTAGGAAGTAGTGAGGTAGCCGGATTTGGTGCAATCTGAAGTTGGTTGATACTCGATACTACGCTCATTGAGATTGGACTTTCAGGATATTTTAGTCGCCATTAAAGAGGCTTGCGCTGAAACAATGCCTGATGAAGAAAGATCAGTGATATTAAGATCCCCTAGAACCAGGTTATTATTACTAAGACAGGTTGAGCCAACTAAACTTCAAGAGGGTACTTACCTATAAACTCCATGCAAGCCTAAACCTAAGGACTTGTCTGCTTTGTTAATATGATTATTTGTACATAACAACTTGCTTGCTTTGCATACTTGTAAATAACATCATAACATCATACCATAACATTTTCAATAACCATTTCGAGGATCTAAAGGGCCTATGATGAAGGGTCATGTTGAACCAGACGCCTATCAAGGGGCAAAAGGATTCATTCTCTAATCAAACGCTGGCAAAGACCAAAGCACGGTAACTTGAGTCCAGGGCTATGACCCTCTTGAAATGGTGAGCTTGATTCTCGTAGAAGGACCTTCAACGATACAAAAGTTCTTCAATCAAAGCTGCAGTTGTATTCAAACGTCTTTTTGTGTTTACCCTGTGAGATCCTTGAAAACATTGCATGCATGTCATTACATAATAGGTCTTCCAATACATGTTTCTCATTTTCTCGCTGTTTATTTCAGCATGGAAAATGGCTCTCAAACAGAACGACAAAGATCTCCAAACTCCAGATGCTCAGTTCAAGGAAATGTTCCTAAATATATCCAAGGGGAAAGAAGAATTCAAAGCACTCCTCGCTGGGAACTTGACCGAGAAAAATCCGGACAACAACGAGGATGACCAGTTGGAACAACTACAGGCTGAGATGGGAAGGATGAGAATCCAGATGAGTAGTCAGATAGCTCTTATCCAGAGTTTAGCTCGGGAACAAGAAGAGTTGAGGATTCTCATCAACAAGCTTTATCAAGACAAATACGACCGTCTGGGGCAAAATACTAAAGCTTGGGGCCTAATCAATGATCAATCTCTCTTGGCAGATAGGGAATTGGATGACATGTTCGTGCAGGAGCATTTTGAAAATAAACTCAGGAGCGGTAAAATTCAAGGGACTGCATCTTCAAGTACTTAGAAAAAATCATACAATGGAAAGAAGGAGTCCAATACTGTGTACGACCAGAAGAGCCGTAATAAGAGTAATCTCAACCAATCTGTGGGGGTGGTGCGTATCTTTAATATAGCGCTGATGCAGCAACAACAAAAAGGCAATCAACATAAGCAGGACATGTCCAAAAGGGAATTCACCAAAATCAACATGTCCTTGGCTCAACTATTGCAACACATGTTGAAGATGGAGTTGATTACATTGAGGGATCCTCCTTGGAATCCCAATACCTCCGCTCCTAGCTATCATCCTGATGCAATGTGTGCATACCATTCCAATAATCCTGGACATGATACGAATAGTTGTTGGGCATTGAAAAATAAGATTCAAGACTTGATCGACGAAGGAGTGCTGGAGTTCACACAAGATGGTCAGGCTGAATTCTTCTTCCGTCCCTCAAAGGCACACCGCCTGAAGTGACAAGTTCATACAAAGAGGCTTTTATTCCTTTGAAATTTCAAGTTGTAATTTTCTTTTGATTGTTCGAATATTTATTTATGTCAAACTTTGTTATTTCATTAATGAATTGCATATGTTTGTCTTGAATTAATTCATTCATTTTCATTATACTTAAACTGTGCTTTACTTCCTGTTGGTGATATTCGACTCTCGATTAAAAGTTACAAGCCTTTTAAGGGAGGATGATGAAAACAATGCCATAATATAATACAATATGCTTTTGGACAGACCTTGCTGATGATGTACAGGCGTTTGTTTCAATTCCTAAACACTGGAGTTATAAGGAGGATAATCCCTAGTCAACCCCTTCGAGCCAAAGAAGTAGGAGTTTCCTTTTTACACAAATTAAAACATTTAATCAAAACCTGGGGCAGGGTAGTCTCTCAATTAATTAAAATGTGCTTTCAGTCGCAAACTTTCACCTCGTATACAACGAGTGATATCAAAAACATCCTTCTGAATCAAAAGACGGTGATGGTTCCCTATCACATAGGCAGTCATTATCTCTAAAAAAGATAGGCCCATTAAGTTAAAACCTATGAAGGAGACTTAAGAAAAATTGGGGCATCCCGCTGACTGTAATCTCAAAATGAGAACAGTCAGGCAAAAGTCCGGGATAACAAATCAAAAGGAGGACACTACAGATCCTTAACAAACACGAAAAACGTTGCAAAAAATGACTTCCTTCCAACAAACTTAACTTGTCTGAACCATCACCAAAATGTCATTTCAGACTCAATTGGAGTTCAAACGCACAATTAACTGAGCTTAGGATTGGAGAACATCACAAAGAATGGGCGGGTACAAGTGAACTTTGAGCCTTATCCTTTGTTTCTTAAACCATGAACCAAGCCACGTTACAACCCTTCAAAATTCCTAATTAAAGCATGGGTTAGTTCGAAATCATACTGATACAAAAGGTATCCTGACTCCTGTAAGGCTTACTCTAAATCTTGAGTTGAATTCACATTCTTACAAAATTTATTTTCTCTGCTAAAATGCATTTTCAAAACTTCAAGACAAGCATAAACTTTGCATTATTTGAATATCGATGTTTGCATATGTCTAATTGTCTGACAGCGGAGAAATTCATATGACAAATATCTAGTGAACAAAAACTCTCCCAATGAACAAAATCACTTCAAGTGGGAAGACACTTCCAATAACATATCTCCTATAAGAAAGGGGGCATGATGTGTCACTGTCTAACACATCTGGGGAAGTCTAGTCAAGATTCCAAGAAATGCTGAATAAATCAGGGGCAGCCCTATATCTGAATCACTTGGGGCATCGAACGTGAATTCCAACAAAGGATTATGTACGGTCAGGAAAACACTTCCTGGCAATACTACAAGCACTTGCTACTAGGGGTAGTGACAAGTTTCCCATAAAGTCCTTTTAATAGGATGACCCCCAGTCAAGTCCCCACAAAGTTGGATCTAGACAACTCCCAGCCAGAGTTTCAATCTCTGGAAAACCTTCTTCCTAGCTGAGTTAGTCTCAAGAGGAATCCTCGAGGAGTTCTACCAAAAGAAAATACCTTTCCAGCAGATTGGAAACCGGGTTTATCTCCCTAACAAACTACAGATTCCCCAACTTGAGTTTGCCTCTTTGACTACTACAAATCAAGGGACCATAACTCCTCTTCCCCAATAGACTTTTCTACAACCCCCACTGAATTACTGTAAAACCTGAGAGACAACCAGATAACAGTTAACTCCCTTTATCTTCCATCAAGAGATAGCTCCCCAGTAGAGCAACAGACAACTAAAACTCCTGAACTCTTTTCCCCAAGCGAAAATCAACACTCTCCATAAAATTTTCTTCTCAAGCGAAATCAACATTCCCCAGCCGAGTTCTCCTCAAACAACAAAATAGGAATCCCCAGCAGAAACATTCTAAAGATAAGGTCTCTAAATGTGTGCATACTTTTCATCCCCAACGGCCATCTGGGATTCAGCTTCCCAAAACTCCCCAGCACTTGTCAAGGATTTACTTTCCAAGACAAAATTACATTCCAACAACATTTCATGCATCATATTACATACATGATAAATGCATATATATCATAATCTCCCTTATTTTGAGAAACATCATTACGCCATGCATTTAATCCATTATGACATTGCATACAACTAACTCTTTACCTTTTCAGGAAAAGAACAACATAAATGTCATTAATCTGTAAACTTCTCCAAGACAAAATCAAGCTTGGATTTCTTCATTACCTTTTGAGGTAGTAATCGTCCTAGATTCCTTCATCATATGTTGAGGTAGTAATCATCCAAGGTTCCTTCATCATCTGTTGAGGTAGTATTCGTCTCAGATTCCTTCATCATCCGCTAAGGTAGTAATCGTCCCAGATTCCTTCATTATCTGTTGAGGTAGTAATCGTCCCAGATTCCTTCATTATCTGCTGAGGTAATAATCATCCAAGGTTCCTTCATCATCTGTTGAGGTAGTAATCATTCAAGATTCCTTCATCATCTGCTGAGGTAGTAATCGTCCCAGATTCCTTCATCATTGGTTGAGGTGGTAATCATCCATGGTTCCTTCGTCATCTGTTGAGATTAATACCTGAAACCAGACATGACAACTATCTCAACGACCAACATTTTCAAGTTCTAGATTAATACCTGTAACAAGCCAGGAAAACTATCTGTGGACGGTCGATTGTAGATTAATACCTGTAACAAGCCAGGAAAACTATCTACATGAGGAGATTGAAGATTAATGCCTGTAACAAGCCAGGAAAACTATCTTTCTTTCTCAGGTCAAAGATTAATACCTGGAATCATACAGGACAACTATCTCAACGACCAACGTTTTCAAGTTCCAGATTAATACCTGTAACAAGCTAGGAAAACTATCTGTGGACGATCTATTGTAGATTAATACCTGTAACAAGCCAGGAAAACTATCTACATGAGGAGATTGAAGATTAATGCCTATCAAAAGTAAGGAAAACTATATTTCTTTCTCAGGTCAGAGATTAATACCTGAAACTAGACATGACAACTATCTCAATGACCAGTATTTTCAAGTTCCAAATTAATACCTGTAACAAGCCAGGAAAACTATCTGTTGGCGATCGATTGTAGATTAATACCTGTAACAAGCTAGGAAAACTATCTACATGAGGATATTGAAGATTAATACCTGTAACAAGCCAGGAAAACTATCCTTCTTTCTTAAGACATAGATTAATACCCGAAACCAGACGAGCAACTATCTCTACGACCAACAAAAACAAGTTCCAGATTAATACCTGAAACAAGACAGGACAACTATCTGAGGACAACTGATTGTAGATTAATTCCTTAAATAAGCCAGGACAATTATCTACACGACCAGCTGAAGCAATTCTACATGGGCTCCTTCTCATACACTCTTCTAGAAACAATTCAGATGCGATCCAGATACGACTGACATTCTGATACTTATTCCAGATTCTATTCTAGAAATAGTTCAGATATCCAGATACGGATGAAATTATGATACTTATTCCAGATTCTCTTATAGAAATAGTTTAGATGCGATCCAGATACGCCTGACATTCTGATACTTATTCCAGATCCTCTTCTAGAAACAGTTCAGATACGATCCAGATACGGATATCATTCTGACACTCATTCAGCACATCTCTCAAATACATTCCAGATAAGGATGTCATTCTGACACTCATTCAGTACATCTCTCAAATACATTCCAGATACGGATGTCATTCTGACACTCATTCAGATTCAGCTTTCAAATACGGTCTAGATACAATCTAGATACGGATGTCATTTTGACGCTCCTTCAATAAGTTTTTCAGATGTGAGTCAGATACAATCCATTTATGGATATTATTCTGATACTCATGCCACTACATCTATTATTTTAGTATAAATCAACCAGAGATTTATTCTAATACTTCTTCCATTTCAGCCAACAATCACTTTTGGGTGGCATCTGTAAGCCCATCTCTGACAACTCTCTATCATCTTTCCAAATGGAATCTTTAAGCTCATTCCTTACACATCAACCACAATATCATCGATTACAAATTTCTGGGCACTTTAGTGTTCAATCATCTTCCACCTTCAAGTCACAAATGGCAGACCCGCCAATCTAACTCTTCAGGTTTAAGAAGATTAAACAGGGGAAGCTGTTATACCCCAACATTTTCCCTCTCATTTCTCAAGGTATCATCCTGGACCCTCAGGATTTCTTTTGTCAAGTTTCAAGTCTCGGATTACAATTTTCCAAGAAAGTCATTCACAAGGGCAAAATGGTCAAAATGCACACTGAAAAGTCAAACTTTGACTTTTTGATCAAAATTAAGTTTCAAGAATTACATTTCATCAAGACATGTTAGAATATGAGGTTGGTTCATCAAGAAAATCAAAATTCAAAATTACTTTGGAAAAGTCAAAGTTCTAAACACTTAGAAATATTTCTAAGTGTTAAGAAAGTAAGATAAGTTCAAAAATTTTGGCCAGATTTTCATTATGAAGCAAGATGATTCAGGAAGAACTTCTGACACAGAAGTTGTAGATCTCAATGATATCTAAAACAGTGCAGAACAGAACTCCTCCTAGAAATGCTGGGATTTCAAGTTATAAATCCTTGAAGACACGTCCATGAAACAAAGACACTTAGTAAATTCTGAGCATTTCAAAGTCAGAATTTGATTAGAACTTCTGGACCAGTTTTCACATAGGTAAAATTAGAGTTTGAAAAATGATTCAAAGAGGGGTTACAAATCATGTTATAAGCTTTCTGAAAAGTCTGAGAACTCCTTCAAATCATGCTGGAGCAGGGAGATTCAAAGATCAGAAGTTGGACATTTGTTCTTAATCTAAGTTACGTTTATGTTGAACTTCTGATCCAGTTTCAAGCTATGCTGCATAATCTCATGTTGCATGCCTTCTTGTTTGTTAAATCTCATCACAATTTAATGGTTACACCAACTTTTAAGTCTTTATCCCAGTGTCTAAGCCTTTATCCAAATGATCCTCCCACGTGTGGCATAAAAGTACCACTGCTGTCCTTGAAAAGCAAAATTTTGTACAAATTTTATTTTGAGCCCATACTTAACTTTGTTTCTGAGTGTACTTCCCCATAAAGCATGCCTACAAACTTAGATTAGGCGTGTTTAAAGCTGCTAACCACCCTACCTTGCCTTGAAACCATGCTTGTCTAAACTTGCTTCAAAAACAAGTCAACGATCCATAACACATGATGGTTGTACTCCTGACTTCTCCAAGATTCTAAATCCTTTGCCTATAAATTAAAATTCATTTACAAATTGAAGGAGGATTGAAAGAAAATCCCTGAAACCTTGATGAAAATTCCCAAGAAACTGAAACTGCAACACAAACACAAAACCTGCAAGTTTCTGATTCTTGCATCCAAACTCTAACTTTCCTTATGTTTTTCTTGGCCAAATCATCCACACAGTTTTTGGTATACACGTAGAAGCCTTCCCAACTTCTATTTTCAAACTGTAATACAGTCTTCACCAATCTCCATTTCAAAAATCAGAACTTTGCATCTTGACTGCTCCCGGGAATTCCAACCAGCCATAACTCAAGTTAAGGGTTGCTTTAGCTTTCTGAGAACTTGAGGAAGCTGACCAGAACATCATAATAATCTGAACTAGGCTCTAACCCACAGAACAATTTCCAGCTGCAAGGTAAGTTTCTTCTGATTTTCATCTCATCACTTAGGCATTGCTAGGCTTGCAATTTCAAAGACACAATGTAGATATCATGGCTCTGAACCTGTATATATTTATAGATTTCATTTATATGGCCTAAGTAGAGAGAATTTCAGACCAGAACTTCTTGAGAAAGTTAGGGTTCAAATTTAGGATTAACAAAATTCATGCTTGCTTCTGGTTACAGTTTTGATGCTTTGTATTTTTGAAACCATGATGAAATTTACCATAGCTTATATGTTTGCATTTTTCACTTTTGTTGAGAAATGACTAAGTTGCAGATACTCTGGCTGGCGCAAAGAAGAAGATGAAGTTCATCATCAGAACTTACTTTGTAATATGTGTTTATGTTTTTGCTTCTAATACCAGATGTATAGCCATCCCAGTGGTAGAGAGCGCGCGCATAAGGCATTAGTGTTAAGGGTTCGGGGTTCTAGCCTAAAAAGAATATTTTAAGTTTAGTTCTTAACATTTTTACCCCATTATTTGTCAAACAATAACCCTGGATAATAATTTTTAGATAACCCCCCCCCCCCCCCCCCCATTTGTTTGTCCAAACAACCTTCCAGTAACACTAGAACTTCTAGGTTTCCAACTGCATCAGAACTTTTAGTCTCTCTCAACAATCAGGACTTCTAGGCTTTCCTTTGTTCCCTACAACCCCAGAATTTTAGTGCGTCTGGATCCAGAACTTATGGCTTTCCCCATTTCTGCTAACAATTTTTTTGTGATTTGCAGCGCGCCTGAGTCAAAACTTCTGCCCTCTCTTATTTTAATCTTTTGGCAACACGCTGACTCTAACTCTTATTCTCTTATTATTTTTATGATCACTTTTATTTTCATTAATCAAAAACACCAAAAATACTTTATATTCATATACTTTTCTTTATTTCTTTTAAAACAAAAAGATTAAAAACATTTCCTTAAACAAATTTATTTCTTCTCTTAATAAGAACAAAAGAAATCTATTTTACATTCAAATTCTTGTACATTATTTCAATATGGTTGTAATAGATAATTAGGACTTTAATTTCTTGCAACCCCCATTTTTAAATTTGTACACCCCAACTCCAAGTGATGGTAATAGCGTAGGATATTTACTTTCCGCAATTTATCACTTTCATATAAATGCTAGTAATTAGGATTTGTATGGAAAGATAAAAATAACAAGTAGACAAACCCTAATCAAAGACTAAATGCATGCAAATCAAACACACTATTCACACATGCACCGTTAGGATAATCTCACTTGTTGCCTAAGAGAAATAGTCATGTCCCTCGAATATGGGCGTTTTAGTAAAGACCCTCGATAAAAGATCGTAGTCCCTCGATGACCCTCAATGTTGCCTTCGGTAAACGATCTAGTCCTTAAATGACATTTCTAAAACGTTCCATAGGTTGCCTTCTATGACTATACAAACGTCCCACGCCCGTCCATTCACATCCAATGATGGGGCTTGTTACCAAATCAATGGTAAGATAGAAACATTTAAAGGAGGATGAAGAGAACGTTTAAGACCTTTTGAGTAGGTAGGATGCTCCTAGTTACTCGCTTGCTCACGACAAACATTTTATACACTCACACTTTCATTTTGAAACGTTTTCAAAAGACAAAGCTTTTTGTAAGCATTCTTATAAAGATGAGAACCATTACAAAGACACTTTTCAAAGTCACTTTCAAAAACACATTCCACAAACACTTCTTTGAACTATTTTCCAAACAACACTTTGTACGCGTTCTTATAGAAACGAGAACCATTACAAAGACGTTTTCAAAATACTTTCAAAACCCACACCACAAACACACTTTCAAACAAAAGCAAGTGATCTAGCAAGAAACTAAGAGCCCGTAGATAACTACGGATGAAAAGGGTGCTAATACCTTCCCTTTTCATAAACTACCCCCGAACTCAAGAAATAATATCGAAAGGTCTTTCCTGTTCTTTTCAACCTTTCCTTATTGGATAAAAGAAAAGTCGGTGACGACTCTTGCTATCTGCAATAATTGCAATCAAACACAAAACACCCAAGTAAGTTCCCCACCGTGTTACACATCCGAATTAACTTCGTGAAAGTGCATCCTCAACTTCAAGAATTAGAATCAAGAGTTCCTGGAGATTCTCCCTTCACCAAGAAATATGGTCAACTTCTCAACTTGGCTACCTCAAACTTCCAAGAAGAAATGATGTGTATGCTTTTCCAATTCTTTGATCCTATGCATCATTGCTTCACATTTCCCGACTACAAATTGGTGCCTACATTAGAAGAATTCTCTCAATTTATAGGAGTGTGTGATCGGTGGATCTGGAACTGACTGTTTAACGCTGGTTCGCGAAATGTCGCGGAAGCAAGAGTCGCCACCGTCTTTTATTTTCTCCAACAAGGAAAGGACAAAAGCACAGAAAAATTCCTTATGAGATAGTTTCTCGGTTCGGGAGGTAGATTTATAGAAAGGGAAGGTGTTAGCACCCTTTCTATCCATGGTTATCCATGGGCTCTTAGATACTTGCTCATTTGTGTTTTCAAAAGTGTTTGCTTTTCAAATGTGAGTGGGTTTGAAAAAGTTTCGTTTAAAGTTTCAGATCGACTCTTGTATCAGTCCTCAAGAGTGTTTGAAAAATTGTTTTTGAAAGCTTTTTGAAAAGTGTCGGTGTGAAAAGAGTTTTTGACTTGATTTGTTTTTGAATTAGAGCAAGTATCTATGAGTCATCTACCTACCCTAAGGAATTAGGCTGTGTAAATGTCCTTAAGGTAGTGCCATCCCACCATTGAGAGGTAGGTAGCACCACCGTTGGAGGTATTCGGGTCAATTCGAGTTTGTAGGGACAGTGTGGTCACCAGAGCAACAGTAGGACACCTTAGAAGCTACCCTTATGCCATGTTCATGGACATAAGGACTTACTAAAACGTCCTATACTCGACGACCACGTTTCGAGGGGCAAGGCAACAATGAGGCGTACCCTAGGAGTGGTGTGTGAATTTGTGTATTATTTTCAGTTATATTTTATCTTGATCATGCATTGGGTGAGCTACGCTTTGATTTTATTTGAGACATTCATTCTTTCATGTGATTAACAGTTTAAAGGTGCAGAAATTAAAAGGCGGAAAATAAAGGTCTTACGCTATTACAAGGCGCGGGTCTATACATCGCCAAATTAACAAAGACCCGTTTTTTTATAAAATGCAGAAAGTAAATAAATTTCCTAATAACTATTACAAAGCTTGGGCAATTACATAATATTTGAAACAGAAAAATAAGAGCAAACGTGCGAAAAGAAATTGGAATCGAATATACAAGGGCGTTGGACCCTTTAAAGAAATTAAATTGAAATTACAAATTAATTAATGATTAAATAAAGAAAAGAAATTATTTTTTATGTTTTTTGTATTTAATAGAAATAAAGAGAATTAATTAAAAGAAACCCTAATTCTAAATTTTTTTTAATTATTAAAGAAAAAGATTAAAGTTTTAACCTAATTTATACTAATTATTTAATTACATGAGTATTTACAAAATAATCAATAATTAATAGTGATAATGAGAAGGAATTATTTATTAAAAAAAAAGGAAAGAATATTAAAACCTAATTTCTACACATTTTAGTTATTTAGAAAAAATTACAATTAACCCTAAATTAAACTAAATTGATTAATAAAATTTATTTACAAAAATATTAATGACTTAAATATTAAATAAAACATATTTTTATTTTTATGATTTCTGATTTTTTTGTGTTATGAAAATTAAATTTGTGGATTTTTTTTAAAGAAAACAATTAATTAAAAAGAACAATTAAAATAATTAAAAGAAAAGAAAAGGAGAGAAAAAAAATACAAACAATGGGGGTATTCAGACCCAATTTGGAGGTTTGTTGAAAGCAATTTGGCCCACTCAATTCCAGGCCTTGTTTGACTTTTTGTAATTACGTGTGCCTCAGTTGGCTAGCGTGCATGGTGGAGTTCAGGTTCTGGCCTTTGGATTGGGGCTTCAGGGCGCGTGGCAAGCAAGCAGGCGAGGGCATATGGTACTCCTTTGAGTGAGAGCTACGCTGGAACATGCTAATGAAAAAATTATGAAATGTATAAGGGGACCTGGGAAACGAACCCAGGTCCCAACGTTTACCCAATGCACGTCCAACCGTCTGAGCTATGCGCGCGCGTTGTATTGGAATTGGTAAGCAAATAATATAACACAAAACGAAACTTAGTGATATCCACCGCGCCAAAATTCAAATGCGCCAGTCATCAGGAGACACGTCCTCCTTCTTCCTCACCTTTCCTGCAATTATCAAATAGATAGCGGGGGTTTTAAACCCCCACTAAACTCAAACCTGAAAAATAGCGAATAGAATATAGGACAATATAAATTGGGCGCGATATGTGAGTTAGCTTTGTTTGAATGTCATGAGTCCATTGGTACCAGTTTCATGGCCTGATTTTTCCACATGAAAGAAACCCTAATTTCAAACTTCTGAAACCCTAATATGCGTTCATGGTGGATTTCTGTTTAGGCAACCATTCTTCAATTGAATGGTACCATTAGCTTCAGAATGGTCAGGTTAGCATAAATCAATCATTAAAAGTCATGAATCATGCCTAGAAATCAAAACACGATTATGGAATATATTAAGAAAAGTCAGACTCTGTTATACCAATTCCTTGTGCGTGGAGACTTGATTTCAATTGCAAAAGCTTCCTGGGTGTCTTGGCAAGCTTTTGGAATAGCTTTTAGGCCTTGAAACGAGCTCTAGCTAGGTTTTCAGTTTTGAGATTTTTGTGAAAAAAGTGCAATGTGTTCTTGTGTTCTGAGCGCAGCTTCTTGTTCTTTTGCATTAGGGTTCTCTTGTGCATATATGTGTGAATGAATTAGGTTAGAAAGACCAAGCCCAAAGTCCTTGAATCAATGCTTTTGAATTTTTGATTTTCCATATCTTTTCTTCAACCTTTTTCATGCCAATTATGCCAAATCATGGAAGATTCTTTCCTTTTAGGATGTGCACGAAATATTTAGGTCATGATGGAAGGATTTGCTGCACCAAAAAGATTTGAAATCATTATTTATTATTTTTCTCATATTTAATTTTAATTAAATGAATTAATAGGATTAAAAATTCAATTAATTAATTAAAAATAAGAAAATAACTCCCTTTTAGCTTAATGGGTCGTGCATAGCTTTTGGGTAATGATTCATGGAAGAAATTGAGGCCCATTAGCAATTTTGAGGCATTTGAAGCAAAGTTGACTTTTCAAAATTCCCAAAAATTTCCCAACTTCCACAAGGCATATCTTGCTCAATTTTTAAGCTTTGATCATGTTCTTGGACATTTTGGAAAGGTATTGAAGTCCTCTAACCAATGCCTTTTGTCCCATGTCATTTTGATTTACCAATCTCAAGTTATGGTCTTTGACTTAAAGTCCCTTTTTGTTGACTTTTGAAAATGACCTATAATGTTGAAATTGATAACTTTTTGTGAGAGAATTTCTTGGACTTGAAGTGTGAAGATGAGTTGTAGGAAATGTCATTCTCTTCAAAATGAGCTTTGGATGGAATTTTTCTAATCAACCATGTGGAAGTTATGCCTTGGTCAATTTGCAGTTGACTTTTCCAACTGTCCAAAAATAGAAACTTTTGCATCTTGAGACTTTTTGAGCCATGCCTTGAGAATCATGATCAAGAATTGATCAAATGATGTTTGTGGCTTCAAAATAAGATGTTGACCAAAATTTTTGACTTTTGACTGTCAAATGACCATTTTGCCCCTGCAGTTGACTGTGAAGCACTTAGGGTTTTTGACTGTGCAGTTTGATGCTGTGAATCTTGAAACTTGGCATATGAATGCTTGACAATGTTTATAGGCATGTGGGACTTGATTGGACCCTTGGAGACCTCAACTTCTTTGCCAGAACCAAAACCCTAATTTTTTGACTGTTAGGAGGCCATTGGATTGTGCAACCCTTGGGAGATTTTGAAGCATGCTCTTAGCAAACCTTGAAGAATATGGGAGGGAAAAGTTTGGGGTACAACAGTTGCCTCTGTTCAATCTTCTTAGACCTGAGGATGTAGATTGGCTGACGTGCATTTCGTAATCCGAAGGTGGAAGATGATTGAACACTAGAGTGCCCAGAAATTTGCACTCACATAGAGTGTGTCAGCAGTGTGATGACGAGAATGGGCTTACAAATGCCATTTGGAGATTGATGGATAGCAAGATGGGCTTATAGACGCCATGTTGAGAGGTGATGGATAGGTGGATGGGCTTATAGATGCCATCTGGGTGTCGATCGCGTAAGAGTTTCCTTAGCGAGAACTTGCGTACCTGAAAAAGAAAGATAATTACCTGGCCTGTTACAGGAGTTGATTTTCAAACTTTTTATGTAGATGCGCCCTGGATGGATACAAGTATCGAATCTTTAAACTCCTCAGACGTGCCCTGGGGAGATATAGGAATCGAGTCCGGAGAATACAGTCGTCAACAGATACACCCTGGCAAGATACAGGAATCGGATCTTCGAACTCTTCAGACGCACCCTGGCAAGATACAGGAATCGGATCTGGTAATGCTAGTCGTCAACAGATACACCCTGGCAAGATACAGGAATCAGATCCTCAAACTCTTCAGATGCACCCTGGCAAGATACAGGAATCAGGTCTGGTAATGTTAGTCTTCAACGGATACACCCTGGCAAGATACAGGAATCAGATCCTCGTACTCTTTAGATGCACCCTGGCAAGATACAAGAATCGGGTATGGCAATGCTAGTCGTCAACAGATACACCCTGGCAAGATACAGGAATCGGGTCTGGTAATGCTAGTCGTCAACAGATACACCCTGGCAAGATACAGGAATCGGATCCTCAAACTCTTCAGACGCACCCTGGCAAGATACAGGAATCGGGTCTGGTAATGCTAGTCGTCAACAGATACACCCTGACAGGATACAGGAATCAGATCCTCAAACTCTTCAGACGCACCCTGGCAAGATACAGGAATCGGGTCTGGTAATACTAGTCGTCAACAGATACACCCTGGCAGGATACAGGAATCGGATTCTCAAACTCTTCAGACGCACCCTGGCAAGATACAGGAATCGGGTCTGGTAATGTTAGTCGTCAACAGATACACCCTGGCAAGATACAGGAATCAGATCCTCAAACTCTTCAGACGCACCCTGGCAAGATACAGGAATCGGGTCTGGTAATGCTAGTCGTCAACAGATACACCCTGGCAAGATACAGGAATCAGATCCTCAAACTCTTCAGACGCACCCTGGCAAGATACAGGAATCAGGTCTGGTAATGCTAGTCGTCAACAGATACACCCTGGCGAGATACAGGAATCGGATCTTTAGTTGTGACCGTTGATAGTAATTATCTTTGTATTAACTTTTGTCCTGCAAAGATAAACGTTAGTTGCGTAATGTCATGATGTATGACACGCGAGATGAGATTGTATGTTCATGATGCGTATATGCATGCTGTAATGTATGGAAATGCGATGTTTATGAATGTATGTTTTTTGTCTAGGAAAATGAATCCTTGACGGGTGCCGGGAAATTAAATCCTGGGCTAGATATGGAATAGAGCTTCACTGTTTCCGCTGGGGATGATGGTTGCAAGAATACCGGTAGGAGAAGACAACTCCGTTGGGGAATAAACTTGGCGAATGGATTACTCTGTGGGGAGAAAATTATTCTAGCGATCTTGCTGGGGAACAATACTCTGTGGGAAGAGAGGTACTTTGCTGGGAAGTTGATGATAACTCCGCTGGGGATACTGTTGTTATGTTGGAAGTTTTAATAGACTCCGCTGGGGATAAGAAGACTTCGCCGAGGACGATCTTTCCGTGGCTTTTGGCTGAGGATAACCCAGTTATATCCTGGTAGGAAAATAACCTTTGAATAAAGCCGGGAGACGCGTTCGTGCTCTGCAGGGGGGAAGCTTCCAGAATCTACTGGGGATATGATTCAGACTTTCCTGGGGAAATCTTTTCAGATTGGATTGGACTTTCCTGGGGAAAATTTGGAGACGTGTTGGGGAAGTGACTCCACTGAATGTCTGCTATACCGCCGGGGAACAATCTTAGATCAAGACTGCCGGGGGTGCTTGTTAGGAATGTTCGAATATTGCGTTGGGGAATGTTGAGATCTGCTGGAGGATACCCAACTTCCTTAAGGCTGACAAGATAACTCTGCTTGGGGAGAGTATGTTGACTTGCTGGCTTACTCTCTGGGGAGTTAAGATATCTTGGTTATGTTCTTCAGCTGAACCTACCTTAGTACCTTGGTGGACAGGACAATTAGATCGCTTAGACAACTCATTATTGCCCCTGTTTCTAATGTTACCTGTAATTAATCCTTTGTTTCGTATGCAAATATTTATGAGTTAGCAATTATTGTCAAGTGCATATATCACAAATTGAACCTTGGACGTTCTTCACAAAACAAAATAGAAAAAGGAAAAACAATTGGCAATTTTAGCTGAAAAGTGAATTTATATTGATTTTTGAATTTGCCTGTAAATAGGCGTTTTGTGTACAAGAGGCTGACATCCTAGTAGGAGAACACCGCCGAACAAAAGAGTTTATACAAATTTGTACAAAGGGAAAACAAAACAGCTATGTGAAAAGAATAATCCCCTGGGTTCCAACTCTGCTATCGCCTTTATATCTTCGAGCGTCTCATCACTTTGCTGCTCAGTTGACGATGAAGCTGATTGATCGATGCCGTTTGAACTTGATGTTGATACCGAATTCTGGGTGCAAGGTGATCCAATGAGACATAGTATTACGCTTTATCTCTAACTTTTGCCTGGACCGCCCTTTCGGGTTTTCAGTCCACCGGGATACCCATTTTTGCCCAAGCCGCCTTTTCAGGTTTTCGACTTGCCGGGTGTACAGATTTTTTTCATTTCATCCCTCATTTTGCCCGAACCCTTTTGGTTCGCCGGGAAGCCCTAATTTTTGCCTAGGTATGTCAACCTAGCAGGTCTTTTATCATGCGTATTATCTTTTTACTATGTCTGCATTGGCGGGGTGAGGAAGGTCGTCACCATCCATGGTGGTTAGAATCATGGCTCCTCCTGAGAACACATGTTTAACCACAAATGGCCCTTCGTATGTAGGGGTCCATTTTCCCCTGGGATCACTTTGAGGAAGAATGATGCGTTTGATTACCAGATCCCCAACTTGATACTCTTGTGGTCTGACCTTCTTGTTAAATGCCCTGATCATCCGTTTTTGGTACGTTTGACCATGACAAATAGCAGTGAGTCTCTTTTCGTCAATTAGGTTTAACTGATCAAGTCGTGTCTGGATCCAATCATCTTCGCTCAGATCTGCATCCTTCATTATCCGGAGAGAGGGTATCTGCACTTTGATCGGTAAGACTGCCTCCATGCCGTAGACCAAGGAAAAAGGAGTTGCCCCGGTTGACGTCCTTGCTGAGGTACGGTACCCATGTAGAGAAAACGGTAACATCTCGTGCCAGTCTTTATAGGTCATTGTCATCTTCTGCACAATCTTTTTGATATTCTTATTTGCGGCTTCTACAGCCCCATTCATCTTCGGCTGGTAGGGAGAAGAGTTGTGGTGCTGTATCTTGAATTGATCGCAGAGCTCAGTGATCATTTTATTATTGAGATTGGTACCGTTGTCCGTAATGATTCTTTCAGGGACGCCGTACCGACAGATCAGGTTATGCCGAATGAACCGTGCCACAACGTTCTTGGTTACAGTGGCATAAGAAGCTGCCTTAACCCACTTTGTAAAGTAATCAATCGCCACTAGGATGAAGCGATGCCCATTGGACGCTGTAGGTTTAATCTCACCGATCATATCTATGCCCCACATTGCAAACGGCCAAGGTGCAGTTAGGACATTCCGAGGAACTGGAGGAACATGCACCTTATCTGCGTATATCTGGCACTTATGACATGTCCGAGAATGTTGGTAACAGTCGGCTTCCATGGTGGACCAAAAATATCCTGCCCGAAGGATCTTCTTTGCCATGGTATGTCCACTGGAATGCGTTCCGAAGGTACCTTCGTGTAGCTCCGCCATGATCCTTTCTGCTTCAGTCTTATCCACACAACGCAGTAAGGTCGAATCATGGTTTCGCTTGTACAGGATGCCGTTGCTAAGGAAGAACTTTGCTGCGAACCTTCTCAGAAACTTTTTATCGTTGACAGATGCACCTTCAGGGTATTCCTGAGCTTCCAAGTATCTCTTCACCTCATGGTACCAGGGTTTTTCAGACACTACCTCAGCCTCAAGATCACAACAGTATGCCGGTTCGTCCAGTTTCCAGATAATGACCCGGGGAGCCTCATTGTCCCATTTGACTTTGAACATAGAAGACATCGTAGCCAACGCGTCCGCCAGCTGATTCTCCTCTCTCGGAAAGTGTTCAAAAGTTATCTCTATGAAGTGGGGGATCAATGTCAACACACATTCTTTGTAAGGAATAAGATTTGGGTGTTTCGTATCCCACTCGCCTTTGATCTGATTGATCACGAGAGCAGAATCTCCGAAGACACTCAGAAACTTGATCCTTAAGTCGATTGCCGCTTGAAGACCCATGATGCATGCCTCATACTCCGCCATGTTGTTGGTGCAGTTGAAACATAGCCGGGCAGTGAGTGGAGTATGAGTGCCTTGAGGGGATATGATCACAGCGCCAATGCCGTTACCCAAAGCGTTGGAGGCTCCGTCAAAGTGCATAGACCATCAGAATCCTTCCTCAGGTCCTTCATCCGGTCCAGGTACTTCACAATCAGTCACTATCATGATGCTCTCGTCAGAAAATTCGAAGTTCATTGACTGATAGTCGTCTACTGCCTGGTGTGCCAAGTGGTCTGCCAATACAATTCCTTTGATAGCTTTCTGAGTCGTGTACTGGATGTCGTATTCTGTCAAGATCATTTGCCATCTTGCTATTCTCCCAGACAGAGCAGGCTTTTCAAATATGTACTTGATCGGATCCATCTTTGAAATCAACAAGGTAGTGTGAGTCAGCATATACTGTCTAAGCCGGCGAGCAGCCCATACCAAAGCGCAACAAGTTTTCTCGAGCAGTGAGTATCGGGTCTCACAGTCGGTAAACTTTTTGCTAAGGTAATAAATGGCGTGCCCTTTTCGGCCAGACTCGTCATGCTGCCCCAGCACACACCCCATTGAGTTGTCAAGTACTGTCAGGTATAGTATTATAGGTCTCCCTTCAACCGGTGGCATAAGGATGGGTGGTTCTTGGAGATACTCTTTGATTCTATCGAAAGCGGCCTGACATTCATCATTCCAACGTACTACCTGATCTTTCTTCAGCAGCTTGAAGATTGGTTCACAAGTAGCAGTTAGGTGCGAGATGAATCGAGCAATGTAATTCAAACGTCCTAGAAAGCCTCTGACTTCTTTCTCTGTCTTGGGAACTGGCATCTCTTGAATGGCTTTAACCTTGGCAGGGTCCACTTGAATACCCTTATCACTTATAACGAAGCCTAGCAACTTTCCAGATCTTACCCCGAAGGTGCACTTGTTCGGGTTCAACCTCAGCTTGTACAGTTTCAAACGGTCAAACAGTTTCTGCAGATGGTCAAGGTGTTCCTCCTCAGTTTGGGACCTTGCAATCATGTCGTCGACATACACTTCAATCTCATGATGGATCATGTCATGAAATAAAGCAACCATGGCACGTTGGTAGGTTGCCCCAGCATTTTTCAACCCGAATGGCATGACTTTGTAGCAGAAGGTGCCCCACTGAGTAACAAAGGTAGTCTTTTCCATATCTTCAGGAGCCATCTTGATCTGATTATACCCTGAAAAACCATCCATGAAAGAAAACACCTTGTGCTGAGCAGTATTGTCAACCAGAACATCAATGTGAGGTAGGGGGAAGTCATCCTTCGGGCTGGCCCTGTTCAGATCCCTGTAATCAACACACATTCTGACCTTACCGTCCTTCTTCGGTACCGGCACCACATTGGCAACCCACTGAGGGTAAGAAGTCACTGCAAGAAACCCGGCATCAAACTGTTTCATAACCTCAGCTTTTATCTTCTCAGACATATCTGGACGCATACGGTGGACCTTTTGCTTAACCGGAGGGCAGTCTTCCTTGGTAGGCAAATGATGGACCACAATGTCAGTATCCAACCCAGGCATGTCTTCGTAGGACCAAGCAAAGATCTCCACATAATCATGTAACATCTGAGTCAACCGTTGCTTCACGCTGAGCTCCAGATTGGCACCTATCTTAAACTCCTTTCTATCTGTCTCAGTACCCAGATTTATCGTTTCCACTGGCTCTTCATGTGGTTGAATTGCCCTCTCTTCCTGGAGTAACAGTCTTGCAAGCTCACCAGGCACTTCGCAATCATCTTCACCTTCGTCTTCGGCCAAGTTGATCGGATTTTCGAAGTCATAACTGGCAGTAGCAGAGTCGTTACCAGTGAGATCCAAAGTGGATTGAAACCTGTGTAGGTGAGTGTGTGTAAATATAGCTGTTTTGCAATATATAAAGAAAGAAAGAAAGAAAGGGAGCACAAGATTTGAAATGCAAAAAAACGTCAAAGATCTTTATTCATGATATATGGAAATGATAGTTATAAGCCCTCACAAATGAAGCCACGGTGCCCCGGGTAAGACACCGGGCCATAGAGTTTCAATTCATTGTTTATTACAAATAACAAAAACAAAGGAATTCATTACTGCGTAACAAAAGTAACAGGTAGTTTGTCTTTTGCAATCCAATTGCTAGGTCCACTGTCGGCCGTCGGATAAATCCAGCTGTTGAACTCAGATTCTTCCACTTCGTCACCATCCCTGATAGCATTCACTCTATGGTCAGGCAGGGGAGCTGTCACCACATTAGGTTTCTCAGGCGCTTCAAACTGTACCTCCTTTGCATCAATAAGGTCCTGAACCTTATTCCTTAAGGCCCAACAATCATCAGTAGAATGCCCCGGGCTATCAGAGTGATAAGCACAACAGGCATTTGGATTATACTTGGGGGATGCAGTATTCACAACCTTTGGAGCCTCTCTGACGGTTACTAAGTTGGTTGATAGCAATTGCGGCAAGATTTGTGACAAGGTCATACTCAGCCGGGTAAATTCTCTTCTGGGTCTTTCACCCCTTGGTTGATTAACTTGCCGAGGAGCGGCAGCAGGCTTAGCAATCACCACCGCGTTGACAGCTTGGCGGCGCTCTGGTTTATCTTGCCTTCTAGGCCCATACACAGCACTGGCCTCCTTCTTAAAAGGCTTCTTCTCAGCATTTGAAGACGCACCTTTCTGAATCTTTCCTGACTTCATACCAGCCTCTATCCTTTCCCCAGTCAGAATGAGGTCAGTAAACCCTGCAGACGAATTACCGATAAGATGATTGAAGAATGGCCCGGAGAGGGTCCCCAAGAACATATCCACTAGCTCACGGTCTGTTAACGGAGGCTGCACCCTGCCAGCCAGGTCCCTCCACTTCTGCGCATACTCTTTAAAACCTTCGCCTGATCCTAGCGACATACCCTGGAGTTGGGTACGTGTAGGAGCAAGGTCGGCATTATATTGATACTACTTGTAAAAAGCAGTAGCCAACTCCTCCCAGTTACAAACCTTGGTTCCATCCAGCTGATAGAACCATTCGAGATGAGTCCCTGAAAGACTCTCCTGGAAGAAGTGGATCCACAAGTTCTTGTCCACTGTATACGGCTGAATCTTCCGCACATAAGATCTGAGGTGTAGCTTAGGGCAGGACGCCCCGTCATACTTTGAGAAAGATGGTGCTTTAAACTTGTGAGGGATGATCACACCAGAAGATAAACCCAAGTCTCCGAAATCCAAACCAGGCACTTGCTGAATTTCCATAGCGTTCAGACGGTCTTCCAACTGCTTGTATTTGTCTTCAGCTGGAGGATACTGCTCCTCATTAAAATCAGTCTCGTTGTCAGAGACTACCGGACTTGGAGCCCTTCCCCCCTGGGGACTGTCTTTGCCTACAGAAGAACCAGCTTCCTCATTCTGCAGTGTGTTACCAAACCTCCGGCCCGAGTTGAATAGAACAGTTCTCTTCTTCTTCTTCTTCTTAACCAGCAGAGCCTTCAGCTCCTCTTGACCTTGAGCCAAACCCATGATCAGCTCCTGAAATTGTGCGTTCTGAGCCTGAAGGGCCTTGATAGACAGCTCGGTAGATGATTCAGGGTTCATGATGCTGAAATAAACAGCGAAGAACAGTAAGTAACCTGAAAAGAAGAGTACCTGTGATGCACATGATGAATGGAATGCGTATGATTTATGTTTTCAAAGACAATCAGGAATCAACTTTGTAAACAAAAAGGAACACACTTCATTAGATTCAACTTTGAAATTTAAATTGTTCAACAGGTTGCCCTTAGGCGTTACATAAAATGGAAATACTGAAAAGGGAAATAAAAACTGTAAAAAGAACATCCAAAGTTCATCATTGATCCCATGGTCTCCTCTTCTCAGTACAGATGTAGTCATTCAGAGCTCGCTCATTCTCCAACTTCTTTGTCAGCTTCTGGATCTTCAATTCCTGCTCGTTGAACTTTTCCCGATAAGAATCCAGTTCTTCTCGCAGTTGCGCCCAAGACCTCTTTAATGTCTCATAATCAGTAGGTATCTGAGGAGGGAGAACAGTTGGGGGAACCCCATCTTTGTCAGGATACTCAAGAATGACGGGTCTGACAGCTTCATACGGCATACCTAACTTCTGAGCACGGATGCAGACCCATTTGTAGTAGGCTTCCATAGGTAGAGAAGTCCTTGGTCCCAACTCTTGTGGGTCAGCTTTTTGAATTCTGTCCCAAGCCTTGATGAACCTACGACGCAGCTCGTCACTATCCATCTGAAACTCAAAACTGATGTGAGGTACCAACATCTCATGAGGCCCTGCTCTTCTGGCCCTTCCAAACTGACGGAGCGCTAGACATGGATTATAAGAGATTCCTCCTTGGGTACCAATCAAAGGAAGGTTAGGGTATTCTCCGCAACGATCAATAACAGCTATCTCATCCAAACCTCTGAGGGTCCAAATGATGTCCTTATCAGCGAGAGACATTAACCTATGAGCCCAACCTCTTCCTTCTTGGTTCTTCAGCACTAACTTAGGGAGGTGCGAAATAAACCACCTCACCAACAAAGGGATACAACACCACAGTGTTCCTCGTCTTCGGGCAGTACGAGCATAAAGTTGTTGCAGGATGTCACCCAAGAGAGTGGGCACAGGGTTCCGAGACATGAAGATCCTTATGGCAGTGACATTAATGAAGTTGTCAGGATTAGGGAACAAGACCAGACCATAGATTAAGAGAGCCAGGATGTCTTCATATGCTCTAAAGTCCAAGTCATTCCAGAAACTGTTAGCTTTACCAACCAGGAACTTGGCAAAGAAACCCTTAACTCCGCTTCTAGTCACCCAGTTGTCCATTACTTCTTGGTGAGTCAAGGGAAGAGCTGCAGCAACCTCCTCAAGCCTGAGGGTCTTTTCCCAACCAGTGTAGGGAGTCTGATCCAAGATAGGGATGCCAAGCAAATCAGAGAACTCTTCCAGGGTAGGGACCGGCTGGAAGTCTTGAAAGGTGAAGCACTGGTACAGAGGGTCATAGAACTGGGTCAGGACACTCATCAATTGTTGGTCCCACTTTGCCGTGACTAAACTGAGAAGAGAACCATGCCTCTGGATGAAGGAAGTAGTATTTGGAATTCTGCTAACCAACTCTTCAAGCAACTCAGGTGGGTGAACAAAGTTGAACCGGATAGTATTCCTTCGCATAGGCATCATGATGTCCTACAAAACAGAGCAAAGGTGAAACCCTCTTGTCTTTGAAATGGTCAGTCCTTATGCAGGATGCATGCAATGTTTATGATGGCATGATGTTATGATAAAGCACACCACATATATTTACAAAGGCAAACATGATAAGGCACACAAGTCACACAAGACAACCCTTAGAGTTTAGGCCAGCATGAGGTCTAGGTATTACCCTCTTTCAGTTTGTTGGTTCAGACCTGTCCTATCAGAAGTAACCGGGTTCTAGAGGATCCCAATATCACTGACTACCCTCAATCAGTCATAACTCCAGCATCACAATCTTTTCTTGCGGCCAGAACCATCACGAGAGTTTAGCCTCAATGGGCGTAGCATACTGCTACTGTTCTATTGGCCAAGTTGGGTCATTTAAGTTTCTAAGGTCGGTTGGTGCTTAATGACTCCTTGGAAGACCCATATTCTCCTCGTTGCGACACAAGGGATATCGGTACAGACCAAGGTGCCACACCAACGTAGCCACTGCTTCACCCATGTCGGTCTACGCCGGACAGGTCCCTCACAGCTTATGCTACCTAACAGGGTATCTCCAGATCCGGGTTAGGATCTATGTAACTGCGATGCAGCCCACAATAATAAAGCAAACAAACACAACAATTGAAAACACAGTTATGAACTATCCTAAGGTACACCTCACTTTATAAAATATTTCCCCAGCAGAGTCGCCAGTTCTGTGATCGGTGGATCTGGAACTGACTGTTTAACGCTGGTTCGCGAAATGTCGTGGAAGCAAGAGTCACCACCGTCTTTTATTTTCTCCAACAAGGAAAGGACAAAAGCACAAAAAAATTCCTTATGAGATAGTTTCTCGGTTCGGGAGGTAGATTTATAGAAAGGGAAGGTGTTAGCACCCTTTCTATCCATGGTTATCCATGGGCTCTTAGATACTTGCTCATTTGTGTTTTCAAAAGTGTTTGCTTTTCAAATGTGAGTGGGTTTGAAAAAGTTTCGTTTAAAGTTTCAGATCGACTCTTGTATCAGTCCTCAAGAGTGTTTGAAAAATTGTTTTTGAAAGCTTTTTGAAAAGTGTCGGTGTGAAAAGAGTTTTTGACTTGATTTGTTTTTGAATTAGAGCAAGTATCTATGAGTCATCTACCTACCCTAAGGAATTAGGCTGTGTAAATGTCCTTAAGGTAGTGCCATCCCACCATTGAGAGGTAGGTAGCACCACCGTTGGAGGTATTCGGGTCAATTCGAGTTTGTAGGGACAATGTGGTCACCAAAGCAACAGTAGGACACCTTAGAAGCTACCCTTATGCCATGTTCATGGACATAAGGACTTACTAAAACGTCCTATACTCGGCGACCAAGTTTCGAGGGGCAAGGCAACATTGAGGCGTACCCTAGGAGTGGTGTGTGAATTTGTGTATTATTTTCAGTTATATTTTATCTTGATCATGCATTGGGTGAGCTACGCTTTGATTTTATTTGAGCCATTCATTCTTTCATGTGATTAACAGTTTAAAGGTGCATAAATTAAAATGCGGAAAATAAAGGTCTTACGCTATTACAAGGCGCAGGTCTATACATCGCCAAATTAACAAAGACCCGTTTTTTTATAAAATGCAGAAAGTAAATAAATTTCCTAATAACTATTACAAAGCTTGGGCAATTACATAATATTTGAAACAGAAAAATAAGAGCAAACGTGCGAAAAGAAATTGGTATCGAATATGCGAGGGCGTTGGACCCTTTAAAGAAATTAAATTGAAATTACAAATTAATTAATGATTAAATAAAGAAAAGAAATTATTTTTTATGTTTTTTGTATTTAATAGAAATAAAGAGAATTAATTAAAAGAAACCCTAATTCTAAATTGTTTTTAATTATTAAAGAAAAAGATTAAAGTTTTAACCTAATTTATACTAATTATTTAATTACATGAGTATTTACAAAATAATCAATAATTAATAGTGATAATGAGAAGGAATTATTTATTAAAAAAAAAGGAAAGAATATTAAAACCTAATTTCTACACATTTTAGTTATTTAGAAAAAATTACAATTAACCCTAAATTAAACTAAATTGATTAATAAAATTTATTTACAAAAATATTAATGACTTAAATATTAAATAAAACATATTTTTATTTTTATGATTTCTGATTATTTTGTGTTATGAAAATTAAATTTGTGGATTTTTTTTAAAGAAAACAATTAATTAAAAAGAACAATTAAAATAATTAAAAGAAAAGAAAAGGAGAGAAAAAAAATACAAACAATGGGGGTATTCAGACCCAATTTGGAGGTTTGTTGAAAGCAATTTGGCCCACTCAATTCCAGGCCTTGTTTGACTTTTTGTAATTACGTGTGCCTCAGTTGACTAGCGTGCATGGTGGAGTTCAGGTTCTGGCCTTTGGATTGGGGCTTCAGGGCGCGTGGCAAGCAAGCAGGCGAGGGCATATGGTACTCCTTTGAGTGAGAGCTACGCTGGAACATGCTAATGAAAAAATTATGAAATGTATAAGGGGACCTGGGAATCGAACCCAGGTCCCAGCGTTTACCCAATGCACGTCCAACCGTCTGAGCTATGCGCGCGTGTTGTATTGGAATTGGCAAGCAAATAATATAACACAAAACGGCACTTAGTGATATCCATCACGCCAAAATTCAAATGCGCCAGTCATCAGGAGACACGTCCTCCTTCTTCCTCACCTTTCCTGCAATTATCAAATAGATAGCGGGGGTTTTAAACCCCCACTAAACTCAAACCTGAAAAATAGCGAATAGAATATAGGACAATATAAATTGGGCGCGATATGTGAGTTAGCTTTGTTTGAATGTCATGAGTCCATTGGTACCAGTTTCATGGCCTGATTTTTCCACATGAAAGAAACCCTAATTTCAAACATCTGAAACCCTAATATGAGTTCATGGTGGATTTCTGTTTAGGCAACCATTCTTCAATTGAATGGTACCATTAGCTTCAGAATGGTCAGGTTAGCACAAATCAATCATTAAAAGTCATGAATCATGCCTAGAAATCAAAACACGATTATGGAATATATTAAGAAAAGTCAGACTCTGTTATACCAATTCCTTGTGCGTGGAGACTTGATTTCAATTGCAAAAGCTTCCTGGGTGTCTTGGCAAGCTTTTGGAATAGCTTTTAGGACTTGAAACGAGCTCTAGCTAGGTTTTCAGTTTTGAGATTTTTGTGAAAAAAGTGCAATGTGTTCTTGTGTTCTGAGCGCAGCTTCTTGTTCTTTTGCATTAGGGTTCTCTTATGCATATATGTGTGAATGAATTAGGTTAGAAAGACCAACCCCAAAGTCCTTGAATCAATGCTTTTGAATTTTTGATTTTCCATATCTTTTCTTCAACCTTTTTCATGCCAATTATGCCAAATCATGGAAGATTCTTTCCTTTTAGGATGTGCACGAAATATTTAGGTCATGATGGAAGGATTTGCTGCACCAAAAAGATTTGAAATCATTATTTATTATTTTTCTCATATTTAATTTTAATTAAATGAATTAATAGGATTAAAAATTCAATTAATTAATTAAAAATAAGAAAATAACTCCCTTTTAGCTTAATGGGTCGTGCATAGCTTTTGGGTAATGATTCATGGAAGAAATTGAGGCCCATTAGCAATTTTGAGGCATTTGAAGCAAAGTTGACTTTTCAAAATTCCCAAAAATTTCCCAACTTCCACAAGGCATATCTTGCTCAATTTCTAAGCTTTGATCATGTTCTTGGACATTTTGGAAAGGTCTTGAAGTCCTCTAACCAATGCCTTTGGTCCCATGTCATTTTGATTTACCAATCGCAAGTTATGGTCTTTGACTTAAAGTCCCTTTTTGTTGACTTTTGAAAATGACCTATAATGTTGAAATTGATAACTTTTTGTGAGAGCATTTCTTGGACTTGAAGTGTGAAGATGAGTTGTAGGAAATGTCATTCTCTTCAAAATGAGCTTTGGATGGAATTTTTCTGATCAACCATGTGGAAGTTATGCCTTGGTCAATTTGCAGTTGACTTTTCCAACTGTCCAAAAATAGAAACTTTTGCATCTTGAGACTTTTTGAGCCATGCCTTGAGAATCATGATCAAGAATTGATCAAATGATGTTTGTGGCTTCAAAATAAGATGTTGACCAAATTTTTTGACTTTTGACTGTCAAATGACCATTTTGCCCCTGCAGTTGACTGTGAAGCACTTAGGGTTTTTGACTGTGCAGTTTGATGTTGTGAATCTTGAAACTTGGAATATGAATGCTTGACAATGTTTATAGGCATGTGGGACTTGATTGGACCCTTGGAGACCTCAACTTCTTTGCCAGAACCAAAACCCTAATTTTTTGACTGTTAGGAGGCCATTGGACTGTGCAACCCTTGGGAGATTTTGAAGCATGATCTTAGTAAACCTTGAAGAATATGGGAGGGAAAATTTTGGGGTACAACAGAGTGCATGTGCTTGCTCAAGTGCCATTCACCGGTTTAGAAGAGACTCCAAAACTTGAAGTTATTACCAAAGCTTTACATTTGAAAAGATCTGACATTGTGCAAAATTGGGAGATAAGAAGTGGAGTTAAGGGTTTCTTAGCCAAATTTCTGTTGGAGAAGGCTTGTTTATTTTGGGAAGATATGGATTTTCAAGCTTTTGAGGATGACTTGGCCCTTCTAATCTATGGTTTGGTTCTATTTCCCAATCTGGACCAACTCGTAGATGTGAATGCCATCAATGTTTTTCTCTCTCGTAATCCCATACCTACTTTGCTTAGAGACATTCTACATTGTTTCCACACTCACACCATGAGAAAAAGGGGTACTATTTTGTGTTGCATTCCATTACTCTCTAGGTGGTTTGTTTCGCACCTACCTCGATCAACATTGAAGAATGAGCAAGGCTTGACATGGTCTCAAAGGTTAATATCACTCACGCATTCTGATATTCATTGGTGTTCTCGGTCCTTGGAGGATATTACCATCATTGACCGTTGTGGGGAATTCCCTAACGTCCCACTCTTAGGCATTAAGAGTGGTATCACCTATAACCCTTCTCTTGCATTACGTCAGTTTGGGTACACACGAAGAGATGGTCCCCATGATGCACTCATCCAAGGTTTGGTATTTGATTATGAGGGCGATGACCAAGGCTATCGTTAAAGGTTCATACGAGCTTGGAGAATGATAAACAAAGTGGATAGTAAGACATTGGAACATAATAATTCCATCCCCCTTGAGCCTTACCTTAATTGGGTATGAACTCGTGCTCAAAGTCTCAATATACCTTACCCCGCCATCTTACCAATCATCATGGAGCCTGTTGTCGAAGAAGATGTTCCATATACTGTCCTTTATCCTGATATGCCTACTTCTCTTGAAGATTTGCAAAGAGCTTGGATTCAGCTAAAGGGGGATCGAGACACCTTTAAAGCCCAGTTTTATGCAAGCGAGAAGTGGACATTGGAACTCACGAGACAACTTAAAGAGGAGAGGGGCCTGAATGCCTATATCGCTCCAAAGAGGAAGCATCCATAGGAAGTTTGAGCCATTGTTATTGTATTTTAGTTCATTTTGTTTCTTTTGTTTCAATGTAAGCCCAAGAGGCATATTGTAATCAATTTGAACTTATTAATATAATTAATGTTTGTTCCCTTTTGTCTAAACAAATTTAAATCTTCTAAGTCCTTGAAATCATTTGCACACACATTTTCATGCATCATAACATAAACAGGTTTTCCACAACATGTTTCCTTATCTTTCTACTGTTTATTTCAGTAAGATGGATATCGAACAAATAGTAAAGGACTTGCAAGTGCATAATTCCCAATTCCAAGAGACCTTGATGACCATGGCTAAGGGACAACAAGAGCTGATGACTATGATAGTAGCCAAGAAGAAAACCAAAAAGAAGGCCTTCATCAACATGGGTAAAAGATTCAAAGGTCTGTTTCGTAAGGTACAAATAGTTGAAGAATCGTCTGAGGAGGACGAAAATCAAGACGAAGAGGAAAGGAGCACCCATGCTGGAGGTGCCAATAACCAAGCTTCTGAAGATGAAGACTACTTTGATGAGCAATACCTTCCGGCTGAGGATAAATACAAGTAGTTGGAGGATAGGCTAAAAGCTGTTGAAATTTAAGCCGTGCCAGGTTTGGATTTTAGTGAGTTGGGCTTAATACCTGGGGTCGTCATCCCCCATGAGTTAAAAATACCGGTCTTCTCTAAGTATGATAGAGTTTCCTTCCTGAAGCTTCATTTAAGGTCTTACGTGCGCAAGATGCAGCTACACACTACCGACAAAAAGCTCTAGATCCATTTCTTCCAAGAGAGTCTGGCTGGGACTCAACTAGAATGGTTCTATCAATTGGAGGGTTCCCGCACCCACACATGGGAAGATCTAGCCACTACTTTTTATCATCAGTATCAATACAATTCCGATCTGGCACCAACCAGAGTCCAACTTCAAGGTATGACAATGGGTACTAATGAGGGTGTAGCGCGGTGGGAGAACTGACTTGGGTGTTTTACGTTTGATCTCAATTATTGCGGATAGTAAGAGTCATCACCGACTTTTCTTTTATCCAATAAGGAAAGGTTGAAAAGAACAGGAAATACCGTTCGAGATTATTTCTTGAGTTCGGGGGGTAGGTTATGAAAAGGGAAGGTATTAGTACCCTTTTCATCCATAGTTATCTACAAGCTCTTAGTTGCTTGCTAGATCGCTTTCTTTTATTTGAAAATGTGCTTGTGGTATGGGTTTTGAAAATATTTTAAAAACGTGTTTGTAATGGTTCTCGTCTCTATAAGAACGCGTACAAAGTGTTGTTTGGAAAATAATTCAAAAAGGTGTTTGTGGAATGTGTTTTTGAAAGTGATTTTGAAAAGGTGTCTTTGTAATGATTATTGTTTCTATAAGAACGCGTACAAAGTGTTTGTCTTTTGAAAATGTTTCAAAATGAAAGTGTTGGTGTATAAAATGTTTTTTTGTTGTGAGCAAGCGAGCAACTAGGAGTAACCTATCTACTCAAAAGGTCTTAAATATTCTTTTCCTTCTCTTTTAGATGTTTCTATCTTACCATTGATTTGGAAAGAAGCCCCATCGTTGGATGTGAAGGGACGAGTGTGGGACGTTTGTATAGTCATAGAAGGCAACCTATGGGACGTTTTAGCAATGTTGTTTCGGGACTAGATCGTTTACCAAAGGCAACATTGAGGGTCATCGAGGGACTATGATCTTTTATCGAGGGTCTTTGCTAAAACGCCCATATTCGAGGGACATGACTATTTTTCCGAGGCAACAAGTGGAATTACCCTAAGGGTGCATGTGTAAATAGTGTGTTTGATTTGCATGCATTTAGTCTTTGATTAGGGGTTGTCTACTTGTTGTTTTTATCTTGCCGTACATACCCTATTTACTAACAAGCATACAAAAGTAATAAAATGAAGAAAGATAAAATTCTATACTATTACAACCATATTGAAGTGCATGAAAATATAAAGGAAAAAAATAAAATAAAAGCAAGAAAAAATGTTTTTCGATTCAGGTAGAAAGGCCCTTCTATTCTTCATTCTTTGTCCTCCTTCGATTTGGGTTCTGAAGTCAGTGGAGTCCTGCCCTTCGATTTGCCTTTCTGTCTCCTTCGACCGAGGGTTAGAATCAGGATAGTCACGCCTTTTGTCTTGGCCTGGAAGTAAGCATAGTTCTGCCTTTCGATTGTGCCTGGAATCAGTGCAGGCGTGCCTTCTGGCTGCCTCTTTCGTTTGGCCTAGAGGTTGGTGTGGAAGCCAAAAGCTTCGTTTCCTACTTCCTGTTTCCTGTTTCTTTCGTTTGAACTCTTGAATAGCAACATGGACTAAGGCCATGCTAGTATTGTCTTACAATCAGTTTTAATACTTAATGCATGTTTAGGTAAACAAGAAAGAAAATGAAAGAGTTAGCTCTGAAAACATATTAAAAGGGTGGAAACGAAAAGAACAATTGTATGTGCATGTTTGAAACGAAAGGAAAGCTTATTTACATGTTATACAAGAAACGAAAAGTTCAAGGTTTGGAACAACTTACCTTGCTGGAGGCTGGAGGGTGTGTTGGACCTTGAAGTGGTTACCTTGAATGCTACTGGATTAGGAAGGGACCAAAGGCAGCGTTTCTACTGGTTGATTCGAAGGAGAAAAACAAATGAGATATCTTTTCTACTGGATTCGAAAGGGAATGAAATGTGTGGGACTTTTTATAATCAAAAGAGGTAAATGTTATATTCTGGGTTTTTGCTTTCACAAGTGTTTAAGTGTTTGAGAGCTTTATGTTGTTTGAGAAAATTTTGGAGATTCGTTCCTCTGACCCAAAAGTCCTCTTTTAAACGTGTTGTGAGGCCTCTTATTTATAGGCAAGGCTGCCTGAAGCTTTTGGAGGGAAAATAAAAGGTTTGAACAAATTGAGTAACCTGTTCCTTGTAGCTTTCGAGAGATAGTGCCTTGTATGCTATTTTGGTGTAAGAAAGAGACAGTGCTTCAGGACTGTTGTGCAGTAGTTTTGGCCAGTGTACCAGGCCTGAACTTGGCAGCAAGCATCTTTGAATATTTTACCCTTTCCTTTTGACCCTTCTTCGACCAGACTCTTCTCCAAACAAAACTATTTGATTTTCCTCTAACAAGTGTCTTTCGATTGAGTCACTTTTGTGCCTCCTTCGAAGGAGCCAAAAGTGTGACCCTTGGATGGGTCACTAAAAACCTGCCTTAAAGTGGACTTGTAAATCCTTCAAATGGTCTATCAAGCAAATCCTTCGAATGGGATGCCCAAAGTTAGATTCGAAGGATGCTGATTTGAAGGGTAACAGGATGTAAGGAAACCTTGTGAAGGTGGTTCTGTCCAGTCAAAGGCTTGCCTGCCCAAAGTTCTAAGTTGCCAAATGAAGGAGTGTACATAGGGGGTCCCTGCCTTGTGAATTCATGCCAACATGCAAAATATCTATGTTCAAACGAAGCTTACATGAAGGGAACCAACATGCCCAAACGAAAGGTGTGACCAGTAGCTTGTACTAAAGGATTCATGTGCCCAAATGGAGCAAGCATGAAGGGAGTCAAATGCCCAAACAAAAGGTTTGACCAAAACCTTATGCTGAAGGATTCATGTACCAAAACGAAGGGTGTGACCAGTAGCTTGTACTGAAGGATTCATGTGCCCAAATGAAGCAAGCATGAAGGGAGTCAAATGCCTAAACGAAAGGTTTGACCAAAACCTTGTGCTGAAGGATTCATGTACCCAAACGAAGGGTGTGACTAGTAGCTTGTACTGAAGGAACCATATTCCCAAACGAAAGGTGCATGCAGGAGGCCAAAATGTCTAGATTCGAAAGAGGCATATATGAGGCAAAAAGTGAAAATTGAAGGATGCAAAAAGAGAGCCTTTTTCCTTGGAATCGAAGGAGACTACAGGAGGCTTTGTGCCTTGTGAATCCAAGCCAACGTGCCATATGCCCATGCCTAGTTGAAGGATGCAAGCCAAGCTTGCATCGAAAGAGGCCAAAAGGCCAATCGAAGGAGCTGAATCGAAGAACACTTGTTTTTCTCCAAATTTGTCAAAATATTATTTTTATCTGTTTTCCACCTTTTGACAGTTTCCTTTTAATCTTGGTACTGAAAAACTCCCAATCTACTTGTGCAAGCAATGAACCTTGAGAATCCTTGTAAGAAATGCCTTGAAAAATGAGAGGGCAAATTTTGGGATACAATATAGGGGTTCAAGGAGTACGCGCAAAAATGGAGGGATCTTGCTGGTAGGGTCCAACCACCACTAACTGACAGAGAACTAATTGACATGTTCATGGGTACATTGACCGACCCATTTTTCAACCTATTGATTGGAAGTTCTTTGCCTGGTTTCACCGAGTTGATACTAACTAGTGAAAGGGTAGAAAGCGGCATTAAGAGCAGAAAAATTCTCGTGACATCTGCTTCCACATCCAACGCTGTAAAGAAGCTTTTCATTAGAAAGAAGGAAGCAAATGTTGTGTATGGGGAAAGGGCCCATACCAAGAAGAATCATCGACCCTCTGTTAATGTTGTGTTAATCTCCAACCCCACGCCTGCTCAAAGGAAATCATCCAACAATCAACGATCCAAAGTTCCTCGAAGACAGTTCACAAGGATTAGCATGTCACTGTCCCAAGCCTTGCAACATCTATTGAAGGCCAACTTAGTGACACTGCGTGATCCACCATCCAATCCAAACATTTCATCACCAAAATACAATCCTAATGTCAAGTGTGCATATCATTCAAATAGTCCTGAGCATGAGACCGATCAATGTTGGGCACTGAAGACCAAGATTCAAGATCTGATAGACAATAAAACAATTCAATTTGATCCACCTGATAGTCCAAATATGATAACCGCACCAATTATGAACCACAACAAAGGTGTTAATGCAATTGATGACACTACTTTTTTCCCCTCCATTGAAGATTTAACAACCCCATTAACTATTGTGAAGGTTAATTTGCTGAGAGCCGGGATATTACTTGGCTGTTCTAAAGATTGTGTTTGCTGTGATCAATAAGTAAATGGGTGCAAGCAGCTGAAGGAAGGTGTGTAACGCCTGATAAATAGCCGCAAGATTCTGTTTGAGAAGATTCCTACCATCAAAAGTTCAACCAACAAAGCTGAAGACTTGTCCATAATAACCATTTCCAATAAGCCGTTTAGGATTCCCTCAAAGGGTCCTATCAGAATTTCAAATGAGCCAACCATTGCTCCTTTAATAATCACTGCTGCTGGGCCTATCCCCTACTCCTCTGACAAAGCAGTTCCAAGGAACTATAGTGTCGAGGTTTATTATCATGGGATAAAAAAAGATTCTTGGATCAACAAAGATGAATCTGATGTCATTAATATTGCAGTTTCTAGTAAAGTGACAAGAACAGGGAGGATCTTTTCCCCTGATATCTCACTGCCCACTACTATAATGACTCTCGTCTGCATAACCAATGACAAGTCTAGTGCCAACAATAGAGGAAAAGAGAAAGAAGGTGAGCCTGCTGGGATAGAGGCATCTACCAAATATACTAATGCTGAGGATCCCTCCACTCAAGAGATGGAGGAAATTCTGAAAATCATAAAGAAGAGTGACTTCAAAATAGTGGAGCAGCTGGGGCAAACCCCCTCCAAAATTTCCATGCTGTCATTATTACTCTGTTTGGACGTTCATGCTGTGAAATCAAGCTTTCCAAATGTTTTGATGAAGAAAAGCTATCATGAAAAAATGAATGGATAAAGATAGAAGATGTATCTCAAGCAAAGATTCATTGATCAAGATCAACTTTTTAAGACTTATGGCTTAAGGTATATGAAATTTTTGATCTTATGCTCTTAGTGCTCAAAACTATTTTTAATCATGCATTTACTTTATTAAAATAATATTTTGAGTATATACTATGTATGATTGAAGAAGGATGTTTTAAATTGCTTAAAATCTTTTAAAATAATATTTTTTTAATTTTTGTACACAAGCAATCGATTGTCATGCTAGGACAATCGGTTGCAGTCAAAAAACAAAAGTTTCTGTTTTGACAACAATCGATTGTCATCTAGCAGCAATCGATTGTCATGTGTTTTGTTTTCAAATTTTTTGAACGTTGGCCTATGAGCAACCGATTGCTTCTCAATGACAATCGGTTGTCATGGTTATATTTTTCAAATTTTTAAACGTTTCTTTTACAACAATCGGTTATTGCTTTAGTGAAACCGGTTGTTGTGCTTCAGATTTTGAAAATTTTCATTTTTCCAGCAACTTTTTGTAACACCTTTTCATGGAAATCTTTGTATCTTTTCAAATACATTTTTTTCCAGTAAAAATGGTTTAAACATTGCTATGATTCATTGAAGAGGTATTACTACACTATAAATTATTTTTATTTAGAATTTTGAAAATACAACAACAATCACTAACAACTATTACTTTCTATTCTTTTAATCATACTCTCTATACTCAAGATTTCTGTTTATCATTTTCACATGCATACTGAAAATTGTTCTTGAGCACTTAGAAGAGTATTCCATCTTAAATTTCATATTTAATAGAAAAGATCAATCAAGTGATTGACATTGATCTTTCATCTTTCAAACTCTTATGCAAATCAAACAAACTATTGTATCCTTGTTTTCAGGATTGTTGGAAACAAGAAAGACACTTAGGGAGGATTGTTCTCTTTGTGGTATTAGTAAAAATCCAAGAGGATTGTTCTTGGTTGTTTGGTAGTCTTTGTACAAATTACCAACTATAAGAAAATATCTTTCATGTTGAAAGGGGACTAGAGTACTCTCGGACTGTGAGGGGAACCATGATACATCTCTGTGTTCTTTACTTTTCGCATTTACTGCTTTCATCACTTATCAGAAAAAGAAAGGAAAGAAACTCGTGCAAAAATATTCATACAAACCAGAAAAAGTTTTTAGAACCTAATTCACCCCCCCCCCCCTCTTAGACGCATCTGAACTTACAATTGGTATCAGAGCAGGTTATAGGTAGCCTGTTCCTACTAGATCCAGAATGGCTTCCGCAAACAACAATTCTGTGTTCAAAGATGGTGGCAGCAGCAACAAGCCTCCTCTATTTTATGGTGAATATTTTGATTTCTGGAAGATCCGTATGAAGGCTCATCTAGAAGCACAAGGAGAAGAAATATGGGATGCTGTCCAAAATGGCCCTTTTGTTCCGGTAACTGTAGTAAACAGCGTTGGTTCATCAAAGCCTAAAACTACATGGGATGATGATGGTAAGAAAAAGGTCTTGTATGACAAAAAGGCAATAAACCTCCTTCAAAGAGCACTTAGTATGGATGAATTCTTCTGTGTCTCAGCATGTACAACGGCAAAAGAAATTTGGGATACACTGGTTGAAACACATGAAGGAACAACTGAAGTAAAGAGATCGAGACTTAATACGTTAAGTCAAGAATATGAATTGTTCCGTATGCAACCCGGAGAATCCATTCTTGATTTACAAAAGAGATTTGTGCATCTAACAAATCATCTAAGGGCACTTGACAAAACATTGACTAATGATGAATTGAACCTAAAAGTGCTCAAATCCGTGACTAGAGAATGGCAACCAAAAGTAACGACAATCTAAGAAAAGAAGAGTCTCGCTACTATGACATCCGCAACTTTGTTCGGGAAACTTCAAGAATACGAGACAGAACTTGGTAGATTGGAAAAGCGTTAAAATCAAGAAAAGAAGTATAAGAACATTGCCTTGAAGATTGACTCCAAGGAAGACGAAAAGAAAGATAATCCTGATTAAGATGAAAACTTCATGCTTCTCGTTAGAAGACTTGGAAAATTCTTTGGTAAAAATGACAAAGCCTTCTCGCACTCAAAGAAGAAGAAACACTTCAAGAAGAAGGAAGGATCCTCATCAACACAAGAAGTTACTTGTTATGAATGTGGTAAACAAGGTCACATCAAACCGGACTGTCCAAAACTTTCAAAGAAAAGTGGCTACAAAGGCAAGAAGGAATCAAAAGATAAGAAAGCATATGTTGCATGGGAAGATGTTGAACTGAGTTCGTCATCCGACTCCGATAGCGACGAAAGTGCCAATCTTGCATTAATGGCCTCACACCACTTCGAAAGCGAAGATGAAGAGGTAAGCTTGACGACCACTTCAAATCTATGGTATCTCGATAGTGGTTGTTCCAAGCATATGACGGGAGATATCGATAAATTTTCATATCTAACGCTTAAGGCCAAGGGTTATGTGACGTATGGAGATAACAACAAAGGAAAGATCCTTGGCATAGGCAAAGTTGGTGGTCCACCTTTCACATCAATTGAAGATGTTCTTTATGTCGAAGGACTAAAGCACAATCTTCTAAGTATTAGCCAACTGTGTGACAAAGGTTTCAAGATCAAGTTCACTAAAGATGAATGTTTGATAGAAGATGAAGTCACACATGAGGCTAAACTTAAAGGTAAAAGAGTAAATAATATTTTTATGATTTCCCTTAACGATTTGTCTTTGAAGGTTAAATGTCTAATGGCAAGCAACAACGACTCATGGCTATGGCACAAGAGGATCGCTCATATTCATATGGAGCACCTAAACAAATTGATTAAGCAAGACCTTGTTGTTGGACTGCCTAAGATAAAGTTCATCAAAGATAGACTTTGCGATGCATGTCAAAAAGGAAAGCAAACAAAATCAACTTTCAAATCCAAGAATGTGGTATCCACTACTAGGCCACTACAACTGCTTCATATGGACTTGTTTGGCCCTTCAAGAACAAGAAGCTTCGGAGGTAATGTATACGCTCTAGTTATTGTTGATGACTTTTCTAGATATACTTGGACACTCTTTTTAGTGCAGAAAATGATGCATTCAAGGCATTCAAGAAATATGCAAAGCAAATTCAAAATGAGAAGTCACTATCTATTGCCTCCATAAGAAGCGACCATGGTGGAGAATTCCAGAATTCCTCCTTTGAAGATTTCTGTGAAGAACATGGAATATCACATAATTTCTCGGCACCAAGGACTCCTCAACATAATGGAGTTGTAGAAAGGAAGAATAGGTCTCTTATTGAACTTGCAAGGACAATGCTTAGTGATTCAAACCTTCCAAAATATTTTTGGGCGGATGCTGTAAGCACGACATGCTTTGTAAGCAATAGAGTTAATATTCGACCTATCTTGAAGAAGACTCCGTATGAACTCTTTCGAGGAAGGAAACCAAATATTTCATTCTTTCATGTCTTTGGCTGCAAATGTTTTATCCTTAACAACGGCAAAGACAACCTTGGTAAGTTTGATGAAAAATCGGATGAAGGTATTTTTCTTGGATACTCCTTATCTAGTAAAGCTGATCGTATTTACAATAAAAGAACTTTAACTATTGAGGAATCTATGCACATATAATTTGATGAATCTAACCCCTCCGAGGAGGATACTATTGTTTTAAATGATGATGATGAGTTTTTAGATATTCCTCAAGAAGATGGATCCAAGACCAACAATGAGAATCAATTGGAACAACAAGAAGAACAAATTCCAGAAGAATCAAATGTCAATGATCTACCTAAGGAATGGAGAACCCATAGAGATCACCCTATTGAAAAAATCATCGGTGACATCAGTCAAGGCGTTACAACAAGATTGAACCTCAAAGATACTTGCTTGAACATGGAGTTCGTTTCTCAAATTGAACCTTCCAAAGTCGACGACGCATTAGGAGACGACCAATAGATGATTGCTATGCAAGAAGAATTAAATCAGTTCGAGAGAAATCAAGTTTGGGAACTTGTTCCTAGACCAAGAGACAAACACATCATAGGTAGAAGATGGGTGTTCAAAAAAAAAACTTGATGAGAACGGTATAATTGTCCGAAACAAAGCAAGATTGGTAGCCCAAGGATACAACCAAGAAGAGGGAATTGACTTTGAAGAAACTTTCGCTCCGGTTGCAAGGTTAGAAGCTATCAGTGTTTTACTTGCTTACGCTTGTTCATTAAATTTTCAGTTTTACCAAATGGATGTCAAAAGCGCATTCTTAAATGGCTACATCAATGAAGAAGTCTAAGTCAAACAACCCCCGGGCTTTGAAGACTTCAAGAATCCTTCACATGTCTTTAAGTTGAGAAAAGCTCTTTATGAGCACCTAGAGCATGGTATGACATACTCAGTACATTCTTATGCGAAAAAGGTTTCGAGAAAGGTAAAATGGATAAGACCTTGTTCATAAAGAAGATCAAAGAATTCTCATTGATGATGCAAGGAGAATTTGAGATGTCTATGATGGGAAAGATGAACTATTTCCTTGGACTGCAAATTAAGCAACTGAAAGATGGTATCTTCATCAATCAATCAAAATATTGCAAGGAAATTTTGAAAAAGTTTGATATGGATAATTGCAAATCAATGCACACGCCAATGGGCTCCGGTACTTATGTTGATTAAGATGAATCCGGTATTTCCATTGATATTACTAAATATCGAGGCATGATTGGATCACTTCTATACTTGACGGCAAGTCATCCTGACATCATGTTTAATGTATGTCTGTGTGCATGATTTCAAGCAAACCCGAAGGAATCTCACCTCATGGCGGTAAAAAGAATCATGAAATATATCAAAGGAACAACCAATGTCGGCCTATGGTACCCAAAAGGTAATATATGCAATTTAATTGGTTATTTTGACGCTGATTATGCAGGATGTAAAACAGATAGAAAAAGCACAAGTGGCACTTGTCATATTTTGGGAAATGCATTAGTCTCTTGGACATGCAAGAAACAAGCTTGTGTGGCTCTTAGTACGGCCAAGGAGGAATATATTGCAGCGGGTAGTTGCTGTGCGCAAATTCTATGGCTCAAGCAACAACTCCGTGACTACGGACTCGACCTTGGATGCATTCCACTCCGATGTGACAACACAAGTGCAATCAACATTACAAAGAATCCTGTGATGCATTCTAGAACAAAGCATATCGACATTCGACATCACTTTCTTCGTGATCATGTACTTTAAGGAGATGTCGAAGTCACCTTCGTGGATACGCATAATCAACTAGCAGATATTTTCACTAAACCGTTGGCAAGAGAACCGCTTTTCAAGATCCGAAGAGAGCTAGGTATCTTGGACGAAAATGACATTATCTAATTAAGTTACATGGATATGATCTTAATCTTAACTTTATGGTAATATATCATGATCCATGTTTTTATTACTAAACTTTTGATATATGACCATGAAATCCCCAAAAATTAAGTATTTTTTACTTTTTCACTAATGACAATCGGTTGTCATAGAGTGACAATCGGTTGTTGCTAAAAAATTTTAGCTTCTATTTTCACAACAATCGGTTGTCACTCCACGACAACCAGTTGCTCTCTCAATTTTTTCACCCCTGTTTGCATTTTTCAAAGGGTGCAATCGATTGTCATCAAACAACAATCGATTGCACAGTTCAAAATTTTGAATTTTTTTTACTTTTTTCAGTTACACTCTCTTTTATTCTTTCTCTTCCATTGCCATTACTATTATTTATTTTATACCAGATTTTTATTCTCTTTTTGAATGTTTTAAGTGTTTGGTCAACAACTTTTTAATGCTTAGTCTTTTCCTATGACACAATTTTTGGATAGTCACACACTCAAGAATCTCTATGCTACAAGCCTTTATTGTCTTGACTAATCCATTGAATGCCTATCTATCTATAAAAGCCCAACCAAAACCTAAAAACTTCATATATCCTCTATTGTCTCAAGAAACCCTACAAACACCAAATACCCTTTTCCCCTTCCAATTCTATCATCCCTCACCATGTCAACATCAAAGAAAGGCAAGGGAAAAGCTTCTTCCTCATCTCAAGGTGATGATATCTCAAAACTCATTCCATCAAGAATCCAAAGGGAAAGATTTGTGTCTCACTTTCAGAAGAAGACGGTTCTTCTACCAAGGTTCGGTGATCTTGACAACTTCTATTCTGAATGCTTCAGTTTTCCAGCTTTATTTAGATCTCAAGGGATATACAAGTTAATTGGTGTTAATGAACCCATTTACCCCACTTTGGTTAGGATTTTCTACACAATCTAACCATTAGTAGAGGATGCATGATTTCAAATGTCAAAGGGGTTTCTATAGAACTCACAGTGCAGAATTTTGGTGAAGCTTTGGGTATTCCACATGATGGTGCTTGCATTAAACTTCTCTCAAATGCAAATCTTCCTGGCTACAGCAAAAGAGACTTCTACTATGGAATTGCAAGAATTCCCGAGCGTGATTTTATTCAGAAAAGGCAAAGGCTTATTGGTGGAACTCCAAAGAGGAGCTCTTGGTCTGCAGGAATTCTCACTATTGATGATTGTTTGATCCACTACTTTTTGGTGTATGTGGTTATACCAAAGTTCTCAAACATTTCCCATGTCAATGATTGTGAGATGCAGATTCTGTATGCGATGAAGAATGGGATTTAAATCAACTGGTCTTATGTGATTCTACATCATTTGGCACTACATAATAAAAATGCTTCTGCTCTTCCTTATGGCTCCTGGCTTACCCTTGTGTTTGAGAAGTTCAATGTTCCCTTGTCTAGTGAATACATGGTGCCTATGACTAACCCCAAACATGAAATCACTCCGAAGAAAGTATGTAATACCAAAACCGACATCAAATTTGATCCGATTAATAGAACCATCACATACATTCATACTCCTCCACAAAACCAACCTCCACAAGAACAACAACTTCAAAACCAATCTCCACAACCAATGGAAAACTCTTTCAATCAAGTTTTTAACTACCTTCAATACATGAACAACAACAAGAACACTCAATTTTCTCATCTCTATGCCCATACAAATGTCCCTCCTTATGAAGTTCAACCCTACCCTTACCCTTTCATTCAACCTCAATCCAATGAAGGCAATGATGGTGAAGATCAAGATGATGAAGACTTTGTTGAAGGCATGGATGATTAGTTTTTAAGTTATCATATTTTCTTAGTACTTTATGTTCTTATGTTTTATGTCATTTTTCTAGTTTCGTTTAAGACACTTCATGTATTGTGATCCCTTTCGTTTTGTGCACTTTGTTTCTGTTATATCTATGTATGCAAACTTTATTTATGCTATGTTGTTTCCATGTGCAAAAATTTTATGATCTTTTTTCCCATTTCTTTTTGCTAATGACAAAGGGGGATAAGACTTTGTAGTTTCTTTTGTGTTTCTCTAACCCTAATTGCAGCAAGAAAGCAATCTTCAAAACCCTCATGCAATAGATCAAGGGGGAGTCTTTGACTTAGGGGGAGTTTTAAACAACTTGATTAGAGAAAACCAAGATGCACTCCAAACTTCAAGCAATGGTTGTCATCATCAAAAAGGGGGAGACTGTGAAATCAAGCTTTCCAAATGTTTTGATGAAGACAAGCTAGCATGCAAAAATGAATGGATCAAGATAGAATATGTATCTCAAGCAAAGATTCATTTATCAAGATCAACTTTTCAAGACTTATGGCTTAAGGTATATGAAATTTTTGATCTTATGCTCTTAGTGCTCAAAACTATTTTTAACCATGCATTTACTTTATTAAAATAATATTTTGAGTATATACTATGTATGATTGAAGAAGGATGTTTTAAATTGCTTAAAATCTTTGAAAATAATGTTTTTTTAATTTTTGTACACAAGCAATCAATTGTCATGCTAGGACAATCGGTTGCAGTAAAAAAACAAAAGTTTCTGTTTTGACAACAATCGATTGTCATCTAGCAGCAATCAATTGTCATGTGTTTTGTTTTCAAAATTTTTGAACGTTGGCCTATGAGAAACTGATTGCTCCTCAATGACAATCGGTTGTCATAGTTATATTTTTCAAATTTTTTAAACGTTGCTTTTACAAAAATCGGTTGTTGCTTTAGTGCAACCGGTTGTTGTGCTTCAGATTTTGAAAATTTTCATTTTTCCAGCAACTTTTTGTAATACCTTTTCATGGTAATCTTTGTATCTTTTCAAATACATTTTTTCCAATAAAAATGGTTTAAACATTGCTATGATTCATTGAAGAGGTATTACTACACTATAAATTATTTTTATTTAGAATTTTGAAAATACAACAACAATCACTAACAACTATTACTTTATATTCTTTTAATCATACTCTCTATACTCAAGATTTCTGTTTATCATTTTCACATGCATACTGAAAATTGTTCTTGAGCACTTAGAAGAGTATTCCATCTTAAATTTCATATTGAATAGAAAAGATCAATCAAGTGATTGATATTACTCTTTCATCTTTCAAACTCTTATGCAAATCAAACAAACTATTGTATCCTTGTTTTCAGGATTGTTGGAAACAAGAAAGACACTTAGGAAGGATTGTTCTCTTTGTGGTCTTAGTGAAAATCCAAGAGGATTGTTCTTGGTCCAAGAGGATTGTTCTTGGTTGTTTGGTAGTCTTTGTACAAATTACCAACTACAAGAAAATCTCTTTCATGTTGAAAGGGGACTGGAGTACTCTCGGACTGTGAGGGGAACCAGGATACATCTCTGTGTTCTTTACTTTTCGCATTTACTGCTTTCATCACTTATCAGAAAAAGAAAGGAAAGAAACTCGTGCAAAAATATTCATACAGACCAGAAAAAGTTTTTAGAACCTAATTCACCCCCCTCTTAGGCGCATCTGAACTTACACATGCCCAGGCTCTGATCAAGTTCTTGAAGAAAGCCCATGTGCCTCCAGAGACCACTGCCGACCAGTTCGAGAATTATGTAGCAAGTTTAACGACTGATAATGGATTATAATTCTCTGACGCTGATTTGACTCCTATGGGAATGAACCACAACAAAGCCTTGCATATCTCTATTGAATGCGAGGGAACCACCCTGGCTCATGTCTTATTTGACACTGGATCATCTTTAAATGTGTTACCCAAAGGTGCTTTGGACCGGCTAGATTATGAAGGACTGGTACTGAAGCCAAGCAATATTGTCATAAGGGCTTTCGATGGGTCTAAGAGAATGGTTCATGGAGAGGTGGATCTCCAAATTAAAGTTGACTCATAGATCTTCAATTCTACCTTTTACATAATGGACATACGTCCCGCCTATTCTTGTTTGCTTGGACGCCCTTGGATCCATGGGGCAGGGGCAGTAACATCCATCCTTCACCAAAAATTAAAGTATCCAGTTAAAAGGAAGATTGTTACTGTTAGCGGCGAAGAAGAATTTATGGTGAGCCATCTTAATTCTTTCAAGTATATGGAAATAGATGGTAAATTCATAGAGACTCCGTGCCATGCCTTTGAAATCGTTCCTCCTATGGTTGCCGCCATAAAAATCTCCTCCAACATATCAAAAGCTGATGAAGTTGTACCAAGAATGGTTTCGCTTAAGGATGCCTGTGTTGTGGTCGAAGATGGAAACTGTACTATCTAGGGCCAACTTCCTGATATTCCATTTAAAGTAGACAAATTCGGATTGGGTTTCACCATAAAAGCTCAGAAAGAAGTCAGTCGTGCTCGCATGGGAAAGCCACCTCTCCACATCGGGAATCATGAAGTGAACGTTATGGAAGACTCTGATGATGAAAATACTTTTGAAGATTGGATCTATCCTACTGTCGAAGGGAAGCTCAACAACTGGAATGAAAAGGATTTCACTCCCATCTCCTTCATTGAGGATTAATTATTGTTTACTATTTTCTGTCAATTTAAGAACTTCTGTCTGTAATCTTAATTTCCAAAACAATGACTTTTAGTCCATGTGCTTTGCCTGGGGCACTATGGTCCATTTGTTAAGGGTTTTGTTCATGTTTATTTATCATGTGATCATTTAATATAAATCATTGGACCTTTTTGCATTCAAATTTTTGTGTTCATTGTCTTTCTTTTTCTTTATTACAATTATTTAATAGCCATGTATCTTACATGCACACACACACACACACACACACACACACACACTTGTAGATCTTCATCCACTCTGGATCTCATTGCCAACGGCTCCACTATTGCCATCTATGACTTTGAACATCTAGTTAACTAAGCCGAAGACAAAGGCAAGGAAGATTGTGAAATACTAGGAGAATTAGCCAGACTTCTAATGCAAGAAGAGAAAGTTATTCAACCTCATGAAGAGCCAGTCGAAGTTATCAACTTAGGTACTGAGACAGATAAGAGAGAGGTCAAGATCGGCGTTGTTGTACCCCAAAATTTACCCTCTCATTTCTCAAGGTATCATCCTAGACCCTCAGGATTGCTTCTTTCAAGTTTCAAGTCTCGGATTACAATTTTCCAAGAAAGTCATTCACAAGGGCAAAATGGTCAAATGCATACTAAAATGTCCAACTTTGACTTTTTGATCAAAATCAAGTTTCAAAAATCATATTTCATCAAGACATGAAGTTGGTTATCAAGAAATCAAAATTCAAAGATTAATTTGAAAAGTCAAATTTCAAAACACTTAGAAAATTTTCTAAGTGTTAAGAAAATACAATAATTACCTAATTTTGGGCCAGATTTTCATCATGATGCAAGATGATTCAATCAGAACTTATGACATGAAAGTTATAGATCTCAATGAGATCTAAACATTGTAGAACAGGACTTCTTCTAGAAAGGCTGGGATTTCAAGTTATAAATCCATGAAGATATCCTTGAAGCTAAAACACTTAGTAAATTATGAGCATTTTTTGGACAGAACTTATGGGCTAGTTTTCACACAAGTACAATCAAAATTTGCAAAAGTGATTCAAAAAGGGATGACAGAACATGTTATAAGCCTTCTAGAAAACTCCTTCAGATCATACTGGAGCAGGGAGAATCGAAGGTCATAAGTTTGCTTCGTCCCACTCTTCGATCATAACATGACCCTTCGAATCTCACTCTTCAACATATAGAAGCTCTACTTTTCGATCAAAACATGACCCTTCGAATCTCGTTCTTCAATGTATGGAAGTTGTGTTCTTCGATCAGAACATGACCCTTCAAATCTCACTCTTCAACATATAAAAGCTCTAATCTTCGATCAGAACATGACCCTTCGAATCTCATTCTTTAACGTATGGAAGCTGTGTTCTTCGATCAGATCATGACCCTTCGAAGCAAGTTTGTTTAAAGAACTTTGAGAAAATCTCATAGCCTTACCTTATTTGTCAGGCTATGTTAATTCCAAATCTTTATATGATCAGAGGCTTGTACAAAGGTTTGAAGCTTTGTGTATTGGATAATACTATTCCTGGTTAAAATAGCAAAAGGCTACGTGCCTTTTTTTCATAGAGAGTACTTTTATCACAAAAGCAGCTTCCAACCTGATTCATATTTGAACGAAAAGTAGTGCCAAAAGCACAAGTCCAATCTTTTGCCAGCAGGCCCCCACTTGTACTGGAAACTGGGGATCAACGAAAAGGGAAAAGACTTGTTTCATTTTTAACCAAACCATGGTTTGTTATCATACAAACCTGGTTACTTCAAACACCTTCAACATTTTCTCTATAAATAGAGAAGCACTTGCAAGCTAGGAGAGGACTTTTTGGCCAGAGGAATGAATCTTCAAAAATGTCTCAAATACCATAAAGCTCCCAAACCCTTAAACACTTGGGAAAACACAAACCCAGAATCCAAACACTTGTCCTCTTCGAATCTGAAAGATCCTTGTACCTTGTTACCCTTCAAATCCAGCAGGAAAAACCTGACACTTGTTCTCCTCTTTCGAAACCAGTATCAAAGGCCTAACCTCTAGTCTCTCCCTTCGAATCCAGAAGCATTCAAGGTAACCACTTCAAGGTCCAGCACCGCTCCAGCCTCCAGTAAGGTAAGTTGTTCTAAACCATGAACTTTTCGTTTCTTGTATAACATGTAAATAAACTTTCTTTTCTTTTCAAACATGTACATACCATTGTTCTTCTTTTCGTTTCCATCCTTTTAATATGTTTTCAGAGTTAATCCTTTTGTTTTTGCTTCTTGTTTACCTAAACATGCTTTAATTACTAACCTGATTGTAAGGCAATACTAGCATGGCCTTAGGCCATGTTGCTATTCAAGAGTTCAAATGAAAGAAACGGGAAATAAGAAGTAGGAAATGAAGCCTTTAGCTTCCACCCTGACCTCTAGGTCAAAATGAAAGAGGCAGCCAGAAGGCACACCATGCTGACTTCCAGGCCCAGACGAAAGGCACTCCCTCACTGCTTTCAACCACGAGTCGAAGGAGGCAGAAAGGAAGATTACATTTTGCACTGGTTCCAGGCCCAATCGAAAGGCACAACATTCTGGCCTCCAGGCTCAGTGGAAAGGCACACCCTCACTTCTTTCAACCCCCAGTCGAAGGAGGCAGAAAGGCAAATCAAAAGGCATGACTCCACTGACTCCAGACCCCAAATCGAAGGAGGTCAAAGAGTGTAGAATCGAAGGGTTTTCTACCTGAATCGAAAGACCCATTTTTCTTGCTTTTATTTTATTCTTGCCTTTATATTTTCATGCAATTCAATATGGTTGTAATAGTTTAGGATTTTATCTTTCTGCATTTTATTACTTTTGTATGATTGCTAGTAAAATAGGGTATGTATGGCAAGATAAAAACAAAAAGTAGACAACCCATAATCAAAGATTAAATGCATGAAAATCAAACACACTATTCACACATGCACCCTTAGGGTAATCTGACTTGTTGCCTCAGAGAAGTAGTCATGTCCCTCGAATATGGGCGTTTTGGCAAAGACCCTCAATAAAAGATCGTAGTCCCTTGATGTCCCTCAATGTTGCCTTCGGTAAACGATCTAGTCCCTAAACGACATTGCTAAAATGTCCCATAGGTTGCCTTCTATGACTATATAAACGTCCCATGTCCGTCTCTTCACATCCAATGATAGGGCTTCTTACCAAATAAATGGTAAGATAGCAACATCTAAAGGAGAAGGAAAAGAATGTTTAAGAACTTTTGAGTAGGTAGGATGCTCCTAGTTGCTCGCTTGCTCATAATAAAAACATTTTATACACCCACAATTTCACTTTGAAACATTTTTCAAAAGACAAAACATTTTGTACGCGTTCTTATAGAGACGAGAACCATTACAAAGACATTCCTTTTCAAAATACTTTCAAAACTCGCATCACAAACACACTTTCAAACAAAAAGCAAGTGATCTAGCAAGCAACTAAAAGCCCGTAGATAACTACAAATGAAAAGGGTGCTAATACCTTCCCTTTTCATAACCTACCCCTCGAACTCAAGAAATAATATCAAAAGGTCTTTCCTATTCTTTTCAACCTTTCCTTATTGTATAAAAGAAAAGTCTAAAGCGACTCTTGCTATCCGCAAAAATTATGATCAAACGCAAAACACCCAAGTCAGTTCTCCCACCGTGTTACAGAACTGGCGACTCTGCTGGGGAAAATACTTAAAAGTGGGGTTACCTTATGGATAGATCACCTTTACTTACTTTTCATTGTTTGACTTGCTTGCTTTACATTATGGTTCCTTGTTTGGGCTTGTTTTGATCCTCTACCCGGATCCAGGGAACCTTTCTAGGTAAGTAGCAATAAGGTGTGGAAATTGTGCGGGGTATACCGACATGGTCAAAGCAATAGCTATGTTAGTGTGACACATTTATTGGTACCGGTAGCCCTTGAGTAGTCAAGGAGAATACAAGGCTGTTGTGTGGTGTCACGAAGCACTAACTGACTTTAGAACCTTACTTGACCAACTTGGCCATTAGGAAGTAGTGAGATAGTCGGCTTTGGTGCAGTCCGAAGTTGGTTGATACTCGATGCTACGCTCATTGAGATCGGACTTTCGGTCGCTATTAAAGAGGCTTGTGCTGAAACAATGCCCGATGAAGAAAGATCAATGATATTGAGATCTCCTAGAACCCGGTTACTATTACTAGGACAGGTTGAGCCAACTAAACTTCAAGAGGGTACTTACCTACAAACTCCATGCAAGCCTAAACCTGAGGATTTGTATGCTTTGTGTATATATGACTATTTATACATTACAACTTTCGTGCTTTGCATACTTGTACATAACATCATACCATAGAATTTTTAATAACCATTTCAAGGATCTCAAGGGCCTATGATGCAGGGTCATGTTGAACCAGACGCCTATCAAAGGGGCAAAAGGATTCATTTTCTAATCAAATGCCGTCAAAGACCAAAGCACGATAACTTGAGTCAAGGGCTATGACCCATTTGACATGGTGAGCTAGATTCTCGCGGAAGGACATTCAACAATACGAAGTTCTCCAATCAAAGTTATTGATCAAAATTCAACTTCTAACATCTTCTTGTGTTTACCCCGCGAGATCCTTGAAAACATGCATCCACTTACCACGCATCATATCATGACAGGTTTCTCCCACGCAGATTTCCTTATCTTCTTACTGTTTATTTCAGTAAGATGGATATGGAACAGACGGTGAAGGATCTTCAAGCACAAAATGCTAAATTCCAACAAATGTTCCTGGCTCTGGCTAAGGGGAAGGAAGATCTGAAAACACTCTTCACCAAAGAGAGCAAGAAGAAGACTAAGAAAAGGGCTGTCATCCTCAACATGGGAAGAAGGTCCAAGGGACATACCTAACTAGCTCAAAAAGAAAATGCTTCTTATGAAGAAGAAGACAGACAAAAATAGGAAGCTATAAGCATTAGGGCTAACATAGCTACTGATGACGAAGACTATTCTAAGGAGAAGTATCCATCGGCAGATGAAAAATACAAACAGCTTGAAGACAGACTAAAAGCTGTGGAGATCTAAGTTGTGCCTGGCTTGGACTTAGGAGACATGGGTTTGATCTCTGGAGTAGTCATCCCACCAAAGTTCAAAATCCCTACCTTTGCCACGTATGATGGGGTCTCTTGTCCCAAAATGCATCTGAAGTCTTATGTCCGCAAGATTCAACCATACACGACTGATCAGAAGCTATGGATCCATTTCTTCCAAGAGAGTTTAGCTCGGATGCAACTTGAGTGGTTTTATCAATTGGAGAGTTCCCAGATTCACACTTAGGAAGATCTAGCTGCTTCTTTCTACAAGCAGTACCAATACAATGCTGATCTTGCACCAACTCGTGTGCAGTTGCAGAATATGACTATGCGTTCCAACGAGGGCTTCAAAGAATATGCCCAAAAGTGAATAGACCTGACTGGCAGGGTGCAACCACCCTTAACTGACAGGGAGCTGATTGACATCTTTATGGGAACTTTGACGGGACCTTTCTTCAATCACCTAATCGGAAGCTCCTCAACCGGGTTCACCGAGATAATACTGACTGGTGAAAGGGTCGAAGCTGGCATCAAAAGCAGTAAAATCTAATGGGGGTGCATCTTCGAGTGCAGGGAAACAACCTTTCATTAGGAAGAAAGAGTCTGATGCAGCGTATGGTCAAAAAGGTCATAACCAGAGTAACCACGACCAGCACGTGGGGGCGGTTCTGATCTCCAATCCTGCATCGATGCAACAATGGCAACAGGGGCATCGACATAAGGAGATCGCGCTTAAAAGACAATTCACTAAGATCAACATGCCACCGGATTAAGCTCTACAACACATGTTGAAAGAATAACTGATTACGTTAAAGGCTCCTCTCCAGAACCCCAACACTTCTGCTTCTACTTATCATCCAAATGAAAGTTGTGCATACCATTTTGATAGTGATGGACACGATACGAACAATTGTTGGGCTCTGAAGAACAAGATCCAAGACATGATTGATGCCAAGGAGATTGAGGCCGACCCTTCAGAGGATCCTAACGTGATCACTGCTCCTATGCCAAATCATTGAGAGCGTGTTGTTCATTTTGAATTTTCAATTGTAATCTCTTTTGTTGTTTAAACATTTATCTATTAATGTCAAACTTTGTTTCATGAATGCATTGCATATGTTTGTCTTGAATTAATACATTCGTTTTCATTATATTTAAACTATGCTTTTTACTCCCTTTATGATATTCAACTCTTGTTTTAAAGTTGTAAGCCTTTAGAGGGAGGATGACGAAAACAATTCCATAATCTCATACAATATGCTTTTGGACAGACCTTGCTGATGATGTACAAACGTTCTTTCAATTCCTAAACACTGGAGTTATAAGGAGGATAATCCCTAGTCAACCCCTTTTAGCCAAAGAAGTAGGAGTTTCCTTTTTACACAAACTGAAACCTTTAATTAAAACCTGGGGCAGGGTAGTCTCTCAGTTAATTCAAATGCGGGTTCAGTCATAAACTTTCACCTCGTATACAATGAGTGATATCAAAAACGTCCTCTTGAATCAAAATACGATGATGGTTCCCTATCACATAGGCAATCATTATCTCTCAAAAAGAAAGGCCCATTAAGTTAAAACCTACGAAGGAGACTTAAGAAAAACTGGGGCATCCCGCTGACCGTAATCTCAAAACGAGAACAATCAGGAAAAAATCCGGGATAACAAATCAAAAAGAGGACACTACAGATCCTCAACAAACACGAAAAACGTTGCAAAAATGACTGCCTTCCATCAAACTTAACTTGTTTGAACCATCACCAAAACGTCATTTCAGACTCAATTGGAATTCAAACGCACAATTAACTGAGTTTAGGACTGAAGAACATCACGAAGAACGGGAGGGTACGAATACACTTTGAGCCCTATTATGTGTTTCTTAAACCGTGAGCCAAACCATGTTACAACCCTCCAAAAGTCCTAATTGAAGCATGTGTTAGTTCGAAAGCATACTGTTACATAAGGTATTCTGACTCCTGTAAGGCTTTACTCCAAATCTTGTGATGAATTTTCTTACAAAAATTCTTTTATCTGCTAAAACCCATTTTTAAAGCTTCAAGACAAGCATAAACTTTGCATTATTTAAATATCGTTGTTTGCATGTGGCTAATTGTTTGACAACAGAGAAATTTGAACGGCGAATATCCATAAAACATAAATTCTCTCAGGAAACAAAATCACTTCAAAAGGGATGACGCTTCCAATGACAGATCTCCTGTGAGCAAGGGGGCATCAGCATGATCACTATCCTGGGGAAGTCCAGTAAAGATTCCAAGAAATATCTCGAGAGGTGCTGAATAACCAGGGGCCAGTCTGTATCTGAATCACTTGGGGCACTAAACATTAACTCCAATAAAGGGTTGCATACGGTCAGGAAAAAATTTCCTAGCAATACTACAAACACTTGCTACCAGGGGCAGTGACAAATCTCCCACAAAGTCCTTTTCATAGGGTGGTCCCCAGCCAGAATTTCAATCTCTGAAAGCATCTCCAACTGAGTTGATCTCAAGAATCCTCGAGGAGTTCTGCCAAAAGAAAACACCTCTCCAACAGATTGGCGACATGGTTTATTTCCACAACAAACAGCAAGACTCCCCAACTTGGATTTGCCTCTCAGACTATCACAAATCAAGGGACCACAACTCCTCTTCCCCAGTAGACTTTTCTACAACCCCCAGTAAATTGCTGCAAAGCCTGGGAGATAACCAGATAACAATTAACTTCTTTATCGCCAACAAGTTGTTAACTTCCTTTCTCTTCCATCAAGAGATAACTACCCAGTAGAGCAACATACAATTGAGACTCCTAAACTCCTTTCCCCTAACAGGAATCAGCACTCTCCATAGAGTTTTCCTCAAGCAAAGTCAACATCCCCCAACAAAGGTCTCCTCAAACAACAAAAGTAGGAATCCCCAATGGAAACATTAAAAGAAAAGTATGGAAAGGTGTGCATACTCTTCATCCCCAATGGCCGTCCGGGATTCAGCTTCCCAAAACTCCCCAACACTTGTCAAGGATTTATTTTCCAAGACAAAATTACATTTCGAAAATGTTTCATGCTTCATATTTACATACATGATAAATGCATACAGCATAATCCCATTCATTTTGAGAACATCATTACGCCATACACTTCATACATCATGACATTGCAGGCAGCTAACCCTTTACCTATTTAGGAAAGATCAGTCAATAGATGGCTATCATCAACAATTTTCAAAAGGTCAGAGATTAATACCTGTAACAAGCCATAAAAACTATCTATGGACGATCGATTATAGATTAATACCTGTAACTAGCCAGGAAAGTTATCTACATGAGGAGATTGAAGATTAACAACTGTAACAAGCCAGAAAAAATGTCTTTCTTTCTCAGGTCATAGATTAATACCTGAAACCAGACAGGACAACTATCTCAAATGACCAACCTTTTCAAGTTCCAGATTAATACCAGTAACTAGCTAGGAAAGCTATCTGTGGACGACTGATTGTAGATTAATACATGTAACAAGCCAGGAAACTATCTACATGAAGAGATTGAAGATTAACACCTGTAACAAGCCAGGAAAACTATCTTTCTTTCTCAGGTCAAAGATTAATACCTGAAACTAGATAGGACAACTATCTCAACAACCGACAAAAACAAGTTCCAGATTAATACCTGAAACCAGACAGGAAAACTATCTTTGAGCGACTACACAACAAGCTGAAGCAATCCTACATGGCATCCTTCTCATACACTCTTCTAGAAACAGTTCAGATACGATCCAGATACAGCTGAAATTCTGATACTTATTCCAGATCCTCTTCTAGAAACAATTCAGATGCGATCCAGATACAGATAACATTCTGATACTTATTCTAGATTCTCTTCTAGAAACAATTCAGATGCGGTCCAGATAAGGCTGACATTCTGATACTTACTCCATACTCCCTTCTCAAATACAGTCCAGATACGATCCACATACAGATGTCATTCTGACAGTCATTCAGCATATCTCTCAAATATAGTCCAGATACGATCCAGATACGGATGTCATTCTAACACTCATTCAACATATTTCTCAAAAGAGATTCAGATACGATCCAAATATGGATGTCATTCTAAAACTCCTTCAGAATGTTTTCCAGATGCGAGTCAGATACAATCCATTTATGGATATTATTCTGATACTCATCCCACTACATCTATTATTTTAGTATAAATCAACCATAGATTTATTCTAATACTTCTTCCATTTATGCCAATAATCACTTTAGGGTGGAATCTATAAGACCATCTCCGACAACTCTCCATCATCTTTCCAAATGGAATCTTTAAGCCCATTCCTTACACCTCAACCACAATATCATCGAGTTCAAACTTATGAGCACTTTAGTGTTCAATCATATTCCACCTTCAAGTCACGAATGGTGGACCCACCAATCTAACTCTTCAAGTTTAAGAAGATTGAACAGGGGCAGCTGTTGTACCCTAAAAGTTTCCCTCTCATTTCAAAAGGGATCATCCTGGACCCTCGGGATTACTTCTGTCATGTTTCAAGTCACGGATTACAATTTTCCAAGAAAGTCATTCACAAGGGAAAAATGGTCAAATGCACACTAAAAAGTTAAACTTTGACTTTTTGATCAAAATCAAGTTTCAAAAACCATATTCCATCAAGACATGAAGTTAGTTCATCAAGAAATCAAAAGTCAAAGATTACTTTGAAAAGTTAAATTTCCAAACAGTTAGAAAATTTTCTAAGTGTTAAGAAAATATGATAATTACATAACTTTGGGTCAGATTTTCATCATGATGCAAGATGAATTCAATCAGAACTTTTTACATGAAAGTTATAGATCTCAATGAGATCTAAAACATTTCAGAACCGAACTTCTTCTAGAAAGGCTGGGATTTCAAGTTATAAATCCATGAAGACGTCCTTGAAGCTAAAACACTTAGTAAATTCTGAGCATTTTTTGGATAGAACTTCTGGGCCAGTTTTCACACAAGTACAATCAGAATTTGTAAAAGTGATTCAAGAAGGGATGGTAGAACATATTATAAGCCTTCTAGAGAACTCCTCCAGATCATGCTGGAGAAGGGAGAATCAAAGGTCAGAAGTTTGCTTTGTCCCACACTTCGATCAGAACATGACCATTCAAATCTCACTCTTCAACATATAGAAGCTCTACTCTTCGATCAGAACATGACCCTTCGAATATCATTCTTAAACATATGGAAGTTGTGTTCTTCGATCAGAACATGACCCTTCGAATCTCACTCTTAAACATATAGAAACTCTACTCTTAGATCAGGACATGACCCTTCGAATCTCATTCTTCAACGTATGGAAGTTGTATTCTTCGATCATAACATGAACCTTAGAAGCAAGTTTGTTTAAGAAGCTTTGAGAAAATCTCATAGCCTTACCCTATTTGTCAGGCTATGTTGCTTCCAAATATTTATATGATCAGAGGCTTGTACAAAGGTTTGAAGCTTTGTCTATTGGATAATACTATTCTTAGTTAAAATAGCAAAAGGCTACATACCCTTTTTTAATAGAGAGTACTTTTATCACAAAATCAGCTTCTAACCTGATTCATGTCTGAACGAAAAGCAGTGCCATAAGCACAAGTCCAATCTCCTGCCAGCAGGCCCCCACTTGTACTAGAAACCGGGGATCAACGAAAATGGACAAGACTTGTTTCATTTTTAACCAAACCATGGTTTGTGATCATACAAACCTAGTTAATTCAAACGCCTTCAACCTTTTCTCTATAAATAGAGAAGCATTTGCAAGCTAGGAGAGGACTTTTTGGCCAGAGGAATGAATCTTCAAAAATTTCTCAAATACCATAAAGCTCCTAAACACTTGTGAAAACACAAACCCAAAATCCAAACACTTGTTCTCTTTGAATCTAAAAGATCCCTGTACCTTGTTACCCTTCGAATCCAGCAGGAAGAACCTCACACTTGTTCTCCTCTTTCGAATCCAGTATCAAAGGCCTAACCTCTGGTCCCTCCCTTCGAATTCAGAAGCATTCAAGGTAACCACTTCAAGGTCCAGCACAGACTCTAGCCTCCAACAAGGTAAGTTGTTATAAACCCTGAACTTTTCGTTTCTTGCATAACATGTAAATAAACTTTCTTTTCGTTTCAAACATGTACATACCATTGTTCTTCTTTTTGTTTCCATCATTTTAATATGTTTTCAGAGTTAATCCTTTTGTTTTTGCTTCTTGTTTACCTAAACATGATTTAAGTACTAACCTGATTATAAGGCAATACTAGCATGGCCTTAGGCCATGTTGCTATTTAAGAGTTTAAACAAAAGAAACAGGAAACATGAAGTAGGAATTGAAGCCTTTGGCTTACACCCTGACCTCCAGGTCAAAACGAAAGAGGCATCCAGAAGGCACACCATGCTAACTTCCAAGCCCAGACGAAAGGCACTTCCTCACTGCTTTCAACCCCCAGTCGAAGGAGGCAAATTACATTTTGCACTGGTTCCAGGCCTAGTCAAAAGGCACAACATGCTGGCCTCCAGACCCAGTTGAAAGGCACGCCCTCACTGCTTTCAACCCCCAGTCAAAGGAGGCGGAAAGGAAAATCGAAAGGCATGACTCCACTGACTCCAGACCCCAAATTGAAGGAGGTCAAAGAGTGCAGAATCGAAGGGTTTTCTGCCTGAATCGAAAGACCCATTTTCTTGCTTTTATTTTATTTTTGCCTTTATATTTTCATGCAACGATGGGGCTTCTTGCCAAATCAATGGTAAGATAGAAACATCTAAAAGAGAAGGAAAATAATATTTAAGACCTTTTGAGTAGATAGTTTGCTCCTAGTCGCTCGCTTGCTCACAACAAAAAAACATTTTATACACCAACACTTTCATTTTGAAACATTTTCAAAAGACAAACACTTTGTACGCGTTCTTATAGAAACGAGAATCATTACAAAGACACCTTTTCAAAATCACTTTCAAAAACACATTCCACAAACACCTTTTTGAATTATTTTCCAAACAACACTTTGTACGTGTTCTTATAGAGACGAGAACCATTACAAACACGTTTTTAAAATATTTTCAAAACCCACACCACAAGCACATTTTCAAACAAAAGCAAGCGATCTAACAAGCAACTAAGAGCCCATAGATAACTATGGATGAAAAGGGTGCTAATACCTTCCCTTTTCATAACCTACCCCCCGAACTCAAGAAATAATCTCGAAAGGTCTTTCCTGTTATTTTCAACCTTTCCTTATAGGATAAAAGAAAAGTCGATGGTGACTTTTGATATCCGCAACAATTATGATCAAACGCAAAATACCCAAGTCAGTTCTCCCACCATGTTACAGGCTCCAACCTAAAAGTTGGTATCAAGAGCAAATTGGTTCAGATGTTACATGACTATGCTGAAGTGTTGCTTGGTCATATGAAGATATTCCCGGGTTGGATACCGATATTGTGGTTCATCGTCTGTCAATGAAGGAAGATTGTCCTCCTGTTAAGCAAAAGGTTCGTCGTATGCGTCCTGACATGTCTGAAAAGATAAAAGCCGAGGTAATGAAGCAATTTGATGCAGGTTTTCTGGATGTCACATCTTATCCTCAATGGGTTGTGAACGTGGTACCCGTGCCAAAAAAATATGGGAGGGTTCGCATGTGTGTAGATTATAGAGATCTGAATAGGGCAAGCCCCAAAGATGATTTCCATCTACCATATATTGACGTCTTGGTTGACAACACCGCTCAACATAAAGTCTTCTCCTTCATGGATGGATTTTCTGGCTACAACCAAATCAAGATGGCTCCCGAGGACATGGAAAAGACTACCTTTGTTACACAACGGGGCACCTTTTGCTACAAAGTAATGTCGTTCGGATTAAAGAATACAGAGGAAACATATAAAAGAGCTATGGTAGCTTTATTTCATGATATGATTCATCATGAAATAGAAGTCTATATGGATGATATGATATCAAGATCGTAAACCAAATAAGAGTATGTCGATCACCTACACAAGCTATTCGAGAGGATGAAGAAGTACAAGTTGAGGTTGAACCCTAATAAGTTCACATTCAGAGTACGGTCTCGAAAGCTTTTAGGTTTTGTCGTCAGTGGTAAAGGCATCGAAGTTGATCCTGCAAAGGTAAAAGCCATTCAAGAAATGCTGATTCCCCACTCGGAAAAAGAGGTTAGAGGATTCTTGGGTCGTCTTAATTACATTGCTCACTTCATATCTCACTTAACTTCTACTTGTGAGCCAATCTTAAAACTCTTGAAGAAAGATCAAGTAGTCAGATGGAACGATGATTATCAAGCTGCCTTTGATAAAATCAAGGAATATTTGCAAGAAAATTTAATCCTGATGCCTCCAATGGAAGGAAGACCTTTGATCATGTACTTAATTGTGCTAGAGAATTCTATGGGGTGTGTGTTAGGCCAACATGACGAGTCTTACCGAAAAGAGCATGCAATATACTACCTGAGCAAAAAGTTTATCGATTGTGAAACCAGATATTCACTGCTCGAGAAAACTTATTGCGCTCTGGCATGGGCTGCTCGCCGGCTAAGACAATATATGTTGACTCACACCACTCTATTGATTTCTAAGATGGACCCTATCAAGTACATCTTCGAGAAACCCGCTCTCTCCAGACGGATATCTAGATGGAAAATGATTCTGACTGAATATGATATCCAATATACAACACAAAAGGCCATCAAAGGAAGTATATTGGCAGATCATTTGGCCCATCAAGCTGTTGATGATTAACGATCTATGAACTTTGACTTCTCGGATGAGAATATCATGGTAGTGACTGACTGTGCAAAACCTGGATCGTATGATAGACCTGAACAAGGATCCCGATAGACTATGGTTTTTGATGGAGCTTCCAACGCTCTGGGTAATAGAATTGGTGTTGTGATAATTTCTCCTGAAGGTTGTCACACTCCTTTCACTGTTATACTTTGCTTCGATTGTACAAATAACATGGCTGAGTACGAGGCATACATCTTAGGTTTGAAGGCTGCTATTGACATAAGGATCAAGTATTTGGATGTATTCGAAGATTCTGCTCTAGTGATCAGTCAAGTCAAAGAGGAATGGGACACTAAGCATCCTAACCTTATTCCTTACAAGGAGCTTTTGTTAAACCTAATACCATACTTCGAGGAGATCACCTTCGAACATTTTCCTAGAGAAGAAAATCAATTGGCTGACGCCTTAGCAACAATGTCTTACATGTTCAAAGTCAAATGGGACAACTAAGCTCCTATGATACCAATCGAAAGATTTGATGAACCTATACACTGCTATGAGCTTGACACTGACAAAGAGAAACCATGGTACCGTGAGGTGAGGAGATATCTTGAGGCACAAGAATATCCTGAAGGAGCTTCCGTCAATGATAAGAAATTCTTGGGAAGATTTTCAACCAAATTCTTTCTAAGCAACAGAATCCTATACAAGCACAACCATGATTCTACTCTACTCCAATGTGTGGACAAGAAGGAGACAGAGAAAATTATGGAAGACATGCATGCTGGCCTCTTCGGGACCCACTCAAGTGGACACACTTTGGCCAAGAAAATCCTGAGGGCTGGTTACTATTGGTCCATAATGAGAACTGATTGTCATCATCACTCAAGGACTTGCCCTAAGTGTCAAATCTATGCTGACAAGGTCCATGTACCTCCTATTCCTCTAAATGTCATGACTGCTCCGTGGCCGTTTGCAATGTGGGGCATTGACATGATTGGAGAAATCAAACCTACTGCCTTAAATGGACACCGTTTCATCCTTGTTGACATTGATTACTTTACCAAGTGGGTCGAAGCTGCCTCATATGCCTTAGTTACCAAGAACGTTGTAGCCAGATTCATCAAGCATAACCTCATCTACCGCTACAGTATCCCCGAAAGGATCATCACTGAAAATGGAACCAACCTCAACAACGCTATGATTACGGAACTCTGCACTCAGTTCAAACCGAAGATGAATGTCATAGTGGAAGCTGGCAATAAAAATATCAAGAAGATTATGCAAAAGATGGTGGTAACCTACAAAGACTGACATGAGATATTACCTTTTGCTCTCCATGGCTATCGTACTTCGGCTCGTACGTCAAATGGGGAAACTCCTTTCTCCTTGGTCTATGGCATGGAAGCCTTCTTGCCTGTAGAAGTTCATATTCACTCTCTAAGGATAATGAAAGAAGTGGGTCTAGGCGAAGATGAATGGATTTAGACTAGGTTGGATCAGCTGAACTTGATTGACGAGAAGTGTCTGGATGCTGTTTGCCATGGTCAGATATATCAAAAGCGTATGATCAAGGCGTTCAACAGAAAGATCAATCCTCGAGTGTATCAAGCTGACGACTTGGTAATAAAGCATATCATTCTTCCACAAGGCGACCCCAGGGGCAAATGGACTCCTACTTATGAAGGACCATTTGTTGTAAATAAAGTTTTCTCTGGTAGTGCCATGATGCTGACTACTATGGATGGTGAATACTTCCCACACCTTGTAAATACATACATAGTTAAAAAATACTACACATAAAATGACCCGCTAGGTTGACACACCTAGGCAAAAATATGGGCATCCCGGTGAACCAAAGAGGTTTGGGCAAAAGATAGGGATATATGCAAAATATTGTACACCCTGCGAGTCGAAAACTTGAAAGGGAGATTTAGGAAAAAATGGGTATCCTGGTGGGCTGAAAACCCGAAAGGGCGGTCCAGGCAAAAGTTAAGGATTAAAGTGTATGACTATGTCCCGTGGGATCTCTACAACCAGCTTTATTACCAAAATCCAAAGTTCAAATGTTCCAAAATCAATCCAATCAACTTCGTTCAAGGAAAAGGGTTTGCTCGAAGACACACAAGCAATAGCAGAGTTGGGACAATGAGATCACTTCCACGTGGCTATTATTTTTGTTTTCACTTTGTACATTTTTCATTTCTTTTGACGATTTCCTCTTGCTAGGATCTCTGTCTCTTTGTACAAAAATGCCTATTCATGGGAAAAACATCAATACAAATATACTTTGAAGTACAAATGTTTTTTGTTTTTGAGTGCAAAGGTGTCCAATGACTAAAATTGAATGAACATATGCATATGAACATGATTAAAATTTTAGCAAATGTATGCTTCAAAATAGTGACGAGCATCTTCCTAAACGCATTTGAAATATCCCCATAGAGTTATTTCAATGAAATTATCTCCATGGATTGGGATTCATAAACTCCCCATCCAGAGTTTCAATCTCCGGAAGGTCCTCTCCCCAGCTGAGTTGGTCTTAAAAGGGAGTCTTGTGGAATTCTTCTTAAAGAATATCCTCCCCAGTAGTTCATCCAATATCCTTTTCAACAATGTTTATTTCCCCAACAAACGGAAAAATTCCCCAGCTTGACTTTGCCTCTCCGACTATTACAAGTCAAGGGACCACAACCCCTAATCCCTAGTGAAGTCACCAACGAAGTCTTTATCATCTCCAACAAGTTAGTGTGAAACCCGAAATCTGACCAGATAACAGCTAACCTTTAAGAGATAATTCCCCACTAGAGCAACAGACGACTAGAAATCCCGAGTTCTCTTCCCCAAGCAGAAACCAACACTCTCCATAGAACCTTCTCAAGTAAAGTCAATGTTCCCCAACGGATTTCTTCTCAAACAACAAAACAGGAATCCCTAGTGGAAACACTTTAAACAAGGTTTAAAGATGCACATACTCCTCGTCCTCAACATTGATCTGGGATTTAACTTCCCAAAACTCCACAACAGCGGCCAAGGATTTATTTTCCCAAACTAAGATGCATTACAGTAACATTTCACATTCATACAGCATATAACATACACATACAACATAATCTCATTTATTTTGAGAACAACATCACACCATGCATACTTCTGGATGTAACTAACCCTCTTCCTTGCAGGAAAAGTCAATCAAATCAAAGACCTCTTCTGGTTAGATTTATTTCTTCCAGTTAAAGACAGGCGAATCAAACACCTCTTCTGGTGAGATTTATTTCTTCCAGTTAAAGACAGGCGAATCAAAGACCTCTTCTGGTTAGATTTATTTCTTCCAGTTAAAGACAGGCGAATAAAAGACCTCTTATGGTGAGATTTATTTCTTCCAGTTAAAGACAAGCGAACCAAAGACCTCTTCCGATTAGATTTACTTCTTCCAGTTAAAGACAGGCGAACCAAAGACCTCTTCTGATCCGATTTACTTCTTCCAGTTAAAGACAGGAGGATCAAAGACCTCTTCTGGTTAGATTTATTTCTTCCAGTTAAAAACAGGAGAATCAAAGACCTTTTCTGGTTAGATTTACTTCTTCCAGTTAAAGACAGACGAATCAAAGGCCTCTTCTGGTTAGATTTACTTCTTCCAGTTAAATACAGGCGAATTAAAGACCTCTTCTCGTTAGATTTATTTCTTCCAGTTAAAAATAGGCGAATCAAAGACCTCTTCTGGTTAGATTTACTTCTTCCAGTTAAAGACAGACGAATCAAATACCTCTTCCGGTTAGATTTACTTCTTCCAGTTAAATACAGCCGAATCAAAGACCTCTTCTAGTTAGATTTATTTCTTCCAGTTAAAGACATGCGAATCAAAGACCTCTTCTGGTTAGATTTATTTCTTCCAGTTAAAAACAGGAGAATTAAAGACCTCTTCTGGTTAGATTTACTTCTTCCAGTTAAAGACAGGCGAATCAAAGACCTCTTCTGGTTAGATTTATTTCTTCTAGTTAAAGACGGGCGAATCAAATACCTCTTCTGGTGATATTTATTTCTTCCAAATAAAGACAGGAGAATCAAAGACCCATACTGGTTAGATTTACTTCTTCCATTTAAAAATAGGCGAATTAAAGACCTCTTCTGGTTAGATTTATTTATTCCAGTTAAAGACAGGCGAATCAAAGACCTCTTCTGGTTAGATTTAATTCTTCCAGTTAAAAACAAGCGAATCAAAGACCTCTTCTGGTTAGATTAATTTCTTCTAGTTAAAGACAGGTGAAACAAAGACCTCTTATGTCACTATGGATGGTGTGATACGGTGGAAGAACCGACTATTGTACTGGTTTGCATTTTTTGTTCGCAAATGTCGCGATAAGCAATAGTCGCCACCGACTTTTCTTTTATCCGACAAAGGAAAGGGTGAAAAGAACAGAAAATACCTTTTTTCGAGAGCTTCTGAGTAAGGGGGGTAAATTATGGAAAGGGAAGGTGTTAGCATCCTTTCTATCCATAGTTTTCTACAGGCTCTTAGATGTTAGCTCATGTTTTGAAAATTGCTTGTGCTTTGTGTGTTTTGAAAATTGTTTTGAAAATGCCTTAGTGCGGAGATTCGCTTTGTGATAACTCTTGTATCAGTCCTCAAGAGTGTTGACAATGTTTTTGAAAATGTTTTTGTGTAGGTGCAAAAAGTTGTTTTGAGCAAGCATCTAAGAACTTATCTACTTATACTCGAAAAGGTCATTCTTTTCTCCCTATCCTTTAGACAGTGTTATCATACTATTAGTGAGTAGGTAGCCCTATTATTGGATGTATGAAGGACAAGCGCGGGTCATCGTTATGGTCATAGAAGGCAACATATAGGGATACCTTAGCAGTTCAAAGGGACTGTCATCATATAGGCAACATCGAGGGACAAGATCATTTCTCGTAGGCAACTCGATGGATGTTAATGGACTATGATCTATATGATAACTTTTAGATTAAGGGTCTTTTGCTAAGATATCCTTACGTTCGAGGGACATGACCATTGTTTTCCGAGGAAACCAAGTGGGGAGTACCCTAGGGGTGTAAGTCTGCAACAATGTATTTTTTCAGTTATATTTATCTTGCAATTAGGGTTTTCTATCGTTCATTTTTATCTTTCCATACAATCCTATTAATCTAAGCATTGCATAAAATATAGTAGTTAAAGGTAAAGGCAGAAATGTAAACCTAAGCTATTACAGAGCTTTCGGGAAGTTACATAATAGTAAAGAGTGCGGAAAATAAATCCTAAAACTATTACATCCCGGAAGCAATTACATGATAATGATGAAAAAAAGCGCGGGAAATAAAGCTACGCTATTAGTTGAATGCGCCCTATACACTTTATCTAGGAAAATAAAAATAAGATGAAACTAGCAAAGAAAATATTTTGGTTATTTTTTATGAAAAAAATTATTTATGATAATTAATTAAATAAACCTAAAAAACCTAATTAATTTTAATTAATAAAAAGATGTTAATTTTGAAAAAAGTTAATTAAAATACCTAAATCCTAATTAGTTCGAATTAAAAAAAATTATCTTTGAAAAATAGGTTAATTAAAAAAACCTAAAAACCTAATTAATTTTAATTAAAAAAAGGTTAATTTTGAAAAAAGTTAATTAAAATACTTAAATCCTAATTAATTCGAATTAAAAAAAAGGTTAATTTTGAATAAAAAGTTAATTAAAAAAACCTAAAAACCTAATTAATTTTAATTAAAAAAAGGTTTTAAAAAAAGTTTATGTGTAATGATTAACAAGAAAGAATTAAGTTTGCCAAAAAATAGATAGGGGAAGAAACATCAATGAAAAATAGGGTTAGAGAATACAAATAATGCAAATGGCAGGGGTGGGTGTTGAACCAAAAATTAATTTAAAACTTAAAATTAAATTTAAAAAAACCTAAAATTAATTATTCAAGTTTATTATGAAAAATCAAAGGTTTGTGAAAAATGTTAGGTTTTATGAAAAATGTGGTTTTAAACAGAAAGAAGAAAAATAGGTAAAAGGATAAATAGAAAGGAAGAAAACCAAAACCAATAGGGGTGGGTGTTGAACCCACGCCCTTAACCTTCTCAGGATGTCTGTCTCGCCATGCATTAGTGGTTGTTCTGTTTTGGCCTCAGGGTTTTGTAATAACCCTGCATGAGACCATTACGATGGTCCAAACCTGTAATATTGAACCTCATGAACACATTAAGAAAATTAGTATGCCATGAAATACAAAGAAAAAATATATGAAATTTTATAATGTTAAAACCGATATGGCATGTATGAATGCTTCTACACCCTTTTGATCATGGAGATCAAACCAGCCTTACCCTTACTGGAGAAGTAGTGAGATGGAGGTTTGTAACAAGTATGGCTTGTTTGTAGTGAGATGGGGGTTTGTAACAAGGATTTCAAGATTTCCAGGGTTATTGAAAGAATTTGATATTTTGACAAGGTTGTGGAAAAGGTTTTTTTTCGTGTCCTGTTTGTGTAAAAAGAATGAGATTATATAATAGAAATTAGAGCAAATATATGGACTTTGAGTGTGCAATTGGGCCTCCAATAACCACAAGCAATACTGCAGATTTTTATTCACTTGAGTCTGTCACGTTCCAGGATAAATCGCAGGGACTTAAGTATAATTTTTGAAGTTAAAATGTGAAAACAAAATGCATCCGACATCGAGAACTAACTCCTGTCCGAAAATGGGCTCAATCGGATAAAAGGTGAATTAGTTATGAATTTTTGAAGTTTCGTCTCAAACAAACTTGTTTTGGGCTCCAGTGTCAACTCTGACACGTTCTTCAATATAAAACTGGTATTGATTAGAGCATAAACCGGTCCCGACTTTGGAAGAAAAAGTGTATATCTCTGAGTCAGTGACCTTGTGTAAAAAGATGGGCCCGATCTGATATAAATTGACCGAGTTATGAATTTTCGAAGTTTCGACCCAGATGAAATAATATTAAGCATTCAGGATTTTCGGCACATCACATGCACTCTAGGAAAAAAAAGAAGGCCTTTTGGATACCGTTCAAACTTGATACCTCCTGTGAAAACCTAGTCAACTCAATTTGTGAAATTTTGACGCTGGAACCAGCTCAATACGATAAAAATCTACCAAGTTATGATTTTCTGAACATGACGCAAATAAACTTCTGTCACAAATTTTCTGTACGGAAATACTTGATAAATCTGCATTTTGGAAGACCTTTTGATCAAAATTGGCTCCCAGCCATGAGAGATGAAAACTTAGATGACGTCAAGACAAAAGTTTGGCCACCGGAACGGGTTCAAAACGAGTCACGATTAGTTATGAATTTTTTAGTGCGTAAAAACTGCACTTTCAGCACACTTTTTCACCATATTTCTTCGAGAAAAATTGCACATTCGGAGACATTCTTTAAAGAATTGGCTCTCTAGCCAAACCTAAATTTGAGAATATGTTATCAGGGATATCTTGGCGAAAGAACATCTGAATATGAAGCACCGAGTTGGACTTGTGAATCTTTGAACCCCGAATTGTTGCGAAACAGCGAACCGATCTTCATCACGGAAAATACTCTGAGAACATCCATTGGCGAAATAAACGTCACTTGTAACTTGACGAAACTTGCTAAATATACCTTGATTCCATAACCATAAAACCAATGATATGCGTGTATGTAATAATGAAATGTAAGCTAAAAAGGTCGAAATAAAGAGGGTAAATTTTGGGGTACAATAACTACCCTTGTTCAATCTTCTTAAACCTGAGGGTGTAGATTGGTTGGTCTGCCTTTCGTGATCTGAAGGTGGAAGATGATTGAATATTAGAGTGCCCAAAAATTTGCACTCGTCTGGAGTGAATTTCGATTGATAATATCGGGAATGGGCTTACAGATACTATTTGGAAGGCGACGGAGAATCGTCAGAGATGGGCTTAAAGATGCCATCCAAAAAAGATATCGGTTGCATAAGAGATTCCTTTGCGAGGATTCTTGTACCTGCCGTTGGGGAGGACTTCGCCGGGTAAATATTAATTTATGTCCTAGGAAATAGAGTCCAGGAGCTTGGTTGTCCATTACTCTACTGGGGAATTAACTCTTGATTGATGAGACAAAAGTGAGTGTTATCTGGTTGAGTCCAGGTTTCACGACGACTTACTGGGGAATATGAACTAGATCATATCTGGTCGGGTCCAGGTTTTACAGTGTTGTAAACTGTTGTCCAAAGATAAAAGAGAAGGAACTTGTATAGGGCTTTCTCAGGACAAGTCCATGTAAAAGTGCGTAAGGTAATTCATGAAAAGGAGCCTGGATAGTAGGGCTATGAGAAGGAACTTGGGTAGTAGGGTTATTTCGAAATAAAGCCTGGGTAGTAGGGCTATGAGAAGGAACCTGGGTAGTAGGGTTACTTTGAAATGAAGCCTGGGTAGTAGGGCTATGAGAAGGAACCTGGATAGTGGGGTTACTTCAAAATGAAGTCCGGGTAGTAGGGCTGTGAAAAGGAACCTGGGTAGTAGGGTTACTTCAAAATGAAGTTCGGGTAGTAGGGCTGTGATAAGGAACCTGGGTAGTAGGGTTACTTCGAAATGAAGCCTGGGTAGTAGGGCTGTGAGAAGGAACCTGGGTAGTAGGGTAACTTCGAAATGAAGCCTAGGTAGTAGGGCTGTAAGAAGGAACCTGGGTAGTAGGGTTACTTCGACATAAGAGCCTGGGTAGTAGGGCTGTGAGAAGGAACCTGGGTAGTAGGGTTACTTCGAAATAAAAGCCTGGGTAGTAGGACTATGAGAAGGAACCTGGGTAGTAGGGCTATGAGAAGGAACCTGGATAGCAGGGTTACTTCGAAATGAAGCCTGGGTAGTAGGGCTATGAGAAGGAACCTGGGTAGTAAGGTTACTTCGAAATGAAGCCTGAGTAGTAGGGCTATGAGAAGGAACCTGGATATCAGGGTTACTTCGAAATGAAGCCTGGGTAGTAGGGTTGTGAGAAGGAACCTGGGTAGTAGGGTTACTTCGAAATTAAAGCCTGGGTAGTAGGGCTATGAGAAGGAATCTGGGTAGTAGGGTTGCTTCAGAATAAAGCCTGGGTGGTAGGGTTGTGAGAAGGAACCTGGGTAGTAGGGTTGCTTCGGAATAAAGCCTGAGTGGTAGGGTTGTAAGAAGGAACCTGAGTAGTAGGGTTACTTTGAAATAAAGCTTGGGTAGTAGGGCTACCACATTTAATCACGTAGATTAGTTGACCCGTTTGGTTTCGGGAACTGATTTTTCATTAGTTGTCTGCAGATATGACATGTATACCTTCATGGATTTAATATTCAACTGTTGGAATTGTTGATGATAACAATCTTTCCTGAAAAGGTACAGGATTAATTATATGTGATGCATGAAATGCATTGTTTGATGATATTCTCAAAATAAATGAGATTATGTTGTATGTAATATGTATGCGCATGCCATGATGTATGAATATGGGATGCTATTATGGTATTTCTTAGCCGGGGGAAATAAATCATGGACTGCTGCTGAAGAGTATTGGGAAGCTGAATTCTTCATTTCCATTGGGGATGGTGAATGGAGATGACTATGCTGGGGATTTACTCCCTTCTGTTTGCAAATGTTCTGCCGGGGAGAGACTATGTTTGAGAACAAACTCTGTAGGGGAATAGACTCTGTTTGAGAGAGGAGATGCTTTGCTGGAAGATTTTTCCGATTCAGAGAGATAAACTCCGTTGGGGGATGAAATTCGGTAGCTGGAGGAATAAACTCTGTTGGGGATTGAGCTTCCACATCCAGAGAAATAAACTTTGCTCGAGAGAAAGTTTTATAAACCGTTTGCGATTATAAAACTTGGCTGGGGAATATAGATATCAGTTTTCCAAAGGAACTTTGCTGGGGAAAGTAACTTCTATTTGGGGAAGAAAATATTGAAAATTTTGGTTGCCTCTACTATGTGGGAGACATAGACTTCACTGGGATGTATGCTAAGGGCAAAGCAGATCGAAAAGGAGTGGTGGACAGATTTTGACAAATCAAAGAGGGGCAAGCTTGCTTTGATCCACAAGCTTCGACTGGGCAATGAATTCCTTCGAGCAAGATTATTTCGATCCACCTCTAAACATTCTTCGGTCCACCTCTAAACATGCTTCGATCCACCTCTAAACATGCTTCGATCCACCTCTAAACCCTTCGGCACACATAGTTTCGACACTATGAATTAAAAGTCTTGAGATGCCTGAAAAAAATAAACTTTGTGAAGTAGGAAAGCAATCCAGAATTTCTTTTGTTTTGACTATACCAATGAGATCATCTTGCATACTCAAAGTGGTACATTCAGATGAATGTGGTCCATTCGAAGAACACACAATTGGTGGAAACAAATATTGTTTTGTCTGGTTGATGAGTTTGGTTGAAGGTTGTAAGTGGTCCATTCTAAGAACACACAATTGGTGGAAAAAAAAATATTGTTTTATTTGTTGATGAGTTTGGTCGAAGGTTGTAAGTGGTCCATTCGAAGAACACACAATTGGTGGAAACAAATATTGTTTTGTCTGGTTGATGAGTTTGGTCGAAGATTGTAAGTGGTCCATTTTAAGAACACACAGTTGGTGGAAACAAATATTGTTTTATCTGGTTGATGAGTTTGGTCGAAGGTTGTAAGTGGTCCATTCCAAGAACCTACAATTGATGGAAACAAATATTGTTTCGTCTGTTGATGAGTCTGGTCGAAAGTGGTGGATCTATGTGATCCAAACGAAGGGACAGAGTATTCGACCAGAGTAAAGAAAAAGATCAAAGTTCTACAAATATTCATGATCTTTGTAGAAGGAATCAAGTCGAAGACAGAATTTTGAAGAACATAATAAAATCCTTATGCTATGCTGCATAATCTTGTGTTGCAGGCCTCCTTGCTTGCAAATACCATCATAATTTAATGCTTACACCCACTTTTGAGTTATTACCCAAGTGTTTAAGCCTTTGTCAAAAAGATCTTTACATTTATGGCATAAAGTTATCATTGCTATTCTTGGAAAGAAAACTTTTTGGTACAAGTTTGTCTTGAGCCCATACTTTGTTTGCTTCTGATTTTTGCCCCACCATAAATCATAGAAAGCAACCCCTCTAAACCAGTAACTCTGGTACTTCATCTTGGGATCATGGAAAACTTGACATAACTTGATATTTTCATTTCAACCAAATCATAATTTATTATCTTACAAATCAGGTTACTCCAACTTCCCAAACATTTTCTCTATAAATAGAGAGGCCATTTGCAAGCTAAAGGGACCAAATTTTTGTGTGTTGAAAAATCCTCAAACACTCCCAAACTCTCAAAAAACTCAGAACCTACACACAAGCACAAAACTTGGCATATCCTAACTTTACCCACAAAAATCTCAGATCCTTTCATGCGTTAGTGAGCCATTTGATTCACTCCCATCTTCCATATACCAGCCTTTCGATTCAGTGACTTTTAAAGCAAAGTAGTGATCTCACTAGCTCAAGGAAGATCCCCGAAGCTTAATCCATCATTGAACAAGTTCTGGAGGTCATACAAATCTCATTTGAATTACACTTCAAGAGGTAAGATTTCTTAACTGTGATATCTTGATATAAGCATTTTCAGTACATACAAATAAAATAAAAGATGTAGATATTATGTCTAGGAAGCTGAACATGTCCATGGTTTTGATTATCTTTGATTGTATATTGAGAATGTCTTCTCTAATCAGTTAGGTTTTAGTTTTAGTACTGAATAAAATTCATGCTAACCTTTGACCCATAGTTTTCAAAAATTATGTGGTTAGATTCGAATTCAAATTTTAGACAAGTTTGATATTTACATCTTTCGATTTGGCTGAGAAATAAAGCTTTTCGAAGCTTAACATTGGAGTTATACATCTCTACGCGCGTGAAGGGAGAAGATGAATCCATGTTCAAATTTTCAGAAATAAGTTCATTTTATATTTAGTGCAAGTTGGATAACTAATGGATGAAACAGACCACCTCAGTGGTACAAACAGCGCGCGCTAAAATCTTGCCATGTATAACGTCCTGGGTTCAATCCCCATCGAGACCTTTTGTATTTATTCTGTTATTTTTTCCAAACTAACATGCAGGTTTATAACATTTGAGTGTTGGCTGTTTTGAATGGAAGGTGTTGAGAACCTGAGTTCAAACCTTGGGAGAACCAAAACAAAATATTTATCACTTGTTTTGTTTTCATTTTTTTAACAAACTTCAACATTTTTTCCAACCAATCAAAACAACTTATTTTGAGTTAATTTTTTGCACATTGTTTATTTACAATGTCTATTTTATGAATATATAAAAATATTACAAAAAAATATTTTATTTTCATATTTATTTCAATTAACCAAAAGCCTTCCATAAAAAACCTAAAAAATGAATTCTTGATTAATTTGATTTCCTTTTAGCTTAGGATTAATTTTCCTATTTTTTATTAATCACATCCCTTTAGATTAATTAGGCCAAAAAAATTTCCTAACAAAAATCCAAAGCAAAATCCATTTCTTTTTATATTCCTTGTACATTATATATTTCATTTCTTGTACATTATTCAAGTTCAATATGATTGTAATAGATAATTAGGATTTAATTTCTTGCAATCCCCATTTGTAAACTCGTACACCCCATCCCCAAATGATGTAATAGCGTAATAAATTTACTTTCCACAATTTACCACTTTCATATAAATGCTAGTAATTAGAGTTTATACGGAAAGATAAAATCAATACTTAGAAAACCCTAATTCAAGATAAAATCAAGCATGAAAAATAAACACTTGCACACTTGCACCTCTAGGGTTAACTCCACTTGTTGCCTTGAGAAAATGGTCATAGTATGCATGTGAGACGTCTTAGCAAAAACAATAAAAAAATACAAGATCATAGTCCCTCGATGACGCTTCGAATGTTGCCTTACAAATGATCTTAGTCCCTCAAGAGAAATGCTAAGATATCTCACGACATTGATATTTATGACTATACGATGATCCACGCCCGTCCCTTTACATCCAAAGATAAGGCTTCTTACCAATCAATGGTAAGATAGAAATATCAAAGGAAGGGAGAAATGAACAAAAGACTTTTGAGTAGGTAGAATGTTCTTAGTTTCTTGCTCATAATCCATCTCCAAAAACAAACATCCTTTCAAACATACCAAACACTTTCAAAACATGAAATATTTTCAAAAATCCAACACTTTGTATGCATTCTTATAGAGACGAGAATCATTACAAAGTTTACCTAAACGAAAGAGCTTTTCAAAAATACTTCCAAAACCCATCACAAAACACATTTTCAAACAAAGCATTTTCAAGTGATCTAGCAAGCAACTAAAATCCCATTGATAACTATGCATGAAAAGGGTGCTAACACCTTCCCTTTTCATAATCTACCCCCCAAACTCAAGAAAACATCTCAAAGGTCTTTCCTGTTCTTTTCACCCTTTCCTTATTGGATAAAAGAAAAGTCGGTGGCGACTCTTGCTATCCGCAATAATTGCGATCAAACGCAAAACAACCAAGTCAGTTCTCCCACCATATTACAGTATGCTCTGGAAACTCGTTCCTTTTGTCGAGTTAGCACATCTAATGCAACCAATCTTTCTTCATCTAATTCCACCGCTTCATCGAACATCATTCTCCAATATTGTTCAGACGAAATTTCATTATGACGTTGTATCCTTACCAACTATAGATGTATCTCAACTGGTAAAACATCATCATGCCCAAATACCAGACGAAAAGTTGTCGACTTTGTCGCTTCCTTAGGGGATGTTCGACAAGCCCATAATATTTGATCCAACGTTTTATGCCAACTCTTGGTTTTTTTTAAAAACATGTTTCTTTATTAACCCAATCATAAATTTGTCAACGGCCTCGACTTGACCGTTTTCTTGAGCATAATAAGGTGTGGAGGTTTCTAATTTGAAGCCTATTTCAGCCGTGAACTCCTTCATATTTCAATCAATAAATATTGACCATTGGTTTGTAGTTATGGTTTCAGGAATTCCAAACCTATAGATTATGTGCTTTCTTAATGAACTTAATAACTATCTCTTGATCCATATTAACTAAAGGTATGGCTTCAATCCATTTGATGAAATAATTTATTCCTACCAAGATAAACTTTTGTTATTTTGACGAAGTTGTTCGGATTTCTCCTATAATGTCCAAAGTCCATCCTCGAAAAGGCCATGGTATAATGATTGTGCGAAATTAACTTGCTACACATGTTGAATTCCCACATGCCCTTGAAATTCCTGACAGCCTTTGGCGAAATCGATGCAGTCCTTTAACATTCTTGGCCAATATACAGCCTTTCGAAATAACAACCACTTCATTTTATGACCAGCTTGGGGAGCACCACAAGTTTCACTATGAACTTTAGATACTGCCACATATGCTTCGGTTTCTCCCAGGCACTTGAGAAGTATACCTTCATGGGTCTTTTTGAATAATTCATTTCTCATATGAACATAGCTCAATTCCTAGAAGTTTATTTTCCTATCAGTAGTTCCGAATGGATTCTCTAAATACCTTACAATTGGCTTTCGCCAATCTGCATCTAACAAATTTTCAATGGAAAAAAATTAAAAAATTTCCTCTAGACTATTATTTGCCCTCAAGCTTTTGGGATTGACAAATTTGTAGGAGGCGTCAAAATGAATTTCTCCTTTACTTCGACAAACTCCCTGAGCCTGTCTGTCGACACTTTATACCAATACGCAATTTGGGCTAGCTCATTAGCCTCTTGATTCTCTACCCTGGGTACATGTGTAATACCTGCCACTTCAAAATCCTCCAACAGTCGATTCAAAATCACAAAGTATATCAATAAATTCTCCCTGATACACTTATGCTCTCGTATGATTTGTTTGATCACCAACTCTGAATCACTTTTTATCTTTAGTTTGGTTGCACCCAAATCTCGCAGGACATTGACTCTAATGATTAAGGCTTCATATTCTGCCTCATTATTGGAACATTTTCCATCTACTCGACACTTGAATTCTGTTTGCATTCCTGTTGGAGAAATTATCAAGACTCCTACACCTGTTCCATTGTTATGGCTCGACCCATTGAAATATAATATTCTAAGGGTTCGTGTCTACCATGTTCATGGATGGCTCGACTATTGTGCGATCCACAATAAAGTCTGCCACAATTTGGCCTTTCATGGGTTTTAAAGGAAAATAAGTCAGAGAAAACTCAGTTAATGCAAATGCACACTTCCCAATTCGACTATGTAATATGGGCTTAGACACCATGTGTTTAATAACATCAAAGTGAGACGAAACTTAAACATCAACAAAGCTAACATATTGCTTTAATTTTGTACATGAGAAGTATAAACACAAGCATAATTTTTCAATTAAACTATACCTAGTTTCTGCATTTATTAACACTCGACTAAGGTAATAGATGGGTCTTTCGATACCATCATCATCCATGTTCCTAATGTTAATTCGAACGCAACTATATGCAATCTCATGTTTTTATTTCGACTAGGTGGCAGTAAGATATGAAGCTTTGTTAAATACTCCTTGATTGCGTCAAAAGCCTCTTGTTGCTCTTCTCCCTGGTGGAATTCGCTTTCTTTTTTTATCTTGAGCAATGGCGAGCAAACTATCATTTTGTCACTTAGATTTTATATAAATCTCCTCAAGAAATTGATTTTCCCCAACAAAGACTGTAATTATTTCTTCATCGAAGGAGGCTTGAGATCCAAAATTGCTTTTATTTTATTTTGATTGATCTTGATGCCTTTTTTATGCACTATGAAGCATAAGACATCTCTTATATGCACACTGAAAGCACATTTTATTGGATTAATTTTCAATCCATATTTTCTCATTCTTTCGAATGATCGTCGAAGATGGTCTAGATAACCACTTTTAGATAAAGATTTACTTACAATATCATCAATGTAAATATGCATAAAATGCTTTATGAAATCATGGAATATGGCATTCATGGACCTTTGATAGGTTGCTCTGGTATTTTTTAAATCGAATGGCATTAAAACCCATTCATAAGTCCCTAAGCCCCCTGGACATTGAAATGTTATTTTGGGCACTTCCTCATTTGCTATAAAAATATGGTTATAGCCAGAATATCCATCAAGCATGCTCAAATATTTGAAACCTGCAGCTGAATCGACTAATATTTCTACCATTGGCATCGAATATTCATCCTTAGGAGTCACTTTATTTAAATCCCTAAAATATATGCAAACTCTAAGAGTTCAATTTTTCTTAATGTTGTACCCCAATTTCCCCCCCTAAGATCCCTTAATCCTACCATATTGATTCAATCACAACAAGATCACATTAGGGCTTTTGGTTCTCCTCCCTATCTTTAGTTTTGCTCTTTGAGGAATCACCAAGCACCTTGATTTTTTTTCTTTTGTGATCATGAATATTTTGTCTTGATTTTTATTTTAATTAATAAAGTGCAATGTTGGTTTGTCTCACTTGTTAATAATGTAGGTAAAGGCAACGAGGCTTAGCAAGTTGCTCCATGGGTTCATGAGTTTATTTCCATGCCCAAGTCAATAAAGCTTGAGAAGTCCAAACCTCACCATTGAAGTTGTTTTGGAAGGGATGGCATGGCAAGGTTATTTTGGTTCACTACATTTCCAAGTTATAAAAATTGATTCAAAAGTGCAAGGGATTGATTGAAGAAGTTATCATGGTTGGACAAGGTTTTGTTCCCATTGATCACAAGTGCATATTTCTCTCAATTCTCAATATATGGAAGTAGTTTTGGTGGATATGAGTTCTCATTTTCATCCTCAATGAATTTTATTTACAAAGAAAGAGGGTTGGTACAAGAAGGTGGTTCAAAATTGTCAAGGTTCCTCCAAGCATTTTCTTTATCTAGGAGTTAGGGTTTTGAACTTAAAAGAAGTATATCTTGCTCATCTTTTGGTATTTTTGAGTGATTCCAAAGACATCCTTCTCTTCAAAGGGTTATTAACAAATCACTTCAAAATTTTCAAGGAGTTTTCATGTGGAAGAAACTTGATGATGAAGAAAGATTACAAGTCCTCTAGATGAACCCCTAATTCCTCATGTGTGACTTCAAATGATCATAACTTGGTAAATTTTTATCACCTTGAGCCCAGTCTTTTTCCACAATGGTCTTGAGGATGTGAAATTTATTCCTTATTTTATAGGAAAAGTGATAAAATGGATGGAAGATGTCCTAGGGATACAAAAGATTATAGGTCATTTCATGATTATTTGCTAACTTTAACAATTCATAACTCTCTCAATTTTTGAAGATTTTGAACGGTTCAAGTTTCAAAGTATCATTTAAGAGGTATATTTCATGCCATCTTTTTTGGTCAAGAGCAAATTCCAAGTGTAAGGCCATGTTTGGATGCAAAACATTATAGGTAACTTTTGAAGAAAAATTTGAAATATTTCTAAGTATGGAAAAAGTCAACCCTTTTTCTCCAACTTTGACTCAATGAAACTTTCAGCTCAAGCATCCAATCGATTTCATTCTTTTTCCATTGTAAAGCTTGTAACCTCATCTTTCTAAAGCATCAAGAATCATACCCTAAGATCCCTTGAGCTGAGAATTCCATTTATTTGAACTTGGTAACTTGGAACTGAAGTTTCTTCAAAAGTCAGAATTTGAAATCATTGGTTTAGCTTCTAAACACTTTGTTTTTGCGCGTTTTGGCCTCTAAACATGTTTAGTGAACTTCCAGAAGTGATTAGCACAACAAAACACACACTTTGAATGAGTTTTGATCAAATTAGAAGTCACACTTTTCTTGTTTGCAACTTCACACGATTTCCCTCCAAACTTCATCATTTCACACGCTTGGACATTCCATTTGATTCCCTATAAATAGAGGGTCATCCCTCATTCATTTTCTTAAGCTTGGATAGCCAGAATCACCCTGCCTAACTTGTTCCATAACTTAAATTTCTGCAACTTTGAAATCCATTTTCAAGCCTTTTCCAATCCAATTTTTCTATCAATTTACCTTCCTTGATCTTCCCTGAAGCTAACCATATAATTACATTCAAGAATCATGCCCTATATTGCTCCATAGAAGTCCCGTTTCAGAGATCTGCAACTCAACTTCAATAGGTAGATTTCTTCATAAATTATTTAAAACTTTGATATCATTGTGATGCTCTCATTTCCCTAGTTCTAGTCGCAACACTTACTTTTATCTGGAAACTTGTTTTGACCATGAAATTTCAAATCCCTTTTCAAAACTTTCCTTCCAAATTGCTTGAGCTACAATTTATATAAATTTATCGCGAAGGTGTGCTTGTCTTCGTCTTGAAGAGATGAAGCGAATGACATAGGTCTCGTGCTCTGATTTTACAGATTGAGCAACCTGGTTTTGGGACTGACTGGAGGTTGAAGATGACCAACGTGTCATACTTCAACCAATGAAACAACGCCATTTGGATTTTTTTTGAATTTTTTATTTACATTTGATTCAGTACTTTATTCACTAATGACCCTGATATGCACAATGCGTCAGATACTTTGGATTTGATCACTAACGCGTTTTGACTCTCATCCAATAGTCCACATATTGTTTACTTTATTTTTCTTTTCTGATTTTTATATTTAATTGTTTTAAATTCCAAAAAATCATAGAAAATTCATTTTTAGTCAAAAAAATATGAAAAAATTATGAAAAATATTTTTGATTTTTCTCTTTCTAACTTTTATTTTTTCACAATTTTATTTTGTGTTTTGATATTTTTTTTTATAAATTTTCACTTTATTTGAATTGTTTTAAATGTTTAAAAATACTTTTATGCATTTTTAAATTTTGAAAAAATTATGGAATGATCCAATGATATCGTGACAAATATTGGTGACCTCATTTATTTTTTATTTCTGACTTTGCTATTTTTTTATCATTTTTGGTTTATTTTACTCATTTCTTTTAATTTTAAAAATAGTTTATGACTTTAAAAAATTACCAAAAATTTTGTAAAAATATTTGAGTCCTTTTTTGATTTTTCTATGGTCTTACTTTTTATTTCTTGATTAATTTGAACATAGTTAATTTTTCTCTTTTATTTCCATTTTAAAACATTTTTATAACTTTTTTTTTAATGTATATATTAAATGCAATATTATTCTGTGATTATTTTCTGGATAATCTTGGGTTCAATTTTTAATCATGAACTTTATTAACATCATTGGATCCATGGTGTTGAGTCTAGCTCCACAAAAATGGATGAATAATTTTAATAATAGTTTGATTAAATTTTAATTCAAATGTGGTTTGTATATTCTTCCCCACCCTTCTCCATCTTATCCCTTTCGTATTGCACTAAGTGTTATTAGAGCATGATATCTATATCATGTCTCAAAACAAATGGTGCATAGATTGCAATTGACCGTCTTCAAAATAGGTGCGACTTCTACATAAGTCCACTTATGATTGCTTAACATGGAGCTAAATTTTGTCCAGATTCAAATAAATGGTCATTCATGGCCCAAACCTATGTTTGCAAGCCCAAGTATGTTAATTTGATCTCTTTGATCCAATAACCTTGAGATTTATTTGTGGAGGCTTTGGTTCTACCAATCCTCTAATGGATCTACAACATTTTTGGTCAACGCGGATCACTTAAACATCGTTGATCATTAAATGGTACTTTTGAGGATTCCAAATGGATTATATACTTGACAAAAAGCAAATGCAACTTGTTGTGTGGAGGCTTTGGTTCTACCAATCCTCTAATGAGTTCCAGATGCAAGTTTCAAGATGGTCATCCTACTAACCACTAATTATTAAATTGTTTTTACTTTGTGCCCTTTTATTTTTTATGCTTTATGTATCATTTACTTTAAGCATTACATTACATTCCATGTCATTTTTATTTTGCTCATTTGAGCTTTTATTTTCTCTTCTAAGACACTTAATAATCAACATGAACCATAAAAATATTTAATGATACTTGGACTATTTGGTTACTATCCTTGGAATTATAGAGTTTTGAACTTCTTGGACTTAGGATTAGAAACCTTGACCTATGTTGGAGACCTTATGACCTTGATTGATATTTTTCCTGGAGTTCTTGAGGTTTACCTCAAGACATTGGGTTGTTTTGTTTGTTTTGTGTGCAGGTTATTATGATTGCATACTTTGTTTGTAATCTGGAATTCACCTGTATACAATCGTTACTCTGCCCAATTTTTGTGAAGACTTAATACACTTGAAGTTTGGTTCTCTCAAGAGGTATAATATCTTTGCTTGCTTGGTTTCCATCCAAAGAATAGGAATTCTATCTTGGCTCATAATTTAAAGTATTGGCTTCTTGTTGGTTATACGGTTCTTATCCCTAGCTTTTACCTTATGCTTTAGGATAGTCCCTTCTTCTCCTCTCATCTTCTTTAATTTTAAAAATCTTCTCCCTCCTTTTGAAAACTCTTCTTGTTTTTAAACTTGAACTATTTTCGTAATAAACTTGGACTTAGGTCCATGCATTTTCAAAACCTTTTCATAAGCAAACTTCAATCAACTTAATAATACCTTGACATTTTTGTGAGAAGACTAAAAGTCAATCAATCTCATTTCAAACTATTTTTCCACTTTGGCTTCCACTTTAAAACTTTTATCAAAATATTGGACTCTTGTCAATCCTTGTAGTGATGCAAACAACTATACTTCTACAATGTGTAGTGAAGAGAGATATTTTCCACGTGGGTTTTGAGTGAGGCATTATTGATTTTAAAATCAAATTCATATCCTCTACTTTGAGATGATGAAAATTCTCCTTTCTCATGATTGTGGGTAGTAAGTATGTTTTCCACTCGGACAATGATGATGATGTCTTATCTCATAAAATTAACCAACACACTTATGTTTTAAAATACTTTGAAAGAGGAACTGCGTGTACCCTGATCCCCTATTGCATGAAAGGTGGTACGTAGGCACTAAAGGTTCGCAACCGCGGCGGGTGCAAAAACCATAATAATATATTTCTTTTCTCACCTCCACCATCCATTTTTATTCAACATTTTATAGCTAAAATATACAGATTTTACAAAGAGGTTCTTGTGGAGTACTGTAGATGTTTAGATTGCTAAGACCTTCCCTTTGCATAACCAACCCCCTTACCTTGAATCTTTCCCCCTCTTTTTAGGTTACTAGCTCTTTTCCCATTCCTTTGGAAACAATAAAGTGTGGTGGAGATTTTTATTTTGATCTGTACAAGTCTAGTCAATCTAATGGCTTAGTCTTAAACATTTCTACCGCTACAGAAAAAATGGCGACTTAACTGGGGAAAGATTGAGCTCTTACTGGTCCATCCCTAAGTGGGTTGAGCCTATCTTTGTTTATATATGTATATGTTCTATTGTTGTTTATGTATTATATGTTGTATATATGTTTGTCTGGATTTTCCTGATTTTCAGGGTGCTTGGTGATTACTTATAAGTCATATACCCGGACTTGGGAAAACTTTTAGATAGAACGGGCGGTATAGTCATGTTAACTTTGAGGGAGTAATCCCAAAAAAGGAGGCATGAGATCCCCCACTAAGTGGAGGACCCTTTGACTGTAGTGTCGTTTATCGAGTAATCGAGAAGATGTGTTGTTTTCGACCTGGGAGCCTGCTGAAGTTGAGGACCGTAGAATACCTAACCCATCTTGGCCTTTTAGGTGTAGTGCGGAAGCTATGACGGAGTAATCCGGAAATAGTTGTCACGCGATACTACGCTCGGATGAGTTTTTCTTGAGAATATTACTAATTACCGAGTTAATCGGGAAGTTGGTAATATCCAAAGGAAGGATGTAGACTCTGGGAACCTCTAGAACCTTGTTCGGTAGGTGATAACTTTTAGACCAACACCTTATGGGTAGTACCTTCAATCTTATGATCGTGACGTTGAACCTATGAACCCTATGTTTTTGATCTTGTGTGTGATTGTTGCATCATGCATCCATGCACTCATAAGCATCTTTTGAAGAAATTTTATTTCAAGGGACTTGAAAGTTGACCATTTGTGAATATCTCAGGTACCTTTTAACCATGTATTCTGGAAAAAGAAACACCGGAAAATACAATTTCAAGGATCCCAAGATAGATGAGTTGATTAGTCTAATTCCCGAGATTGAGTGTTTTGTAGATTTTTAGAAGAAGTATGGATCCATCATTCCTCTTATGAAGCTTAGGATTAAGGAGGGTATTCTCTCGACCTTGGTCCAGTTCTATGATCCAATGTATCATTTCTTTACTTTCCCTGACTATCAGTTGATTCCTACACTAGAGGAGTATTCTTATCTGCTGGATTTTCCTATTATCGATCATGTTCCTTTTACTTGTTTGGAGGGTGAGCCAAAACCACACGAGATTGCTGCTTTGATCCATCTGGGGAAGTCTAAGGTTGAAGCCCATATGACTACTAAAGGAGGGATTAGAGGATTACTAGCTCAGTTCTTATTGGAGAAAGCTCGTTACTTTGCCAGGATGAAGAGTACAATATGTGATACGGTGGCAGAACCAGACTGTTTTGAAATGATGGTTTGTGTTTCGCGTTTGTGTTTGCAAAATGTCGCGGTAAGCAAGAGTCGCCACCGACTTTTATTTTATCCAACTAGGAAAGGACAAAAGCACAGAAAAATTCCTTTTTTCGATATTTTGAGTACGGGGGGTAGATTATAGAAAGGGAAGGTATTAGCACCCTTTCTATCCGTGGTTTTCCTCGGGCTCTTAGGTACTTGCTCATCATTTTCAAAATTTCTTGTGTGTGTTTGATTTGAAAAAAGTTTTTGTTTTACTTCGATTTAACCCTTGCTTCTGTCTTCAAGAGTGTTACGGAGTCGTTTTGAAAACTTTGTTTGAAAAGAGTGTTTGGTGTAAAAATGTTTGTTTGTTTGAGAAAGTACTTAAGAACTAATCTACCTACTCAAAAAAGAGAATGTTTCTATTAATGTTTCCTTTAGACAATGTTATCTCACTATTAGTGAGTAGGTAGCACCGTCGTTGGAGTTTTAAGGGTCAATTCAAAAGGGACGTGTGATCACTAAAGCAATGTTAGGACGTCTTAGTAATAATTCTAATGTTTTAAGATTAATATTCGAGGCAACGTATCCGAGACAACCATTCCAAGGAAACTTTTCTGAACGACACTTTGATCTTTGTTTAGACAAGAGAGCGACCACTAAAATACCCTATACCTAATGATCGTTTACCGAAGGCAACCGAAGTGGGAGTATACCCTAGGAGTGCGCATGTGCGAGTGATTCAATTTCAAATTATTATCTTTGCACATTTAGGGTTAGCTAACCGTTTTAAAGTTTACATACATTCTTGTCATGCATCCCTAATATTCATACATCTAACAGTTAATATTTGTGGAATTTAAAATGCGGAAAATAAGCTACACCATTACAAGGCTTCGGGTATTTACATAGCCAAAAATGAACCCGTAAAAAAAAAGATAAACGAAAGTAAAAGTCCTAATTAATCTATTACAACTTGTGAGCAATTACATTAATATGATAAAAATAAATAAAGCGCGATGAATCGAGAATGAGAGATAACTAGGGTTTTGACCCCGTCTAACCTAATCGAAAGAGAAAATCATTTTTGTTGTTTTTTTATCATTTTTAAGAACAAAGAATGAGGTTTATAAAACAAATACAAAATTAATTAGTAATTAAATTAATTTAAAGAAAACAATTTACATGGCCTATTTTTGTATTTTATTATTTTTAAGAAAAAGAAAATAGAATTAAATTAAACTAAAACCCTAATTTTCTAATCGTTTTTAATTTATTTACAAAATATTTAAAGTTACCTAAAATTAAATATCCTAATTAAATTAATTAATTTTAAAAAAATAAACATCCTAAATCTAATTGGGTGAAAAACATTATTTTTATGATTTTTTGATAAAAAGAATTATTAATTTGTGTTAGTAAAAATAATTTAAATGAATAAATAAAGAAAATATAAAGAAAAAATAAAGAGAAAGAAAGAAGAATTGGGCCTGGTTGTGAGTAATTGGGGGGCGTGAATAGCAAATCTGGGCCCAAAAAAAGGCAACCCACGTTTGACTTTCTGGACTCCATGCTATGCGTTGACTGAGGCATATCATGGTCCCTCAAATGATGGCTATCAGATTTTGCCTTTGGACATCTGGCTGGCTGGATGATGGTGGTCCATGGTGGGTTTCAAATCTACATGCGCGCCTGATCACATGAACGAAAATAATTTGAAAGAAATGGGGGGACCTGGGATTCGAACCCAGGTCCTGAAGCCTTTTCCACCTGCACCAATGCCAGTTGAGCTACACACGCTTGTTGTATATAGAATGATAACAATTGATAATATATAATAATGAGCGTTAGTGGGAAAAAATTAAAAAAATTGCGCCAGAATTCAAATGAACCAATCCCATGGTGCCACGCTAGTCATCCCTGTCCTCTCTCCGTTGGTAAAAGTTAAAGGCTTTTACCTACGGACATATGTCCGTAGCTACAACCTTGGTTCGTTTCAAAATCTTCCCTGGACATGATAAATGACTTCTAATGCCATAAATTGAACCGCCTTGGAATTCAGAGCATCATGATGCCCTTCATGGGGGCTAATTTTGCCTGCACACAAAAACCCTAAAACGAGACCAAGAACCCTAACAATGGCAAATCTTCAGAGTCAAAAAAACGCAATTGAATGTTATGAACAGCTTGCAAATGCTTCAAGGAATAAGAATATGTAAATATTTCATGCTATAAATGCCAAAATCGTGCCATTAGATTTCAAGAAAATGCCATGGTCGTGGTTGACTTACAGTGAGTTCTAGCGCCTGAAAGTGCTTGTTCTTGATTGGTACAGGTTCCTTGCAATCCCAGGAATCGAATGAGATGGCTAGGGGACCTTGAAAACGCCTGGAAGTGCAAAATCAGTTTACCACTTTTCTTTGTTTTTTCCCAAGTTTTGTTCTCTCTTTTGCGCCTCAAAAACCTTGTGATCTTTGTTTGAAAATGTTCCCTATATATTGAGGAATGAATTAAGTTTAAAATTATGCTCTCAATCTTCCTCCATTATAGCTTTTGATTTGGATTTGATTCACTTGAAAATCTTTCTAAAAATAGGTAAAAACCATTCTTTTTGTGCACACAAAGGCTTTGCACGATTTCAATCTTTTGCTAGCTGGATATAGAACCTAAAACATGCACAATATCTTGAGGTTTCAATGATTTGTATTTTCTATGATTTGTTTTGATTTAAATTGATTTAATTCAAATAAAAAATAAAAATAAAAAATAAAAATAAGATAAAGACGAGTGGAAAGAGCTAGGGCTCGTGGACCAAGCTACCAACTCAAAACAAATGCAAAAGATTGGGCCCATTTAGCAAAAATTACAATTTGAGGCATAGTTGACTTTTGGCAATTTTGTAAAAAAGGTCAACTTCACCAATGCATAAGTTCCTCAATTTTGACTCTTTGAATATGTTCTTGGACTTTTTAGGAATCTTGAGATGTCCTCTAAGCAACCCCTTTGGTCTCATCTCAATTTGGTATTCCATGTTCATGTATGAAGCTTTGACAAAAAAGGTGTTTTTGTTGACTTTTCAAAATGACCTATAATGTCCAAATTCATAACTTCTTGTGAGGGAATATTTTGAACTTGGGAGCTGAAGATGGATTGTAGATAATTGTATCATATTCAAAATGAGCTTTGGATGGGTCATTTCTCATAAAGTATGAGAAAGTTATGCTTGGTCAAAGTTGAGTTGACTTTTCTTGCAAAACCCTAATTTGGCAACTTTTGGTTCTTGATGAATTATGAGCAATCCTTGATGAATCATGATCAAACCTTGATCAAATGATGAAATATACTTCAAAATGAGTATGTTGAACAAAAATCTTGATGTTTGACTGTATGTAGGCCACAGTTGACTTTTGCCCTAGCATAGTCGACTTTCAGGCCTTTGACCAATTGACTGAGCAAACTTCCTCTGCAAGGCTTGAAACTTGGCATGGATGATCTTGAGAACATATTAGGACAATGGTGAGAATTTGGGGTTCCTTGGACTCAAGTATCTTGATGCAACATGAAACCCTAATTTGAGGTAGACTGCCTTAGGAGAGAGCTTGTCTGGTCAACCCTTGGACTTCCTTGAGCAACTTAAGGATCTTTCTTGAGATGTTTTGAGAAATATGGGAGGGCAAATTTTGGGGTACAACAGCTGTCCCTGTTCAATCTTCTTAAACTTGAGGATGTAGGTTGGCTTGTCTGCCTTTCGTGATCCGAAGGTGGAAGATGATTGAACACTAGAGTGCCCAAAAATTTGCACTCGCATGAAGTGGTATTTATCTTGTGATGTCGGCAATGGGATTACAGATTCCATTTGGAAATTGATGACGAAAGATGGGCTTAAAGATGCCATCCGAAGGAGTGTCGATCGCATAAGAGATTCCTTAGCAAGAGTCTGTATACCTTTTGTTGAGGAAGACTACACTAGGGAATGCTGATCTCTATTTTGAGAGAAATAGAATTTTAGGAGCTTCGGTCGTCCGTTATTCTAATGGGGAATCGTCTCTTAGTCGAGGAGGTGAAAATGAACTACTATCTGGTCGTGATCCATGCTTCATAGTGATAAGACCGACTGCTATCTGGTCGTAATCCAGGCTTTACAGTGACTTACTGGGGAGATGAGATTAAACTTGCTATCCGATCGTGATCTGGGCTTCTCAATTTCTCGATTCTTATCTCATCGTAATCCAGGCTTCAGAAGGAAATGAGTTGTTATCTGGTCGCATCCGGGCTTCAACATGAATTTAGGGCATACTAATATCCGATCGACTCCGGGCTTCTTAGTAATTGTCTAGGTAAACTGCTATTTGGTCGAAATCCAAGCTTCGCAGTGTCTTGTACTGTTATCTGGTTGTAATCCAGGCTTCAGTCCTTTTATCATTATCTGGTCGTAATCCAGGCTTCACGATGCTTTATACCATTATTTGGTCGAATCCAGGCTTCATGGTGTCCTGTACTGCTATCTGGTCGTAATCCAGGCTTCACAATACCTTATTTCTTATCTGGTCGAAATCCAGGCTTCAGAAGAAATCAAGTGGTTATCCGGTCGCCTCCGGGCTTCCATTTGACTTTTGGGCCTACTAATATCCGGTCGAATCTGGGCTTCATAGTAATTGGCCGGGTAAACTGATATTTGGTCGTAATCCAAGCTTCACAGGGTCCCTCACTGTTATCCGGTCGTAATCTAAGCTTCAATGCTTTTTATCGCTATCTGATCGTAATCTAGGCTTCGCGATGTCTCATACCATTATCTGGTCGAATCCAGGCTTCATGGTGTTTAAAGAATTCAAGATACTATCCAGTCGAATCCGGGCTTTATAACTTGTCTTAAAGATGTACCACTATCTGGTCGTAATCCAGGCTTCGCGGTTTCTTGGGCTTCTATCTGGTCGTAATCCAGGCTTCACAGAAACTTGTATTGCTATCTGGTTGTAATCCAGGACTCACAATAACTTGCTGAGCTGTTATCCGGTCGTAATCCGGGCTTCACGGCTTGCTGGGGATTAAACTATTATCTGGTCGTTCTCCGGGCTTCATAGCTTAAAGATAAACCACTATTTGGTCGAATCCAGGCTTCGCGGTGTTTGATACTGTTATCCGGTCGTTCTCCGGGCTTCACAATATGCTTTAGAACTCAAGATACTATTCGGTCGGATCCGGGCTTCATAGCTTGAACTTGGTGAGAATTTGATTGTATCTTTCCTGAAAGGTAAAGGTTAATCGTATGTAATTCATGACATGTATCAAGTAATGATGTTCTCAAAATAAATGAGATTGTGTTGTATGATGCGTATGCATATGTCATGATGTATGGATATGCAAATGTTTTTGTGATGTTCTCTAGCTGGAGAAAATAAATCCCGGATTGCTGCTGGAGCAAAAGAGTTGAATTCTTCGTTCTCACGGGGAATAATGACCGAAGATGATTGTGAGAATAATCCTGCCGGAGAATAAACTGGTGAGAGAATGACTCTATGGGGGAGGAGATGCTCTGCTAGAGGATCTCTCGATTTGGAGGGATAACCTCGGCTGTGAATGCATTATCATTGCCGGTGATGATGAACTCTGTCGGGGATAAAGTTTCTATTTATGAAAGTAATGAACTCCGCTGGGGATAATCTTCTAATGCTGGTGATAGATAAACTCTGCTTGGGGAGAATCAATGTTTTTAGATACCTTTTACTCTGCAGGGAGTGAGTGTACCTTTAATCATATTCTCCAGCTAGGTTTATCCCTATACCTGGTGGATGGAGAAACCGTAAGGTTTGGACATTTATTGTTTGCCACTGTTCCTGATATTACAAGTAATCGTCTTTTGTTTCACATGTAAATATTTATGAGCATCAATTATTGTCAAATGCATATATCAAAAATGAACATTGGACGTTCTTGCAAAACAAAACAGAAAAAAAAGGAAAACAATTTGAAATTTATTTGTGAAAATGAATTGTATTGATTTTGAAGTTGGCCTGTAAATAGACGTATTTTGTACAAGAGGCTGACGTCCTAGTAAGAGAACACCGCCGAAAGAGAGAATTTATACAGTTTGTGTAAAACAAAGAGAAAAAAAACAGTTATGTGAACAATCCCATTGGGTTCCAATCCTGATATTGCCTTTATGTCTTCGAGCATCTCATCACTTTGCTACTTGGTTGAAGGCAGATCAGATTGATTAGTGTCGTTCGAGCTTGATAGTCGATACCAAAGTCTGATTGCAAGATGATCCAACGAGACATAGTGTTACGCTTTAATCCCTAATTTTTCCTGGACCACCCTTTCGGGTTTTTAGTCCACCGGGATACCATTTTTTTCCCAAGCCGCCTTTTCAGGTTTTTGACTTGCCTAGTGTACAGTTTTTTTCATTTTCATCCCTTATTTTTGCCCGAACCCTTTTGGTTCACCGGGAAGCCCTTATTTTTGTCTAGGCCAGTCAACCTAGCGGGTCTTTGATTATGCGTAGTATTTTTTTCACTATGTATGCATTGACGGGGTGAGGAAGGTCGTCACCATCCATGGTGGTTAGAATCATGGCTCCTCCTGAGAAAATGTTCTTAACCACAAATGGCCCTTCATACGTAGGGGTCCATTTGCCCCTGGGATCACCTTGCGGCAATATGGTGCGTTTGATCACCAGATCCCCAACTTGATACTCTTGTCGTCTGAATTTCTTGTTAAATGCCTTGATCATTCGCTTTTGATACATCTGACCATGACAAATAGCAGTAAGTCTCTTTTTGTCGATTAAGTTCAGCTGATCAAGCCGAGTCTGGATCCAATTGTCTTCGCTTAAACCTGCATTCTCCATAATCCGAAGAGAGGGTATCTGGACCTCAATGGGTAAGACTGCTTCCATGCCATACACCAAAGAGTAGGGTGTTGCCCCTGTTGAAGTCTGCGCTGAGGTTCGGTACCCATGAAGAGCAAATGGTAACATCTCGTGCCAGTCTTTGTATGTCACCGTCATCTTCTGCACAATCTTCTTGATGTTCTTATCCGGGAACTCGAAATTCATGGATTGGTAATCATCCACGGCCTGATGTGCCAAATGATCCGCCAACACACTCCCCTTGATTGCTTTTTGGGTTGTGTATTGGATATCATACTTGGTTAAAATCATCTGCCATCTTGCTATTCTTCCGGATAAGGCAGGCCTTTTGAAGATATACTTGATTGGATCCATTTTTGATATCAATAGGGTAGTGTGAGTCAGCATATACTGACTCAGTCGGCGAGCAGCCCATGCCAAAGCGCAACATGTTTTCTCGAGCAACGAGTATCGGGTCTCGCAGTCAGTAAACTTTTGATAAGGTAGTAAATAGCATGCTCTTTTCGGCCAGACTCATCATGCTTCCCTAGCACGCACCCTATTAAATTATCCAGCACTGTCGAGTATAAGATCAAGGGTCTTCCTTCAACTGGAGGCATCAGAATTGGTGGCTCTTGGAGGCTGCATGGCCCTCTTTTCCTGTAGTAACAGTCTACCAAGCTCCCCAGGCACTTCAGAATCATCCTCACCTTCGTCCTCGGCTTGGTTGATCGGATTTTCGAAGTCATAACTGGTAGTAGCAGAGTTGTTATCAATGGGATCCAGAGTAGACGTGGATCTGCATTATGATATGTGAGTGTGTGTAAGACAATAGCTGTTTTAATAAGGTGCAAGATAGAAAAGAAAAACAAGGAGCGCAAAATTTGTAATGCAAGGAAACATCCAATGCTTTATTGATGATATATGAAATGACAAATATTAAGCCCTCACAAACAAAGCCAAGGTGCCTCGGGCAAGGCACCAGGACGTAAAGTTTCAAATTGTCTGTTACAAATTTCAAAACAAAAGTCTATTAATGTGTAATAAAAGAAACATGCACGAAGTCCTTTGCCGTCCAATTGTTCAAGCCACCATCGGTAGTCGGGTAAATCCAGCTGTCGATATCTAACTCTTCTTCATCCTTCTCAATTGCATTCACTCCCTGATCATGCTTGGGCATGGGTGCAGTTATGACATTGGGCTTTTTTGGAGCGTCAAACTCGATTTCTTTAGCTTCAATCAAATCTTGCACCTTATTCCTCAAGGCCCAGCAGTTGTTTGTATCATGCCATGGGCTATCCGAGTGATAGGCGCAACGGGCGTTTGGGTTATACAGCGGAGATGTGGTGCTGGGATTCTTCAGGGCTTCCCTCAGAGTTATCAGGTTGGTTTTTAACAATTGCGGTAAAATTTGTGATAAGGTCATACTGAGCCGAGTATACTGTCTTTGTCATCTCTCTACTCTTTGTTGATTGTTGCGTTGTGGGGAAACAGTGGGTCTTGATATTACTACCGCATTAACTGCTTGGCGTCGTTCAGGTCGGTTTTGGCTCCTCGAGCTGTAAACTGCACTAGCTTCTTTTCTGAAAGGCTTCTTTTCTGTACTCGATGAAGCACCTTTATTTATCTTGCCACTTTTGATGCCAGCTTCTACCCTCTCGCCAGTCAAAATCAATTCAGTAAATCCAGAGGAAGAACTTCCGATTAAATGATTGAAAAATGGATCCGACAAATTCCCAAGAAACATATCCACCAACTCCCTATCAGATAGAGGGGGTTGGACTCTTCCAGCCAGATCTCTCCATTTCTAAGCATAGTCCTTAAAGCCTTCACCTGTACCCATAGACATACCCTGAAGCTGAGTACGCGTGGGAGCAGGGTCGGCGTTATACTGGTATTGCTTGTAAAAAGCAGCAGCAAGGTCCTCCCAGTTGCAGACATTAGCTCTTTCCAATTGGTAGAACCATTCAAGTTGAGTCCCTGACAGACTATCTTGAAAGAAATGAACCCACATGTTCTATCAGTAGTGTAGGGTTGAATTTTTCTGACGTATGAGCGGATATGAAGCTTTGGACAAGATGCTCCATCGTACTTAGAAAAAACAGGAGCTTTGAATTTATGAGGGATCACCACCCCAGATGCTAATCCCAGATTTCCAAAGTCCAACCCAGGGATCTTATGAATCTCCAATGCACTCAACCGGTCCTAAAGTTGCTTATACCTATCCTCAGTAGGAGGATACTGTTCTTCACCAAAATCGGTGTCATTATCAGAGACCACAGGACTAGGACCCTTTTCTTCCTCTTGATTCTCTCCTCCTTTAGATGAATGAGACAAATCAGCTTCCTGTCGCAACTTATTCCCAAATCTATGACCCATATTCAGGAGGACCACCTTCTTCTTCTTCTTTTTCTTCTCTTTCGTGATGAGAGTCTTCAAATCTTCCAGCCCTTTAGCCAAGTTCAGGAACATCTCTTTGAATTGAGCATTATGTACTTGAAGAGCCTTGATGGCTTGATCAGTAGGTGTTTTAGAAGACATTTCGTGCTGAAATAAACAGCGAAGAAGATGAGAAACATGTAATGATACCTGTGATGAGGTGCGTAATAATGGAATGCGTATGAAATGATTTCAAAGACTTTGGGAGATTTAAATTTGTAAACCAATAAATAAACAAACTTTATTAGATTTAAACTTGTAAAATGTTTAACAATTCCTTTAAGGCGTTACAAAAGAAATAGACTGAAGGCAAATCTAAACTAGAAAAACAACAAAAAAATCATAAATCCCATGGTCGCTTTCCATTCGTGCTAACGTAATCATTGATCGTCCTTTCGTTCTCAAGCTGCCTTGTAAGCCTCAAGATCTTCCTCTCTTGTTCATGATACTTCTCCCTGTAGGTATCCCTTTCTTCCTTTAACTGGATCCAAGATCTCTTCAATGCCCCAAGATCAGTAGGCATGTAGGGATGGAGGACCGTATAAGGAACACCTTCTTCATTAGTATGCTCTACAATCACCGGCAAAACAGCTTCATAAGGCATCCCCAGCTTTTGAGCACGGGCTCGAACCCACGGGAGATAAGGTTGCATAGGGAGAGAAGTATTTAGTCCTATCTCTTGAGGGTCAGACCTGTTCACCATGCTCCAGGCTCGTATAAACCTCCGGCGGTGCTCTTTAACGTCCTCCTTATAGTCAAAGACGATATTTGTAAGAAGCAACTCATGGGGATCGTCTCTCCGAGCGCGTCCAAAATGTCGTAAAGCCAAACAAGGACTGTAAGTTATACTCCCTCTAATTCCAAGCAACGGGACATTAGGGTATTCCCCATATCGATCAATGACAGCAACTCTCTCCATATCCTTAGAACTCTAAAGAATGTCCATATGAGCAAGGGAAATTATTCTGTAAGCCCAACCTACAACTTCCTCATTCTTCAATACAAACTTGGGGAGGTGCGAAATAAACCACCTCTCCAGCAGCGGCGTGCAACACATAAGGGTCCCCCTTCTTCGCACAGTACGAGTATAGAGAGCATGTAAAATATCACCCAGAAGAGTAGGCACTGGATTACGAGACAAGAAGATTTTAACTGTGTTCACATCTATGAAGGAATCTGGATTCGGGAAAAGAACCAAACCGTAGATGAGGATAGCTAAGATGTCTTCAAAAGCCTGGAAGTCCAAACTGTCCCAGAATAGTTGAGCATAATCCATCAAAAACTTAGCCAAGAAACCTTTAACCCCGCTTCGTGTCTCCCAATTAGACACTACATCAGCCTTTTTCAAGTGTAAAGCTAAGGCAATGTCTTCTAGCCTAGGAGTCTCTTCTAAACCCGTGAAGGGCGTCTGCTCAAGGATGGATATACCCAACAAATGAGAAAACTCTTCTAAAGTAGGAACTAACTGATAATTCGGGAAGGTGAAACAATGATGCACTGGATCGAAGAACTGGAATAACACACTCATCATTTGCTCATCCAACCTGGAGGTAACCAAACTAAGAAGATGACCATGTCTTCTAATGAAATAAGAAGTATCAGAAATTCTTGAGGCCAAATCTTTGAGTTAAGCAGGTATTTGCACGAAGTTAACTCGGATGGTGTGTCTGCACATGGAAGTCATGATCTGCAAAACAGAACAAAGATAAATCCCCTTGGTCTTTTAAAATGGCTAGTCTAATGAAATATGCATACTGTTGTACCCCAAAATTTGCCCTCCCATATTCTTCAAGAATTGCAAAGAGCAAGCTTCAAATCTCCCCAAGGGTTGCATAGTTCAAGGGCCTCCTAACAGTCAAAATTAGGGTTTTGGTTCTGACAAAGAAAAGGAAGTTTCCAAGGGTCCAATCAAGTCCCACATGCCTACAAACATGGTCAAGCATCCTCATACCAAGTTTCAAGACTTACAGCACAAAATTGCACAGTCAAAAACCCTAATTGCTCAACAGTCAACTGCAGGGGCAAAATGGTCATTTGACAGTCAAAAGTTCAAATTTTTGGTCAACATCTAATTTTTAAGCCACAAACATCATTTGATCAATTCTTGATCATGATTTTCAAAGCTTGGCTCAAAAAGTCTCAAGATGCAAAAGTTTCCATATTTGGACAGTTGAAAAAGTCAACTGTAACTTGACCAAGGCATAACTTCCACATGGATTATCAGAAAAATTCCATCCAAAGCTCATTTTGAAGAGAAAGACATTTCCTACAACTCCTATTCACACTTCAAGTCCAAGAAATGCTCTCACAAAAAGTTATCAATTTCAACATTATAGGTCATTTTCAAAAGTCAACAAAAGGGACTTTAAGTCAAAGGCCATAACTTGAGATTGGTAAATCAAAATGACATGGGACCAAATTCATTGGTTAGAGGACTCAAAGACCTTTCCAAAATGTCCAATAACATGAGCAAAGCTTAAAAATTGAGCAAGATATGCCTTGTGGAAGTTGGGAAGTTTTTGGATATTTTGAAAAGTCAACTTTGCTTCAAATGTCTTAAAAATGCTAATGGGCCTCTTTTTCTTCCAAGATTCATCATCCAAAGCATGTGCACGACCATTTGGCCCAAAGGGAAGTTATTCATCATTTTTATTTTATTTATTTGAATTTTTAATTGCTAATAATTCATTTAATTAATTAAAATATGTGGAAAATGCTAAACCTAAGTTTTCAAATCTTTTTATGCATGAAACACACTCAAGATTTCGTGCATGATCAGATATAGAAAGAATCATGGTAATTGGATATGATTGGCATCAAAAACATGTGAAAAAGATTGAAAATTATGGCATGAAAATCAAATATCCTCTCCATCAATTCATTGATTCTTTGGACCAAAAACCTTACCCTAATCGTTCACACATATATATACATGATAACCCTAATGCCAAGAAGATGAATGCTGCGCCCCATCTCAAGAACCAAACTTGCAATTTTATCAAAAAAGTCCAAAACTGAAAGTGGCCTTAGAGGACGATTCAGAGGCAAAGAACAATCCCAATAGCTTGCAAAAGTGTCAAGGAAACTTCCTGAATAGTTTTCCACATCCCTAACGCCCAGAATTGGTATATGGAATTCAAGATTTCTCACATTTTATCCATATTCGTATTTCAATTTTCAAGCATTTCCATTGCGTTTTTTTTTTGTGGATTCATACTAATTGATTGATTCTGAAACTAACCATATGATTTAATTGAGTTTTCATGCATTTTACGAAGAATTACCATTGAAGCACCTTAGGGTTTCAGGCCTGAAAAATTGGGGGTTTACTCCGATGGAAAAATTGGAACACGAGACTCAGACTATTAGAATCAGGACCTTCAGACAAATTCAATGATGGGGTCGCGCCCAATTTCTGATTACAGACGAGCTAATCGCTATTTTTTCACACTGCATATAGTGGGGGTTTAAAACCCCCGCAATCTTATTTTATGTTTCAGGCGAAAAAGCAAGCCAACGAAGAAGAAGACTATGTGGTGTTATCTGATTGGGGGATTTGAATTCAACGCGCGCTTTTTGTTATTTTTGCATCACTGACCACTTTTCTCTTATAATAATTAGTTGTCATTATATATTCAAAGCGTGTGTTTGGTTCAAGTGGCAAGCGAGCATATTGGTAACCTCTGGGACCTGGGTTCGAATCCCAGGTCCCCCTCACTTTCAATAATATTTTTCCTAACGTCATCCTGTGCAGTTTCTTCCCTGAAGACCATCATACACTCACAATCCAAGTGTGCCACATGGCCACTGAAGGCAATCTGAAGGCCCAGATCTGATGAGCACCATAGGCGTTAGTCAATGCACCTGCGCGCTGGCATGAAAAGTCAATAAGGCCAAGGATAATTGGGCCATAATTGCTACAATAATACCTCCCTATTGGGGACAGAACCCCCCAAGGTTTTGTAATTCTCTTCTTTTTTTTTATTTTTTGTTTCAATTATTTCTTTTTAATTCTTTAATTTAATTTATTTTCATAAAATATAAAAAAATAGTAAAAAAATCAGAAAAGACAAAAATCAAAATATATTTTATTTAATTAATATTTTTTGTAAATAAATAATATCATTTAATTTAGATTTCGATTCTAGGGTTAAGTTTAATGCTTTTCTTAATAAATTAAAAACTGGTAGAATTAGGTTTTAATTATTTTAATTACTTTTTCTATTATTTTCTCATCACTAATAACTAATTATTTATTTTTATAAATCAAATTGCATTAATTAATTAGGTTTAATTCTAGGTAATTTTCATATTTTCTTAATAAATTAAAAAATAGCTAGAATTAGGTTTAAATTTCATTTAATTCATATAAAAAATCATAAATACCAAAAACCCCCAAAAATAATTTCTTTTTATTTTAATTTAATTTAATGTGTTAATAATAATTTAATTTCATTAAAAAGGGTCCAACGCCCTCGCTTTCAATTTTAATTCAATTCGCGCATTTTATTTTATTTCTTTTAAATATTAATGTAATTCTCCCAAAGCCGTGTAAATTTATATTTCTCGCACTTTCCTTTATTTTATGTCAAATCGGGTCCTGGATTTAAATTTGGCGATGTGGACCCGCGCCTTTGTAATAGTTTAGGAACTTTATATTTCTCGCAACTTTTTTAACTGTTAATAATGGCATGCAAGAATGAATGACAAAATAAAAATAACGCGTAGATCACCCATGACATGAACAAGACAAAATATCTGAAAACGACACACAAATCACACACCACCCCTAGGGTACGCCTCACTGTTGCCTTGCCTCTCGAAAGGTGATCATCGAGTAGAGGATGTCTTAGTAAGTCCTCATGATCCGGGAACCTGGCATGAGGGTAGCTTCTAAGGTATCTTCCTATTGCTCTGGTGATCACCATGTCCCGAACCTCGAATTGACCCGAACACCTCCAACGGTGGTGCTACCTACCTCTCAATGGTGGGATGACACTACTTTAAAGGACATTTACACAGACGAATTCCTTAGGGCAGGTAGACGACTCTAGATACTTGCTCTAATTTCAAAACAAATCAAAAAATACTTTTCATACCGACACCTTTTCAAAAAGCTTTCGAAAGCAACTTTTCAAACACTCTTGAGGACCCATACAAGAGTCGAACTGGAATTTTCAAAGAAACTTTTTTAAAACCCACAATTGAAAAGCAAACAAACCATTTTTGAAAACACAAATGAGCAAGTATCTAAGAGCCCATGGATAACCATGGATAGAAAAGGTGCTAACACCTTCCCTTTCTATAATCTACCTCCCGAACCGAGAGCAATCTCTTTAAGGAATTTTTCTGTGCTTTTGTCCTTTCCATTTGGAGAAAATAAAAGACGGTGGCAACTCTTGCTTCCGCGACATTTCGCGAACCAGCGTTAAACAGTCAGTTCTAGATCCACCGATCACACATATTATGTTATGATGCATGATGTCATGATAAAGCACACAACAGGTATAGCAGACATGGTAAAGGTAAACAAGTCACATGAGAGCTCTTAAGTCTCAGGCTTGCATGGAGTCTAGGTACTACCCTCTTGAAGTTCAGTTTGTTCATCCTGTCCTAATAATAGTAACCGGGTTCTAGAGGTTCTCAATATCACTGACCATCCTCCATCGGTCATGGTTTCATCTCACGCAATCTTTTCTTGCGGCCAGAACTATCTCGAGAGTATGGTCTCAATGAGTGTAGTATCGAGTATCAACCAGTTTCCAGCTCTACACCGAGACCGGCTGTCTCACTACTTCCTATGGCTAAGTTGGTCAATTATAGGTTCTAAGGTTAGTTGATGCTTAACGACCCATATAACAGCCCCGTATTCTCCTTGTTTCTCCATAATGGATACCGGTACCAACCAATGTGCCACATCAACGTAGCTACTGCTTCAACCGTATCGATCTACGCCGTACAGTTCCCTCACAGTTTATTACTACTTACCTAAAAGGTGTTCCCCAGATCCGAGTTAGGATCTATAGTAACTCAAATACAAAGTCCACAAAGATAAATCAATAAAATCAAACAATAGAAGCAATATGATGAACTAATCCTAAGGTAGACCCCACTTATTAAGTCCCCAGCAGAGTCGCCAGTTCTGTGATACGGTGGCAGAACCAGACTGTTTTGAAATTCTGGTTTGCGTTTCGCGTTTATGTTCGCAAAATGTCGCGGTAAGCAAGAGTCTCCATCGATTTTTATTTTATCCAACTAGGAAAGGACAAAAGCACAGAAAAATTCCTTTTTTCGAGATTTTGAGTACGGGGGGTAGATTATAGAAAGGGAAGGTATTAGCACCCTTTCTATCCGTGGTTTTCCACGGGCTCTTAGGTACTTGCTCATCATTTTCAAAATTGCTTGTGTGTGTTTGATTTGAAAAAAGTTTTTATTTTACTTCGATTAAACCCTTGCTTCTGTCTTGAAGAGTGTTACGAAGTCGTTTTGAAAACTTTGTTTGAAAAGAGTGTTTGGTGTAAAAATGCTTGTTTGTTTGAGCAAGTACTTAAGAACTAATCTACCTACTCAAAAAAGAGAATGTTTCTATTCTTGTTTCCTTTAGACAGTGCTATCCCACTATTAGTGAGTAGGTAGCACCGTCGTTGGAGTTTTAAGGGTCAATTCGAAAGGGACGTGCGATCACTAAAGCAATGTTAGGACGTCTTAGTAATAACTCTGATGTTTTAAGATCAATATTCGAGGCAACGTATCCGAGACAACCATTCTGAGGCAACTTTTCCGAACGGGACTTTGATCTTTGTTTAGACAAGAGAGCGACCACTAAAATACCCTATACCTAATGATCGTTTATAGAAGGCAACCGAAGTGGGAGTATACCCTAGGAGTGCGCATGTGCGAGTGATTCAATTTCAAATTATTATCTTTGCACATTTAGGGTTAGCTAACCGTTTTAAAGTTTACATACATTCTTGTCATGCATCCCTAATATTCATACATATAACAGTTAATATTTGCGGAATTTAAAATGCGGAAAATAAGCTACGCTATTACAAGGCTTCGGGTATTTACATAGCCAAAAACGAACCCGTAAAAAAAACGATAAACGAAAGCAAAAGTCCTAATTAATCTATTACAACTTGTGAGCAATTACATTAATATGATAAAAATAAATAAAGCGCGATGAATCGAGAATGAGAGATAACTAGGGTTTTGACCCCGTCTAACCTAATCGAAAGAGAAAATCATTTTTGTTGTTTTTTTATCATTTTTAAGAACAAATAATGAGGTTTATAAAACAAATACAAAATTAATTAGTAATTAAATTAATTTAAAGAAAACAATTTACATGGCCTATTTTTGTATTTTATTATTTTTAAGAAAAAGAAAATAGAATTAAATTAAACTAAAACCCTAATTTTCTAATCGTTTTTAATTTATTTACAAAATATTTAAAGTTACCTAAAATTAAATATCCTAATTAAATTAATTAATTTATAAAAAAATAAACATCCTAAATCTAATTGGGTGAAAAACATTATTTTTATGATTTTTTGATAAAAAGAATTATTAATTTGTGTTAGTAAAAATAATTTAAATGAATAAATAAAGAAAATATAAAGAAAAAATAAAGAGAAAGAAAGAATAATTGGGCCTGGTTGTGAGTAATTGGGGGGGGGGGGTGAATAGCAAATCTGGGCCCAAAAGAAGGCGACCCACGTTTGACTTTCTGGACTCCATGCTATGCGTTGACTGAGGCGTATCATGGTCCCTCAAATGATGGCCATCATATTTGGCCTTTGGACATCTGGCTGGCTGGATGATAGTGGTCCATGGTGGGCTTCAAATCTACACGCGCGCCTAATCAGATGAATGAAAATAATATGAAAGAAATGGGGGGACCTAGGATTCGAACCCAGGTCCTGAAGCCTTTTCCACCTGCACCAATGCCAGCTGAGCTACACACGCTTGTTGTATATAGAATGATAACAATAGATAATATATAATAATGAGCGTTAATGGGAAAAAAATAAAAAAAATTGCGCCAGAATTCAAATGAACCAATCCCATGGTGCCACGCTAGTTATCCATGTCCTCTCTCCGTTGGTAAAAGTTAAAGGCTTTTACCTACGGACATATGTCCGTAGCTACAGCCCTGGTTCGTTTCAAAATCTTCCCTGGACATGATAAATGACTTCTAATGCCATGAATCGGATCGCCTTGGCATTCTGAGCATCATGATGCCCTTCACGGGGGCTAATTTTTCCTGTACACAAAAACCCTAAAACGAGACCAAGAACCCTAACAATGGCAAATCTTCAGAGTAAAAAAAATGCAATTGAATGTTATGAACAGCTTGCAAATGCTTCAAGGAATAAGAATATGTAAATATTTCATGCTATAAATGCCAAAATCGTGCCATTCAATTTCAAGAAAATGCCATGGTCGTGGTTGACTTACAATGAGTTCTAGCGCCTGAAAGTGCTTGTTCTTGATTGGTACAGGTTCCTTGCAATCCCAGGAATCGAATGAGATGGCTAGGGGACCTTGAAAACGTCTGGAAGTGCAAAATCAGTTTACCACTTTTCTTTGTTTTTTCCCAAGTTTTGTTCTCTCTTTTGCGCCTCTAAAACCTTGTGATCTTTGTCTGCAAATGTTCCCTATATACTAAGGAATGAATTAGGTTTAAAATTATGCTCTCAATCTTCATCCATTATAGCTTTTGATTTGGATTTGATTCACTTGAAAATATTTCTAAAAATAGGTCAAAACCATTCTTTTTATGCACACAAAGGCTTTGCAAGATTTCAATCTTTTGCTAGCTGGATATAGAACCTGAAACATGCACAATATCTTGAGGTTTCAATGATTTGGATTTTCTATGATTTGTTTTGATTTAAATTGATTTAATTCAATTAAAAAATCAAAATAAATAATAAAAATAAGATAAAGACAAGTGGAAAGAGCTAGGGCTCATGGAACATGCTACCAACTCAAAACAAATGCAAAAGATTGGGCCTATTTAGCAAAAAATGCAATTTGAGGCATAGTTGATTTTTGGCAATATTGCAAAAAAGGTCAACTTCACCAATGCATAACTTCCTCAATTTTTACTCTTTGAAGATGTTCTTTAACTTTTTAGGAAGCTTGAGATGTCCTCTAAGAAAACCGTTTATTCTCATCTCAATTTGGTATTCCATGTTCATGTATGAAGCTTTGACAAAAAAGGTGTTTTTGTTGACTTTTCAAAATGACCTATAATATCCAAATTCATAACTTATTGTGAGGGCATATTTTGAACTTGGGAGCTCAATATGGATTGTATAGCATTGCATCCTCTTCAAAATGAGCTTTGGATGGGTCATTTCTCATAAAGTATGAGAAAGTTATGCTTGGTCAAAGTTGAGTTGACTTTTCCTACAAAACCCTAATTTGGCAACTTTTGGTTCTTGATGAATTATGAGCAATCCTTGATGAATCATGATCAACCCTTGATCAAATGATTAAATACACTTCAAAATGAGGATGTTGACCAAAAATCTTGAAGTTTGACTGTATGTAGGCCACAATTGACTTTTGCCCTAGCACAGTCGACTTTTAGGCCTTTGAGCAAATGACTGAACAAACATCCTCTGCAAGGCTTGAAACATAGCATGGATGATCTTGAGAACATATTAGGGCAATGGTGAGCATTTGGGGTTCCTTGGACTCAAGTATCTTGATGCAACATGAAACCCTAATTTGAGGTAGATTGCCTTAGGAGAGAGCTTGTTTGGTCAACCCTTGGACTTCCTTGAGCAACTTGAGGATCTTTCTTGAGATGTTTTGAGAAATATGGGAGGGCAAATTTTGGGGTACAAAACAATCGCTTTTGAGGCCATATTTTCTCTACTTGCTTACGGGTTGTTCTTATTTCCTATTGTGGACAAGTTTGTAGACGTTAATGCTATCAGGATCTTCATGATCGGAAACCCAGTTCCTACATTGTTGGTGATGCCTCCCCTAATTCCAAGTAGAGGGACATTAGGGAATTCCCCACAACGGTCAACAATGATAACATTCTCTTTGGATCGAGAGCACCAATGAATATCTGAATGTTTAAGCGTCATTAACCTTTGTGACCACCTAGAACCTTTCTCATTCTTTAAAACTGATTGGGGAAGATGAGAAATAAACCATCTTTCCAGGAGAGGAGCGCAACACATAAGGACACCTCTTTTCCTCATTGTGCAAGTGTGAAAAGAGTGTAGGATATCCCCTAGCAATGTAGGCACCGGATTGCGTGTCATGAAGATTTTGACGGCACTCACATCTATGAGTTGGTCAGGATTGGGGAATAAGACCATCCCATAGATAAGAAGAGCCACAATTTCCTCAAAGGCTTGCAAGTCTAAGGAATTCCAACAGCTTTGGGCTTTCTCAAACATAAACTTTGCTAAGAAGCCTTAGACACCACTTCTAGTTTCCCAATGAGTTGTGACATCAGATGAGTGCAAATGTAAAGCTTGAGCAATCTCTACTGGCTTTGGGTCTCTTTCTGTATCGTTGAAAGGTAGTTGATTGAGAATAGGAATCCTCAAGAGTTTAGAGAATTCTTCCAAAGTGGGCACAAGCTGATAGTCGGGAAATGTGAAGCAATGGTGCAAAGGATCTAAGAATTAGAAGAGCACCTTCATCATATCCTCATCTGTGCTGGAGGTGACCAAGTTGAGTAGACGACCATGCCTCTCGGTGAATAGAGAGTTCTCAGGGATCCTTGAAGCTAGCTCCTTGAGTTGTGGAGGAATTCTTACAAGGTTGACTTGGATAGTTTTCCTGCGAAGTGAATCCATATCCTACAAAACAAGAATAAAGATGAATCTCAAAAATCCTTGAAATGGTTAGTGGATGCATATGATGCTCATGATGTCCATGATGTTATGTACAAGTATACATATACAAGCAAAACAAACAAGTTCTTAGTTTAGGCTTGCATGGGGTTTTATAGGTAAGTACCCTCTTGAAGTTTAGTTGGCTTAAACCTGTCCTAGTAATAGTAACCGGGTTCTAAGGAGCTCAATATCACCAAATTGTTTCCTTGGTCATTGTTTTAGCTCAAGCCTCTTTAATGGCGACCAAAATATCCCAAGAAACCAACCCTCAATGAGTGTAGTATCGAGTATCTACCAACTTCGGACTGCACCAAAGCCGGTCATCTCACTAAATCCTAAAGGCCAAGTTGGTCAAGTAAAGGGTTCTAGAAGTTCATTAGTGCTTCATGAAATCACTCAGCGGCCCCATATTCTCTTTGATTGACTCAAAGGCTACTGGTACCCATAAATATGTCACACTAACACAGCTATTGCTTAGACCATGTCGGTATACCCCGCACAGTTTCCACAACGTATTGCTATTTACCTATAATGTCTCCCAAATCCGGGTGGAGGATTCAAACCCAAACAAAGAACCCTAATGTAAAGAAAACAAGTAAAATAATGTAGGCAAGTAAATGTGATCTAGCCCTAAGGTAACCCCATTTTTATAAAATTTCCCAGCAGAGTCGCCAGTTCTGTGATACGGTGGGAGAACTGACTTGAGGGTTTTGCGTTTTATCGCAAATGTCGCGGTTAGCAAGAGTCGCCATCGACTTTTCTTTTAACCAAAAGCAAAGGTGAAAAATCACAGGAAAGACCTTCGATATTATTTCTTGAGTTCGGGGGGTAGATTATGAAAAGGGAAGGTATTATCACATTTTCATCCATGGTTTTCCATGGGCTCTTAGTTACTTGCTAGATCACTTGCTTTTTGTTTTGAAATTGTGCTTTGTGTGGTTTTCGAAAGTATTTTGTAAAAGAGGCCGTTTGTTTCGGCAATCTTTGTAATGATTCTCGTTCGTAAGAATGTATACAAAGATGTTTGTCTTTTTGAAAATGTTTTCAATGTTTGTAAGATGTTTGAAAATGTGTGTGTTTGTTTTGAAAATAGCAAGGATAGTTGTTTGAAAATAAAGCAAGTAACTAGAAGTAATCTACCTACTCAAATGTCTTTCTTGTTCATTTTATATTCCTTTGATATTGTTGTCTTACCATTGATTTGGTAAGCAACCCTATCTTTAGATGTAAATGGGACGGGCGTGGGTCATCGTATAACCATGATTAGCAATGTTGCAAAGTAGCTTAGCATTTTTTAGGGACCAATATCATTTTGTAAGGCAACTTTGAATAGCGTCATTGAGGGACTATGATCTCATATTTCTTTGTTTTTCCAAGATACTTCGCATGCATAATATGGCCATTTTTGTACAAGGCAACCAAGTGGAGAAACCCTAAGGGTGCTTGTGTGCAAGTGTGTTATTTTCATGCTTTGATTTTGTCTTGGATTTAGGGTTTTCAATTTGATTTGCTTTTATCTTGCCATTCAAAACCCTAATTACTAGCATGGTATATAAAAGCGGTAAATTGCGTAATTTAAAGATTACTACGCTATTACAATATTTTATGGGAGGGGGGAATACAAATTATGAATGGGGATTTGCAATAATGTAAATCTAATTAAGCTATTACAACCAAATCGAATTCGTACAAATATTGGAATAAATAAATGCAACATTTAAATATGCAATATTATGTATATGCAAGAAAAGGATTTTTTGTTTTGTTTCTTATGTGAAAAGAAATTTTGAACTAAACCTAATAACTTAAGAAAAAGAAATTAATTCTTGAAAACCAAAGTTAACCCTAATTTCTAGTTTAAAAGAAAATAAAGTTTTTATGTATTATTTTTATTTATTTTTTTGTATTAAAAATAATAAATAATATTTTATAAAAAATATATTTAGTTTTTTGTATGTCAAAATAAATATTTACAAGTATGAATAATAAAAAAGGGAATAAAATAGTTAAACTAAATCTATTATATTTACAAATTTATTTAAGAAAGAAATAATTAATATATAGTTTAATAAAAATATTTTTTCATGTGAAAATAAAATAAAATAAACAAAATGCAAAATTTTCATATTTTATATTTTTCATGATTTTATGTATTTAAGAAAATATTTAATAAAACTAAACAAAAAACAAAAAAAAAAGTGAGTGAAAATAGTTGGGCCAGGGGGTATCCTGAGTAATCAGGTGTTATCATGTTAGAAAAAAAAGCTAGGCCCAAGTATTGAAGCCCATCCTGCAAACAGCCAAAAAAGATGAAAAAATATATGAAAATGCAAAAAGGCAAGCACCAAGGCTCGAACCCATGACCTTGGCATTCTCAGTGCGCTGCATTGCCACTGGGGTGGTTGTACATCAGTTAGTTCAAATGAAACAAGAAAAACATAACATAAACAACTTCTTTTGCCCTATACTCCGTCTTCTTCCTCAAGCTGGCCAGACCTCCTGTATCTTTCTCATTTCTCCATGAAAATGAAAACTTCCAACATGAAAATGATAGTACTCATCCCCACGATTTCAACCATGTAACTTATGGAAACTAACAATCAAAGATTAAAACGAATTTTGAAAGTCCTAATTTTAAACCTAATTTTTACAGAAATTTGAATGCTAAAATTCTCTATACATAATGATCAGAAATGAAATCTATGCACATGGTTGGCTTCAGCACTATAATATCTACATTTTTCTTTCACAAATCATGGCCAATGGATGCCTGTATGAAAAAATAGAAGTTGGGATTCTTACCTCTTTCAGCTGAGATCATGAATGGAGTTTGAGTGAGATTTAGGAAGGCCTGAAGGTTGCTTTAGCTTGCTTGAACCTCCCTGACTGTGTTCCAATCCTTGCCTTAATTTGGAAGTGCCTGGAACTCTCTATCCAAGTCAATCTGCAAGCTTGGAAAAAAAGGCAGATGAAGAAGGAGGAGTTACAGTGCAGGGATGATGGTCTGGATCACTTAGATATGAGGTAGGTAAAGTGTTTGAATGATAAAAACTTGAAACCCACGAGCAAATTGATGGATTGCTATGCTTGGACACAAACTGCAAGTTTTGACAGTTTTTTGGTGATATGGAGTTTTGGAGTATTTCAGGCCTTTTTTAATCATGTCCTAAGTTGTGATATGTTTGTGTATTAGTATGGAAAAGGTTTCAAGTCAGCTCTTCAACAGATCCTTGAGTTGTAACCTTTTTGCACTCTTTCTTGCTTTTGAAGCAAAGTGAAGGGACAAGTCTCTACATGCTTGTACTAGCCTGCTTGGAGTTGGTACAAGCTCTATACAAATTTCTTTAGGTCTGTAGGACTTGTGTGCATAGAAGACAGGTTCAATGCTCAAGAATTGGAAAGTTGCAAAAGTGAAGCTTTTCCAAAATGGCAATGGCAACTTTGTGCCATTTATGGAATTACAACTTGGACAAAGACTCTTGGGATTGGATTAATGCTTTGTCAATTGAGTAAGCATTAAATTATGAAGTGAGAAACAAGTTTGGGACCTGTAAAGCATGGATTAGGCAGCATAGGTACTGATTTGAATTTTGTTCTTCATGAAATGGCTTGAATTCAAAGTGAGAAATTGCAAACTTCATCTCTTCGATTCTCCCTACTCAAAAATGATCTCAAGGAGTTCTTGGAAATTTTGGAAAGCTTGCAATTTGCTATATAACTCATATTTGAAATGAATTTCAATATTCCTCTTGGAACTAGGTGAAAAATTGCCATGAAGTTGGGTCAAAAACCTGCCTAAATTAGGGCAAAATTTCACTAAGTTATTTTAGTTCATGAGCATGTATTCATAAAATTATATCTTGAGATCCAAGCATCTTTAGGAAAAAATGTGTGAAGAAAAGTTATAGATTTCATGGAGGTATACAACTTTCATGTTGGGAACTTTCTTTGAATCATCTTGTATCATGGTGAAACAATGGCTTAAAGTTGAGAAAAAATAAGAAATTTTCCATACTTAGAAAAATTTCTAAGTTAAGAAAAATTTCAAATTTCAAAATCAAATCTTCAATCTTTGGTTTCTTGATGAACAAGTTTCATATTTTGACATGTTTTAATGAATTGTGATCCTTGGCACTTGATTTTGACCAAAAAGTCAAAGTTTGACTTTTCAGTATACAGTTGACTTTTGATCAGTTGACTACAAATTTCATCTGTCAATCTAATGAAATTGCAATGTTTTGAACCATGTCATTAGGTAAAGATGATAAAAATTAACCCTTGAAATAATGCTTCAAACCAATTGGTCATTTGCTAGGTCAAAAACCATAAATTGCCCTTCCTCAGTCAAAACCCTAATTTTGACCATTTTGCCCTTTTGATGACTTGATCAAATTTCTTGAGGAATTATGGTCCAAACTTGATCAAATGATACATATGAGTCTAAAATGTTGATGTGGATCAAAAAATATGAAGTTTGACTGTAAAATGGCCATGGTTGACTTTTTCCCCAATACAGTTGATTTTTGGGTCAACTATTCAATTGACTGATCAAAAATGTGGTTCAAGGCCTGAAACTTGTCATGAGTAATCTTAGGGGTCCATAATGTTGTTTGAAAGTCATATGAAGCATTGATAGTCCAAAAATCCTTGTGGAAACTCAAAACCTAATTTTGGATCAACAATGTAAGATGAGATGTCTTAAGTTGACCAAACCCTAATCCAGTCTTGAGTCAAAGAGATCTTGTGAGAAAAGTCTTGATAAATAAGAGGGCAAATTTTGGGGTACAACAGCTGCCCCAGTTCAATCTTCTTAAACCTGAAGAGTTAGATTGGCGAGTTTTTCCATTCGTGACTCAAAGGTGAAAGATGATTAGACACTAGAGTGCCCATAAATTTGCACTCGACGATGCATAGTTGAGGGAATGGGCTTAAAGATGCCATTTGGAGAAATGATAGAATCTTGTTGGAGATGGGCTTGTAGATGCCATCCAAAAATGTTTGTGGAATTGTAATCTGTAAGCTGAAAGAATGAGTATCAGAATGGCGTCTGTGTCTAGAGCATATCTGAACTGTATCCGAAAGTTGATTTTGACTAAGTATTAGAATGGCATCCATGTCTGGAGCGTATCCGTATTGTATCTGAATTCTGAATCTGTATGAGCATCAGAATGGCATCAGTGTTTGGAGCGTATACATATTGTATCTGAACTTGACATCTAATTGAGTATCAGAATGGCATCTGTGTTTGGAGTGTATCCATACTGTATTTGAAAGTTGAATCTGAATGAGCATCAGAATGGCATCCATGTCTGGAGTGTATCCTTACTGTATCTGAACTTGACATCTGAATGAGTATCAGAATGGCATCTGTGTCTGGAGTGTATCCGTACTGTATCTGAAAATTGAATCTGAATGAGCATCAGAATGGCATCCGTGTCTGGAGCGTATCCGTACTGTATCTGAACTTGACATCTGAATGAGTATCAGAATGGCATCCGTGTCTAGAGCGTATTCATACTGTATCTGAACTTGACATCTGAATGAGTATCAGAATGGCATCCGTGTCTGGAGCATATCCGTACTGTATCTGAATATTGAATCTGAATGAGCATCAGAATGAAATCCGTGTCTGGAGCGTATTTGTATTGTATCATGATTGCATATTGTTAATGGTAGTTGTTTAATCTTATCCTGAAAAGGGTAAAATGTTAACTGAAACAAAGTTATATTGCATGAAATGTATGATGCAATGTATTTGCTTTATCAATGTTTATGATATGTGTATGTAATGTATGCGCATGTAAGCTGAATTGCTGTATTGCTGTCTGTTTGAGGAAAATAAATCCTTGAATGCTACTGAGGCTATGTTGAATTTTCATGTCTTGAAGTTGAAGTACTGACGAACTTTTGTTGAGAGAAGTAAATTCTGTTTTAAGGGCAATGCCATGTGCTGCTTGTAAGATCTGTTTGGGGGATCCCGAGAAATTTGACAATTTCTACCGGGGATTAATAAATTGAAATTTGTTCCGATGAGGATTTAAATGACGTACTGTGGGGATTACTCATGGAATAGCCTAGAGACGTTTTCTTGTCCTTTCAACCTATCAGTAATTGTCTTTCTGATTTTGTTTATTTGTAAACAGTAATTATGTTCAAATGCATATGTTCATCAATGAATCATTGGACGCTTTTGCAAATAAAACACAAGAGTAAAGAAAAAGACAAATAGTTTTTGCACTTTCAAAGGGGGATCTTTGTATTGACTTTGAATAAGTATTTTGTACAAAGGAGACAACATTCTAGTAAGAGAATGGTGCCATAAAACAAGAAAAATTTATACAAAGAAAGATAGTTATGTGTAATAATCCCATGGGGTTCCCATTCTGCTATAGCCTTTATATCTCTGAATATCTTGTCTATTTGTTGCTTCGTCCGAAGATGATTGAATTGATCAGAAACTCCGAGTTTGTCAGTAGAAGCCAGAGGTTGTTCGTCAAATGATCCGATGGGACATAGTCATACGTTTTAATTCCCTAACTTTTTCCAGGACCGCCCTTTCGGGTTTTCAATCCACCGGGAAACCCTTTTTTGCCCAAGTCTCCCTTTCGGGTTTTCAACTTGCCGGCTGTACAGTTTTTTTTATTTTATCCCTAATTTTTGCCCGAACCTTTTTGGTTCGCCGGGATGCCCTTGTTTTTCCTAGGTGTGTCAACCTAGCGGGTCTCTTATGTGTAGTATCTTTTGACTATGTCCGTGTTCGCAGGGTGTGGCAGGTCGTCACCGTCCATGATGGTCAAGATCATTGCCCCATCGGAGAATATGTTCTTGATTACAAATGGTCCTTCATAGGTAGGAGTCCATTTGCCCCTGGGATCACTTTGTGCAAAAATGATACGTTTGATCACTAGATCCCCAACTTGATATACTTGGCTCCTGACTTTCTTGTTGAAAGCCTTGATCATCCATTTTTGATACATCTGACCATGGCAAACAATAGTAAGTCTCTTTTCATCAATTAAGTTCAATTGATCAAGTCGAGTCTGGATCCAATCGTCTTCGTTCAAACCTGCATCCTTCATAATTCTCAGAGAGGGGATTTGAACCTCAATAGGCAAGAGAGCCTCCATGCCGTAAACCAAAGAATAGGGTGTTGCCCCAGTTGATGTGCGAGCCGTGGTACGATACCCGTGGAGAGCGAATGGTAGCATCTCATGCCAGTCTTTGTATGTGACTGTCATCTTTTGTATAATCTTCTTAATGCTTTTATTTGCAGCTTGGACAACACCATTCATCTTTGGCCGATAGGGAGAAGAATTGTGATGCTGAATCTTGAATTGCTCACACAAGGCGGTGATCACGGTGTTGTTGAGATTGGTACCATTGTCAATAATGATCCTTTCCGGGATACCGTACCGGCATATGAGATTTTTCTTGATGAAGTTGGCAACGACATTCTTGGTAACGGAAGAGAAGGAAGCTGCTTCAACCCACTTGGTAAAATAGTCAATGGCCACTAGGATGAAACGGTGTCCATTGGAGGTTGTAGGCTTGATCTCTCCAATCATATCAATTCCCCACATAGCAAAGGGCCAAGGAGCTTTCAAGACATTCAGAGGAATTAGAGGTACATGCACCTTGTCATCATAAATTTGACACTTATGACAGGTCCGAGAATGTTGATAGCAATCTGCTTCCATGGTAGACCAATAATAGCCTGCCCGTATGATTTTCTTCGCCATCGTATGCCCACTGGAGTGAGTGCCAAAAGTACCTTCATGTAATTAAGCCATGATCTTTTCAGCTTCAACCTTATCCACGCACCGAAGCAAAATGGAGTCATGATTGCGTTTGTACATGATTCCATTACTGAGGAAGAACTTAGCAGAGAATCTCCTTAAGAACTTCTTATCATTGATTGAAGCTCCTTCTAGATATTCTTGAGCCTCGAGATACCTCTTGGCTTCATAAAACTAAGGCTGGTCCACTATTTCTTCAATATTAATCTCGTGACAGTGTGCTGGTTCATCCATTCGTTTGATGGTGATCTGGGGAGCCTCGTTATCCCAATTAAGTTTAAACATAGATGACATTGTGGCTAGAGCGTCTGCTAGCTGATTTTCTTCTCGCGGGAAATGCTCGAAGGTAATATTCTCAAAATGTGGTAGCAATGTCAAAACCCGTTCTTTGTAAGGGATAAGGTTTGGGTGCTTAGTGCCCCATTCCCCTTTGATCTGACTGATGACCAAAGCTGAATCTCCAAACACATCTAAAGATTTGATTCCGAAGTCTATGGCAGCTCTGAGATCAAAGATGCACGCTTCGTATTCCGCCATGTTGTTCGTACAGTTGAAGCAAAGTCTAGTAGTAAAAGGAGTATGACACCCTTCCGGAGATATGAGTACAACGCCGATACCATTACCAAGTGCATTGGATGCCCCATCAAAGAACAGGGTCCATCGGGATCCTTGTTCAGGTCCGTCATATGGTCTGTTTTCTTCATAGTTGTCTAATGTCATGATGTCTTCATCCGGGAATTCAAATTTCATGGACTGATAGTCTTCTAAAGCCTGATGAGCAAGGTGATCAGCTAGCACATTGCCCTTAATAGCATTCTGGGTAGTATATTGTATGTCATATTCTGTTAGGATCATCTGCCATCTAGCTATCCTCGCAGAAAGAGCAGGCTTCTCGAAGATGTATTTTATCGGATCCATTTTAGATATCAACAAGGTAGTATGAGTCAGCATATACTGTCTTAACCAGCGAGCAGCCCATGCTAGAGCGCAACAAGTTTTCTCGAGCAGTGAATATCTGGTTTCACAGTCGGTAAATTTTTTGCTCAGGTAGTAAATAGCATGCTCTTTTCGGCCAGACTCGTCATGCTGCCCCAATACACACACCATTGAGTTCTCTAAAATGGTCAGATACATGATCAGTGGTCTTCCCTCGACTAGTGGCATCAAAACAGGAGGCTCTTTTAATTACTCTTTGATCTTGTCAAAAGCAACCTGGCATTCATCATTCCATCTGACTACCTGATCTTTCTTCAATAGTTTGAAGATTGGCTCACAAGTAGCTGTTAGGTGAAAAATGAATCTGGCAATATAGTTTAGGCGCCCCAAGAATCCTCTGACTTCCTTCTCAGTACGAGGAGCAGGCATTTCTTGTATTGCTTTAACCTTGGCAGGATCGACCTCAATGCCTTTGTTACTGAAGACAAAACCCAAAAGTTTACCGGACCGTACTCCGAATGTGCACTTGTTTGGATTCAACCTTAAATTGTACTCCTTCAATCTCTCAAACAACTTTTGCAAGTGATCAAGGTGCTCTTCTTCTGTTTGTGACCGGGCTATCATATCGTCTATGTAGACCTCTATTTCATGATGTATCATGTCATGAAACAAAGCTACCATGGCGCGCTGATAGGTTGCCCCAGCATTCTTCTGTCTGAATGGTATCACTTTGCAGCAAAATGTGCTCCACTGTGTGACAAATGTAGTTTTCTCCATGTCCTCAGGTGCCATTTTGATTTGGTTGTAACCTGAGAATCCGTCCATAAAGGAAAAAACTTTGTGTTGGGTCGTATTATCAACCAGGATATCTATGTGGGGGAGTGGAAAATCATCTTTAGGGTTGGCCCTATTCAAATCTCTATACTCCACGCACATTTGTACTTTGCCGTCCTTTTTAGGCACGGGAACAATTTTGGAAACCCATTGGGGATAGGAAGTGACAGCCAAGAATCTAGCATTGAATTGTTTCATGACTTCCGCTTTGATCTTCTCCGACATGTCAGGTCTCATGCGGCAGACTTTTTGTTTTACTGGTGGACAATCTTCTCTTGTTGGCAGACGATGTACCACGATGTCTGTATCAAGTCCAGGCATGTCTTCATATGACTAGGAAAAGATCTCAACATAATCATGTAATAGCTGAATCAGACGCTCCTTGACACTGGGCTCCAAATTGGCACCCACCTTGACCTCTTTTTTATCCTCCTCAGTACCCAAATTGATTGTATCCACCGGTTCCTCATGAGGATGAATAGCTCTTTCCTCTTGTTGTTGTAGTCTGGCTAGTTCCCCTGGTACTTCATAATCTTCCTCACCTTCGTCTCCGGCTTGGTAGATTAGATCCTCAGAGTCATAAAAGGTCATAGCAGTATCGTTACCCATGGGATCTGGAATGAAGGGGTACCTGCATTTGTGAGTGTGGGTGTGTATAAGGGTATAGCCATCCTTAAAAAATAAAATGTAAAAGAAAAACAATGAGCACAAAAGTTTGTATGTGAAAAAACATCCATGATTCATTGAATTTCATATGAAGATGAAATAAAAAACCTTACAAATGGACCATTGTGTCTCGGGCAAGACACAAGGTTTTAAATGTGCGAATTGTTTGTGAATATTACAAGTCCAACAGAAATGTAAAGATAAATTACTGAGGGATGAAAGTTATTGGGATAAAGTCTCTGGCCTCCCAATTGCAAAGTCCTCCGTTGACAGTAGGAAAGATCCAATCCTCTAAGTTGCAGTCCTCTTCACCGTCTTCTACCGCATTCACCTCTCAGTTGCTAATCTTCAAGGGTGGCCCTCCAGCCCGGGTACGGCGCACAGCCTTCTGAGCACTTGAAGTAAACCCTAAGCCAAACTTGTCAGATTTATACAGAATATCCGGAAGTTGCCCCCATATGGTGCATCCACCCTCCTCTACTACTGCTTTGGCGTCTTTCAGAGATGATATTCGGAGCGGAGGTCTCGTAATCTTGGGAATATGGGATATAGTCTTGGTTACTGCTACCTCTTAGGGGACCTCTTCGAAATGTTGAAAAGGAGTTTCAATGAACTTGCCGTCCAATTCCACATACCTGAAGGAATTGAGGTGGCTAATCATATATTCTTCCTCTCCGTGGACAGTGATAATCTTTCCATGGACCGAATATTTCAACATCTGGTGCAGTGTAGAGGTGACAGCGTCGGCATTATGGATCCACGGCCATCCTAGCGGGCATGAGTAAGAGGGAGGATGTCCATTACATAGAAGGTTGAGTTGAAAGTTTGAGTCCCAACCTTTATGGGGATATCCACCTCCCCGTGCACCATCCTCTTTTAGCCATCAAATGCTCTCACGACTATGTTACTGGGTTTCAACGTCAGTCCTTTGCCATCTAGTCTGTCAAGAGCTTTCTTCGGTAAAACATTCAAAGATGAGCCAGTGTCCACCAAGACATGGGCCAGAGTTGTGCCTCTACATTCCACAGAGACATGCAATGCCTCGTTGTGCTTTCTTCCCCTTGGTGTCAGATTAGGATATGAGAAGCCTAGGTCGTTGTCCACCGTCAAGCTGGCCACATAATCTTGAAATTGGTCAGCAGATGTCTCTTGAGGCACATGGGTTGTCTTTAGAAACTTCACCAGGGCTTTTGCATGTGCCTCAGAACACAACAATAATGCTAACATGGAGATCTTTGAGGGAGTTTGCCCCAACTGTTCAACTACGTCGTAGTCGCTCTTCTTTATTATTCTCAGGATCTCCTCCATTTCCTTCTTGGAGGCCTCGGGGATAGTCAAGGATTGAGCCTTCGTCTGGACATGCTCTACTTGAATACTTTTTCCTCGAGTTTCAGCAGTAGGATTGTTGGTAGGGATAACAACATGGGTTGTGTCGTCTTTGTCAATAGGAGCACTTGCAGATATGATTATTGGTACAGAGGTAACCTTTGGAGCAGCCACGGGTCCAAAAACTGCCTTTGGGGGGGGGGGGGGGCAATTTCTGGAGAGAAGATTCTACCGCTTCGGTTAATCTTACTGGTTCCGGCAATATTTCTAATGTCAGAGTCTTCTTCTTTGGAGCTCATTTCTTCAGCGGCCAGCCCATCTTGTTTGATGCCATGGTAGTAGATGTCCCCACTGTAATTCCACGCTACAGTTTTGTCTGATTCATACGGGACTCGCCCAGGCATTGTGATTATAAGAGGAGTAGTTTTTGGAGCCGATGTAATTCTAACGGGTCCTTTGGGGACCCTGGAAGAATTGGTGGAGATGGTTATGATTGAAATGTCTTCAACAGGAGCAGGTAAAATAGGAGTACTTTCAAACAGAATCTCTTTGTTGTCCATCAAGCGTTGAAAGCCTGTTTTCAGTAAAGGGCAAATGGTTGGTGAGGATAAGCAAAGATGGCAGTCTTCATTACAACCCGAGAATACACCGGCTTTCAACAAGTTTATCTTAATTATTGGGAGTGGAGTCAAGAGTTCATCAATTGTGGTAACAAACAAATCTTCTTCGATAGCGTTGGTGTTGTGGCCATATCTAGGTATAGGAGCAAAAATGACGTTTGGCTTCTCAGGCGCATCAAACTCAATCTTTTTTTCCTCTATAAGATCTTGAATTTTGTTTCTCAGGGCCCAATAGTTGTTGGTGTCGTGACCCGGACTTTCAGAATGATATGCACAATGGGCATTTGGGTGATAATGAGGGGACGCTGTGTTGGGGTTTTTGGGAGCTTCTTTCAAAGTTGCCAAATTAGATTTCAGAAGGTGCGGTAAAACCTGGGCTAGAGTCATATTAATTATGGTGAATTGCCAGACTGGCCTTTCCACCCTCGGTTGATTACTTCTTGGTTGATCAGATGTAGGCTTTGGGATCATAACAACTGCTTTCATTGGTCGGCGTTCAGCTCTCCCTTGGTTCCTTTATAGATAAACAGCAGATACCTCCTTCTTCCTAGTGAAAGGCTTTCTCACAGCTGTAGAGGCAGATGAATCCTTCTGAATCTTTCCACTTTTTATGCCAGCTTCCACCCTCTCTCCGGTTAGTATTAACTCAGTAAATCCTGCAGATGAGCTTCCAATCAGATGGTTGAAGAAAGGGCCCGATAGAGTGCCTAAGAACATCTCCACCAATTCTCTTTTAGACAGAGGGGGTTGCACTCTCCCAGCTAGATCTCTCCATTTCTGCACATAATACTTGAAACCCTGATTGGAAGCCATGGCCATACTCTAAAGTTGAGTACGGGTAGGCGCCAAATCTGCATTATATTGGTATTACTTATAGAAAGTTGCGTCAGGATCTTCCCAATTGTGGATGTTGGCCCTTTCCAGTTGGTAAAACCAATCGAGTTGTGTTCCAGATAGGCTATCTTGGAAAAAATGCACCCACAAGTCTTTATCGGCGGAGTGCGGCTGGATCTTTCTCACATATGATCAGAGGTGCATCTTAGGACATGACACCCCATTATATTTTACAAACAACATCACTTTGAACTTCGATGGGATCACAATTCCCGACACTAGTCCCAATTCTTCAAAGTCTACACCTGGTACCTTTTGTATTTCCATGGCGCTCAAACGTTCTTCAAGATGTCTGTATTTATCATCTGCTGGAGGATACAGTTCCTCAGAGTAGTCTTCCTCTTCTTCCTCCTCTTCAGATTCGGACGGGACCGTTGTTTCTTTTCCTTTCCCTTGTCCTTCACCAGATGTTGTTGCAAAGTTCAAGGTTCTTCTAGTCTGTCCCTGAAACCTTCTCCCTATGTTCAAAACCCCAGTGACCTTCTTTGTTTTCTTCTTTCTTTCTTCAGCTAACAGATTCTTCAACTCCTCTTGCCCCTTGGCTAGGGTCATGAGTAACTATTGAAACTGCGTGTTTTGAAATTGAAGATCTTTGATTATCTGTTCGAGATCCATCTTACTGAAATAAACAGTAGAGAGATGAGGAAACTCGTTTGGAAAAGACATGTTTATGTTATGATGAATGATATGTTCATATGTAATGTTTTTAAGGATTTTAAAAGATTCAAGTTCGTTTTAGACAAAAAGAAAACACACGTTATATTAATAAGATAGAGTTTGAGTACATCAATGCCCTTTGGGCAAAATAATACAAAACTCTAAGATAAAAAGTAGTGTGCATCCTCTTTGGTGCAATGTAGGCATTTAGAGTCTGCTCCTCATGAAGTATCCTAGTGAGTTCCAAAACCTTCTTCTCACTTGCGTAGAATTAGGCTTCGAAAGTATCTCGCTCTCCTTTGAGTTGTATCCAATCCCTTTGTAGGTCTTCAAGAGACGTGGGCATGTCAAGGTGTAGGATAGTGTATGGAACTTCTCCCTCCTTAACAGGCTCAATGATCACCGGGAGAATGAAAGGATAAGGCATCATAATACTTTGAGTGCGGGTTCATACCCATTTGAGGTAAGGCTTAAGATGGATGTAATTATTGTGCCCCAAAGTCTTGCTATCCACCTTGTTTAGCATCCTTCAAGCTCGGATGAATCTCTGGCGAAGACCTTGATCATCGTTGTCGTAGTCGAATACTAAGCCTTGAATCAACATCTCATGCGGGCCATCCCTTCGGGCATAACCAAACTGTCTTAGAGCTAAGCATGGGTTGTAGGTGATGCCTCCCCTAATGCCAAGTAGAGGGACATTAGGGAATTCCCCACAACGGTCAACAATGATAAAATTCTCTTTGGATCGAGAGCACCAATGAATATCTGAATGTTTGAGCGTCATTAACCTTTGTGACCACCTAGAACTTTGCTCATTCTTTAAAACTGATTGGGGAAGATGAGAAATAAACCATCTTTCCAGGAGATGAGTGCAACACATAAGGACACCTCTTTTCCTCATTGTGCGAGTGTGAAAAGAGTGTAGGATATCCCCTAGCAATGTAGGCACCGGATTGCGTGTCATGAAGATTTTAACGGCACTCACATCTATGAGTTGGTCAGGATTGGGGAACAAGACCATCCCATAGATAAGAAGAGCCACAATTTCCTCAAAGGCTTGCAAGTCTAAGGAATTCCAACAGCTTTGGGCTTTCTCAAACAGAAACTTTGCTAAGAAGCCTTTGACACCACTTCTAGTTTCCCAATAAGTTGTGACATCAGATGAGTGCAAATGCAGATCTTGAGCAATCTCTTCGGGATTTGGGTCTCTTTATGTACCGTTGAAAGGTAGTTGATTGAGAATGGGAATCCTCAAGAGTTGAGAGAATTCTTCCAAAGTGGGCACAAGCTGATAGTCGGGAAATGTGAAGCAATGGTGCAAAAGATCAAAGAACTGGAAGAGCACCTTCATCATATCCTCATCTGTGCTGGAGGTGACCAAGTTGAGTAGACGACCATGCCTCTCGATGAATGGAGAGTTCTCAGGGATCCTTGAAGCTAGCTCCTTGAGTTGTGGAGGAATTCTTACAAGGTTGACTTGGATAGTTTTCCTGCAAAGTGAATCCATATCCTACAAAACAAGAACAAAGATGAATCTCAAAAATCCTTGAAATGGTTAGTGGATGCATATGATGCTCATGATGTCCATGATGTTATGTACAAGTATGCATATACAAGCAAAACAAACAAGTTCTTAGTTTAGGGTTGCATGGGGTTTTATAGGTAAGTACCCTCTTGAAGTTTAGTTGGCTTAAACCTGTCCTAGTAATAGTAACCGGGTTCTAAGGAGTTCAATATCACCAAAGTGTTTCCTTGGTCATTGTTTCAGCTCAAGCCTCTTTAATGGCGACCGAAATATCCCAAGAAACCAACCCTTAATGAGTGTAGCATCGAGTATCTATCAACTTCGGACTGCACCAAAGTCGATCATCTCACTACATCCTAAAGGCCAAGTTGGTCAAGTAAAGGGTTCTAGAAGTTCATTAGTGCTTCATGACATCACTCAGCGGCCCCATATTCTCTTTGATTGACTCAAAGGCTACCGGTACCCATAAATATGTCACACTAACATAGCTATTGCTTAGACCATGTCGGTATACCCCACACAATTTCCACAACGTATTGCTATTTACCTGTAATGTCTCCCAAATCCGGGTGGAGGATTCAAACCCAAACAAAGAACCCTAATGTAAAGCAAACAAGTCAAACAATGTAAGCAACTAAATGTGATCTAGCCCAAAGGTAACCCTATTTTTATAAAATTCCCCAGCAGAGTCGCCAGTTCTGTGATACAGTGGGAGAATTAACTTGAGGATTTTGCATTTTATTGCAAATGTTACGGTTAGCAAGAGTCACCATCGACTTTTCTTTTATCCAAAAGGAAAGGTGAAAAAGCACAGGAAAGACCTTCGAGATTGTTTCTTGAGTTCAGGGGGTAGGTTATGAAAAGAGAAGGTATTAGCACCCTTTTCATCCATGGTTTTCCATGGGCTCTTAGTTACTTGCTAGATCACTTGCTTTTTGTTTTGAAATTGTGCTTTGTGTGGTTTTTGAAAGTATTTTGTAAAAGAGGCCGTTTGTTTAGGCAATTTTGTAATGATTCTCGTTCGTAAGAATGTATACAAAGATGTTTGTCTTTTTGAAAATGTTTTCAATGTTTGTAAGATGTTTGAAAATGTGTGTGTTTATTTTGAAAATAGCAAGGATAGTTGTTTGAAAATAGAGCAAGTAGCTAGAAGTAATCTACCTACTCAAATGTCTTTCTTGTTCATTTTCTATTCCTTTGATATTGTTGTCTTACCATTGATTTGGTAAGCAACTCTATCTTTGGATGTAAACAGGGCGGGCGTGGGTCATCGTATAACCATGATTAGCAATGTTGAAAATTATCTTAGCATTTTTGAGGGACCAAGATCATTTTGTAAGGCAACTTTGAATAGCGTCATCGAGGGACTATGATCTCATATTTCTTTGTTTTGCCAAGATATTTCGCATGCATAATATGGTCATTTTTGTACAAGGCAACCAAGTGGAGAAACCCTAAGGGTTCTTGTGTGCAAGTGTGTTATTTTCATGCTTTGATTTTGTCTTGGATTTAAGGTTTTCTATTTGATTTGATTTTATCTTGCCATTCAAAACCCTAATTACTAGCATGGTATATAAAAGTGGTAAATTATGTAATTTAAAGATTACTACGCTATTACAATATTTTATGGGAGGGGGGAATACAAATTATGAATGGGGATTTGCAATAATGTAAATCTAATTAAGCTATTATAACCAAATCGAATTCGTACAAATATTGGAATAAATAAATGCAACATTTAAATATGCAATATTATGTATATGCAAGAAAACGATTTTTTGTTTTGTTTCTTATGTGAAAAGAAATTTTGAACTAAACCTAATAACTTAAGAAAAATAAATTAATTCTTGAAAACCAAAGTTAACCCTAATTTCTAGTTTAAAAGAAAATAAAGTTCTTATGTATTATTTTTATGTATTTTTTTGTATTAAAAATAATAAATAATATTTTATAAAACAAAATTTAGTTTTTGTATGTCAAAATAAATATTTACAAGTATGAATAATAAAAAAGGGAATAAAATAGTTAAACTAAATCTATTATATTTACAAATTTATTTAAGAAAGAAATAATTAATATATAGTTTAATAAAAATATTTTTTCATGTGAAAATAAAATAAAATAAACAAAATACAAAATTGTCATATTTTATATTTTTCATGATTTTATGTATTTAAGAAAATATTTAATAAAACAAAAAAAGTAATAAATAAATAAATATAAGTGAGTGAAAATAGTTGGGCCAGGGGGTATCCTGAGTAATCAGGTGTTATCATGTTAGAAGAAAAAAAGCTAGACCCAAGTATTGAAGCCCATCCTGCAAACAGCCAAAAAAGATGAAAAAATATGTGAAAATGCAAAAAGGCAGGCACCAAGGCTCGAACCCATGACCTTGGCATTCTCAGCGCGCTGCCTTGCCACTGGGGTGACTGTACATCTGTTAGTTCAAATGAAACAAGAAAAACATAACATAAACAACTTCTTTTGCCCTGTGCTTCGTCTTCTTACTCAAGCTGGCCAGACCTCCTGTATCTTTCTCATTTCTCCATGAAAATGAAAACTTCCAACATGAAAATGATAGTACTCATCTCCACGATTTCAACCATGTAACTTATGGAAACTAACAATCAAAGATTAAAACGAATTTTGAAAGCCCTAATTTTAAACCTAATTTTTATAGAAATTTGAATGCTAAAATTCTCTATACATAATGATCAGAAATGAAATCTATGCATATGGTTGGCTTCAACACTATAATATCTACATTTTTCTTTCACAAATCTTGGCCAATGGATGCCTGTATGAAGAGATAGAAGTTGGTATTCTTACCTCTTTCAACTGAGACCGTGAATGGAGTTTGAGTGAGATTTAGGAAGGCCTGAAGGTTGCTTTAGCTTGCTTGAACCTCCCTGAGTGTGTTCCAATCCTTTCCTTGCTTTGGAAGTGCCTGGAACTCTCTATCCAAGTCAACCTGCAAGCTTGGAAAACAAAAATGGCATATGAAGAAGGAGGAGTTATAGTGCAGGGATGATGGTCTGGATCACTTAGATATGAGGTAGGTAAAGTGTTTGAATGATAAAAACTTGAAATGCACGAGCAAATTGATGGATTGCTATGCTTGGACACAAACTGCAAGTTTTGACAGTTTTTGCTGATATGGAGTTTTGGAGTATTTCAGGACTTTTTCAATCGTGTCCTAAGTTGTGATCTATTTGTGTATTAGTATGGAAAAGGTTTCAAGTCAGCTCTTCAACAGATCCTTGAGTTGTAACCTTTTTGCACTCTTTCTTGCTTTTGAAGTAAAGTGAAGGGACAAGTCTCTACATGCTTGTACTGGCCTGCTTGGAGTTGGTACAAGCTCTATACAAATTGCTTTAGGTATGTAGGACTTGTGTGTGAAGAGAAGACAGGTTCAATGCTCAAGAATTGGAAAGTTGCAAAAGTGAAGCTTTTCCAAAATGGCAATGGCAACTTTGCGTCATTTATGGAATTACGACTTGGACAAAGACTCTTGGACTTGGATTAATGCTTTGTCAATTGAGTAAGCATTAAATTATGAAGTGAGAAACAATATGGGACCTGTAAAGCATGGATTAGGCAGCATAGGTACTGATTTGAATTTTGTTCTTCATGAAATGACTTGAATTCAAAGTGAGAAATTGCCAACTTTATCTCTTTGATTCTCCATACTCAAAAATGATATCAAGGAGTTCTTGGACATTTTGGAAAGCTTGCAATGTGCTATATAACTCATATTTGAAATTCATTTCAAGATTCCTCTTCGAACTAGGTTAAAAATTGCCATGAAGTTGGGTCAAAAACCTGCCTAAATTAGGGCAAAATTTCACTAAGTTATTTTAGTTCATGAGCATGTATTCATAAAATTATATCTTGAGGTCCAAGAATATTTAGGAAACAATGTGTGAAGAAAAGTTGTAGATTTCATGGAGTTCTACAACTTTCATGTTGGGAACTTTCTTTGAATCATCTTGTATCATGGTAAATAAAATGGCTTAAAGTTGAGAAAAAATAAGAAATTTTCCATACTTAGAAAAATTTCTAAGTTAAGAAAAATTTCAAATTTCAAAATCAAATCTTCAATCTTTGGTTTCTTGATGAACAAGTTTCATATTTTTACATGTTTTGATGAATTGTGATCCTTGGCACTTGATTTTGACCAAAAAGTCAAAGTTTGACTTTTCAGTATATAGTTGACTGCAAATTTCATCTGTTAATCCAATGAAATTGCAATGTTTTGAACCATGTAATTAGGTCAAGATGATACAAATGAACCCTTGAAATCATGCTTCAAATAAATTGGTCATTTTCTAGGTCAAAAACCAGAAATTTCCCTTCCTCAATCAAAACCCTAATTTTGACTATTTTGCCCTTTTGATGACTTGATCAAATTTCTTGAGGAATTATGGTCCAAACTTGATCAAATGATACATATGAGTCTAAAATGTTGATGTGGATCAAAAAATATGATGTTTGACTGTATATTTGCCATGGTTGACTTTTTCCCCAATACAATTGATTTTTGGGTCAACTGTTGAATTGACTGATCAAAAATGTGGTTCAAGGCCTGAAACTTGTCATGAGTAATCTTAGGGATCCACAATGATGTTTGAAAGTCATATGAAGCATTTATAGTCCAAAAATACTTGTGCAAACTCAAACCCTAATTTTGGATCAACAGTGTAAGATGAGATGTCTTGAGCTGACCAAACCCTAATCCAGTCTTGAGTCAAAGAGATCTTGTGAGAAAAGTCTTGATAAATAAGAGGGAAAATTTTGGAGTACAACACTTATCTTCAGTGGGTCCAAACGAGAGCTATTCAGTTGAAGATGTCGTATTCCTGGGAAATACATATGCCTGATTCGTTTGTGATGACCACTTCTCCCTTATTGGATGATATAGAAGAGCTACAACTTGATTTGGTAAGGATGCATCAAGAAAAGGATGCTTGGAAGAATAAGTGCCAAAATTTATATATTTCCTATAGAGCAGACTTGAAGGAGAAAGACGACTTGATTGAGATCCTTAAAATTCGAGCGGTATAGACCATGGAGAGGCAAGGGGATTTATTTTCTCCTAAGCCTCAATTAGATGCTAGTTGCTCACTTCCTGATTCAGGAGATTGGAAGCAGGTTGCCACCAGATATGCAGAGTAAAACCAGAGGTTGAAAGCTCAAATTTCCAAGCTCACAGGGAAGCACCGACGTATAGATTGATCTCCATCAACTTTACTTCTTAGGGTTTTAGACTTTATTTTCATCTTGTACATGGGATTATTGAAACTTGTAATCCATTTTTGAAGTTATTATAATAAGAATTTTCAGTATTTCAAATTTGTTATTACTTTGACATTTGCAATGTGCCTATAAATCTTTAAGTCCCTTGAAATATTAATAATAAAATTAATCATGTGCATTGCATATCTTGCATCATATTTCACGTATTTCTTGCATTTGTTATGCATATCCAAGTGTCTTACCAAGCTTCTTTACTTCGTTCAGCAAGCTGACTCACCACTACAACACTCGAGCTAATTTCAGAAGGAAGATGGACAACTTAGAACAAGAGAATCGGGAGCTGTGCGAGGAAGTTTCTGCTTTGAAGGCCGGCATGGCCAATCTGACTGCTCTGATGGAATCTCTGGTGGCTGCTCAGAATCAGCCACCGAGTGTTCAACCTCAACCAACAAGGGCTACTGCTGAAGCTTTGACTGTTCCTGTGTCTGATACCCCAGTTGTTGTTCAGAATCACATGCCTCAAGGTTATCCATGGGGAATGCTAGAGAATTTTGCACCTGAAGGTTTCAATCTTGGTCCTCAAGGAGCTCCCGTTGTTCAGACTACTGTTACTCTGACACCTCTTATGGTGCATGTTGCTCCTGCTGAACTTCCTTCGATGAATTTGGTTCCATTTGTTAATGATGATGTGTGTCGTCCTTTTCGTCCACCAAGTGAAGACTTGGGTCTTTATGACAGAATGGATGATTTTCAAGAGAAATTTGACAAGATGCAAAGAGAGATGAAGGCCCTTAGGGGAAAAGAGTTATTCGGGCAGAATGTGAATGAATTATGCTTGGTCCTGAATGTTAAGATACCTGCAAAGTTTACGGTCCTGGAGTTTGAGAAGTACAAGGGAAACACTTGCCCTCGTGTTCATCTCGTGATGTATATAAGGATAATGTCTACCCATTCTGATGATCAGCGTCTGCTGATTCACTTTTTTCAGGATAGTTTGACCGGTGTTGCGCTGAAGTGGTATATGAGTTTGGATAGTGTCAATATCCATACTTTCAATGACTTAGGAGAAGCATTGATCAGACAATACAAATACAATATGGACATGGCACCTGACCGTGATCAACACAGGGCCATGGTTCAGAAAGACACGGAATCATTCAAAGAATATGCACAGAGATGGCGTGAGGTAGCCGCCCAAGTGATTCCCCTGTGGAAGAAAAGGAGATGACTAAGATTTTCTTGAAGACTCTGGGTGCTTTCTACTATGAGAGGATGGTAGCAAGTGCGCCAAGTGACTTTACTGAAATGATAAGCATGGGTATCCGTTTAGAAGAGGCTGTAAGAGAGGGTCATTTAATGAAGAGTGAAGGATCTGGAGGTGCGAAGAAGCCATCTTATGGGTTTACCAAGAAGAAGGAAGGGGATACAAATGATGTTATGCAAGAGAGGAGAGTTACTCCTCCTAGAAGAAATTATCAGCGTCATCAGCAAGTCGCCTTAGTTACTCCAGTTGTAGGTGTAGCTCAAACCATGGTTGCTTATCAGAGACCATCCCAACAGGGGAGTCAATGGTATAATCAGAGAAGGGAGAGTTATGACCCTATTCCTATGAGTTATACAGAGTTTCTACCGGCATTGATTCATAAGAAGTTGGTTCAGACCCGACCACCTCCACCTGTACCATCACCATTGCCTTAGTATTACAAAGCAGACAAAACATGTGCTTTTCATCAGGGAGCACCAGGGCATAATATTGAGAACTGCTATCCTTTGAAGACAGAGGTACAGAAGTTGGTGAAGTCTGGTATCTTATCTTTCAAGGATGTTGGCCCTAATGTGAAAGACAATCCTCTGCCCAAACATGGAGGAGCAAATGTTGTGAATATGGTGTCCGGTTGTCCAGGCGATTTCCATATTTTTGATATTAATTTGGTTAGATGAGATTTGGTGAAAATGCATGCAGACCTCTGTGAATTTAGTTACTATACGTATGACCATTCCAGTTGTGCTATTTGCAGTATAGACATACAGGGTTGCGATAAGATAAAGGCTGATTTGCAGAAGATAATGGATGAGGGTCTCATCCACATAATCAGGCCTAGGGCAGAGTATGAAGAGGAAGTGAACATGGTTTCTGGATGTCCTGGAGAGTTCATAATTTTTTATGTGAAGTATGTGAATGAGGATCTTGTACAATTGCATGCTACTTTCTGCCACATGGCTGGTCAGGTGGAACATCAGTACGGATCTTGCCGAATTTTCTATCAAGACTCTCGAGGATATTCAATTGTGAGGAAAGGTGTTCAGTTGTTATTGGACAATGGAACTATCAAGGTTACAGGACAAAGGGATGATTACCATGAAGTTGATATGATTGAGATTTGTTTGGATGAAGAAGATTCAGATGATGAGTATGCCTCTGCAGATGAGTTCTTCTCCTCAGGTGAAGATTTGTTTTCCAGAGATGACCCCATGATGACTGATTGTGTTGAAGATGGGGTAAACGTCATTGTACCTTGTTTTGGTGCACCCGCCCATTTTGAAGTTAAGTATTATAGCAAGCCAGCTGTTACCCCATTGGTGATTATTTTGTCGGGTTTTGTCCCCTACAAGTAAGATAAGATTGTACCCTACAAATATAATGCTACAATCTTAGAGAATGGTGTGGAAGTTCCCATCCAGCCGATGCCTGATGTTGGAAATATTGCTAAGACTAGCAGAGTGACCCACAGCGGTCGTGTATTCGCACCAGTTGTTCGCAGAGATGTTAGCGTCAGAAAGAAAATTGCTGAGAATGTTGAACCCAAGAAGGCTACGGGTGAATCTAGTGGAGCTACACTAGAAAAGGAGGTAGATGATATTTTGAAGATAATCAAGATGAGCGACTACAGAATTGTAGATCAGCTACTGCAGACTCCTTCAAAAATATCTATCTTAGCTTTATTGATGAACTCCTCTGCTCACAGAGAATCTTTGATGAGGGTATTGGACCAAGCTTTTATGGAAAGTAACATGCCTATAGACCAATTTAGCAGTGTAATAGGGAACATTACGTCATGTAATAACCTGAGTTTTTGCGACGATAAATTTCCAGATGAAGGAAGGAATCACAACCTGGCCCTCCACATCTCTATGAACTGCAAGAATGATTCACAATCCAATGTGCTGATTGATAATGGATCCGCTTTGAACGTTATACCGAGGAGCACGCTTATGAAGTTAGAATATCAAGGAAAGCTCATGTGCCCAAGTGGCATTATTGTGAAAGCGTTTGATGGATCAAGGAAATCTGTTATTGGTGAAATGGACTTGCCTATTCATATAGGCCCACATTTGTTTCAGGTTACTTTCCGGGTCATGGATATTGTACCCGCTTATAGCTGTTTTCTAGGAAGGCCGTGGCAGGGGCTGTCACTTTAACTTTACACCAGAAACTGAAGTTTGTACGTGAAGGAAAAATAGTGATTATAAATGGAAAGCAAGAATTATTGATATCTCATTTGTCCTCTTTCAGCATTGTGGAGGCGGATGAAGCTGCTGTTAGAACCCAGTTCCAAGCCTTATCCATTGATAACATAAGAGGAAATGATAATTCCATGGTTTCACTTAGGGATGCGTAACAAGTTGTGCGTAGTGATCATAGTGAGATTTAGGGACAGATTATGGACCCACCTGTAAACAAGAATAGAGTTGGCTTGGGGTTCTCTGTGAAGAATGACAAATGTAAGAGAATGAAGCCAAAGTCTGTTGCAAGCAAGTATCAAGACGTGTTCCGTAGCGGGGGTTATCTTCATCCAACTGTCTCCGGGATTAATGCCATTGTGGAAGATGAAGCAGAGCCGGAAATGCCAAATTACGTGACATACGTAGTTAGAGTTCAGAACTGGATCACCATTGACGTTCCCTCCTGCATACATGTTTCAAATTAATTTGTTTTGTTAATCTTTTTGAAAATATTTCACTCTGCCCAAGGTGGAAGTATTAATATTGTACGTGCTTATCTGTTTGCTGTGACTTTTAAAATCAATAACAAAAGTTGTCTTTGTTTCCCTAATTGTGTCTTTATTTTCTATTTTTTTCTTGGAAAATGGTAATAAGAAAAAACCTTTCAAAATAAATAATAACTGAAATTCAATCTGCATGATCACTTGTTATATGTGTCAGTTTCTGAAAGCAATCATAAATCATATGTGCAGATTAATTAAAAAACCCGTTGAATACAATGACCCTGCACCCTCTCCCAACTTTGAATGGACTGTGTATGAGGCCGAAGAAGAAGACTATGATGAGATTCCAGAAGAGGTCTCACGGTTTCTTGAGCGCGAGGAAAATACCATTCAGCCATATAAAGAGCCATTGGAAGTTATCAATTTGGGTTCAGAAGAAGATCTGAAGGAAATCAATATTGGAGCATTGTTGCATCCTGATGTGAAGAGCAGGTTGATTGAGTTGTTGAAAGAGTATGTGGATATTTTCGGTTGGTCTTACCAAGATATGCCTGGTCTAGATACGGATATTGTAGAGCACCGTTTGTCGTTGATGCCAGAGTGTCCGCCAATCAAACAGAAGTTGAGGAGAACTCACCCAAATATGGTAGTAAAGATCAAAGAGGAAGTTCTAAAGCATATTAATGTCGGTTTTCTTATGACATCAGTGTAACCTCAATGGATTTCCAATATTTTCCCAGTACTGAAGAAAGACGGAAAAGTCCGCATGTGCGTAGATTACAGAGATCTAAATAAAGCTAGTCCAAATGATGATTTTACATTGCCACACATTGACATGTTAGGGGATAGCATAGCAAAATTCAAAGTATTCTCGTTCATGGATGGATTTTCCAGGTATAATCAAATAAGAATGGTTCCAGAAGACATGGAAAAAACAACGTTTATCACACCCTGGAGAACATTCTATTACAGAGTGATGCCCTTCGGGTTGAAGAACGCTGGTGCAACGTACCAGAGGGATATGACCACCCTATTCCATGATATGATGCACAAGGAAATCGAGGTATATGTTGATAATATGATTGCTAAATCCCAGCCTGAAGAAGGGCATGTAGAAGATTTGTTGAAGTTGTTTCAGCGTTTGAGGAAGTATCGTCTCCGCTTGAATCCAAATAAATGTACCTCCAGTGTTCGATCAAAGAAACTGTTGGGTTTCATTGTTAGCCATAAAGTAATTGAAGTTGACCCTGATAAAGTCAAGGCAATTAAAGAAATGCCAGCACCGAGAACTAAAACACAAGTCAGAGGGTTCCTCGGGCGTTTGAGTTATATTTCCAGATTCATTTCCCACATGACTGCAATGTGTGAACCAATCTTTAAGTTGTTAAAGAAAGATCAAGTTTGTGTGTGGACGGATGACTGCCAAAGGGAATTTGAAAGTATTAAAGAATACCTGCTTGAACCTCCTATATTGCTCCCTCCTGTTGAAGGAAGACCGTTGATTATGTATCTGACAGTGTTAGATAATTCCATGGGCTGTATTCTGGGACAAAAAGATGAAACAGGGAAGAAAGAGTATGCCATTTATCATCTCAGTAAAAATTTTAATTATTGTGAGTCATGGTATTCCATGCTGGAAAAGACTTGTTGTGCTCTGGCCTGGGCGGCAAAACGTTTGCGGCAGTATATGTTGAATCATACTACTTGGTTGATCTCCAAAATGGATCCAATCAAGTACATTTTTGAAAAGGCTGCTCTTACTGGGAGAATTTCCCGCTGGCATATATTGTTATCTGAATATGATATCGAATACCGCACTCAAAAAGCTATTAAGAGAAGCGTGTTGGCAGATTACCTTGCTCACCAACCAGTTGATGATTATCAGTCTGTGAAGTATGATTTTCCCGATGAGGATGTGATGTGTCTAAAAGTGAAAGATTATGATGAACCATTGCCTGAGGAAGGTCCTGATCCTGAATCTCGTTGGAGTATGATATTTGATGGAGTTGTGAATGCTAATGGTAAAGGAATTGGTGTTCTGATTATCACACCACATGGATCACACATTCCTTTTACTGCAAGGTTGACATTTGATTGTACTAATAATATGGCTGAATATGAGGCTTGCATCATGGGTCTCGAGGAAGCTGTTGATCTCAGAATTAAAATTCTAGATGTATATGGCGATTCAGCTTTGGTAATAAATCAGATTAAAGGAGAGTGGGATACTTGTCACCCCGGCTTGATCCTTTACAAAGATTATGCTAGAAGATTGTTACCCTTCTTTAATAAAGTTAAATTCCATCACATTCCAAGAGATGAAAATTAAATGTCGGATGCTCTTGAAACTCTGGCTTCCATGTATCAAGTGAATACTTGGAATGATATACCTCCAATTATGGTTCGGCGACTGGATAGGCCCGCTCATGTGTTTACAACAGAGGAGGTAGCAGATGAAAAATATTGGTATTATGATATCAAGCATTTTCTCCAAACTCAGGAATATCCGATTGGTGCATCGAATAAAGATAGAAAGACTTTGAGAAGTTTGGCTGGCAGTTTCTTCCTCAGTGAAAATGTGTTGTATAAGAGAAATTATGACATGGTCTTGCTCAGATGCGTGGATAGACACGAAGCAGACATATTGATGCTTGAGGTTCATGAAGGTTCATTCAGCACTCATGCCAATGGGCATTTGATGGCTAAAAAGATGCTAAGGGAAGGTTACTATTGGCTGACAATGGAATCTGATTGTTACAAATTTGCAAAGAAGTGTCATAAATGTCAGATTTATGCGGACAAGGTTCATGTGCCTCCGACACTTCTTAATGTGATCTCTTCCTCATGGCCTTTCTCTATGTGGGGTATTGGCATGATTGGGATGATAGAACCCAAAGCTTCGAATGGACACCGTTTCATCTTGGTAGCAATTGATTACTTCACCAAATGGGTGGAAGTTGCTTCATATGCTAATGTTACTAAGCAAGTGGTTGTGCGCTTCATTAAGAATAATCATATATGTCGGTATGGTGTGCCGAGCAGAATTATCACTGACAATGGCTCGAATTTGAACAACAAGATGATGATAAAACTTTGTGAGAAATTCAAGATTATACATCACAATTTATCTCCGTACAGACCAAAGATGAATGGGGCTGTTAAAGTTGCTAATAAGAATATCAAGAAGATTATCCAGAAGATGGTTGTTACTTATAAGGATTGGAATTAAATACTCCCTTTTGCTTTGCATAGCTATCATACATTTGTCCACACTTCAACAGTAGCAACCCCATTCTCCCTTGTGTATGGAATGGAAGCGGTACTCCCAGTCGAGGTTGAGATTCCCTCTTTGTGTGTGATAATGGAAACCAAGTTGTTAGAGGTTGAATGGGTCCAGAACAGGTTTGACCAATTGGATTTGATCAAAGAGAAGAGAATGACAGCTTTGTGTCATGGACAGTTATATCAGAATAGAATGAAGAAAGCTTTTGATAAGAAGGTCAAACCTCGTGAATTTAGAGAAGGTGACCTCGTGCTCAGGAAGATCATATCTTTTAACGCTGATTCTAGGGGCAAGTCGACTCCCAATTTTGAAGTCCCATATGTTGTCAAGAAAGCCTTATCTGGCCGTGCATTAATTCTTGAAACTATAGATGGCGAGGAGTTCCCACGTCCCATGAATGCTGATGCAGTCAAGAAATACTTCGCCTAAAGAAATAAAAGAACAGCTCGCTAAGTTGAAAACCCGAAAGGGCGACTTAGGCAAAAAAGAGTGTCTCGGTAGGTCGAAAACCCGAAAGGGAGGTCTAGGAAAAAATTAGAGACATAAACAGAATAAAATTTCCCGCTAAGTTGAAAACCTGCAAGGGCAGCTTAGGCAAAAATTAGGGACTTTCTTGGCGAGTAACTACATCAGACAAGACTTGATCATTGAAGAAACAATATTCGCGGATCCTGATCATACTTCAACGGAAGCTGCTGCTCAGGATTTCAAAAGTCGTTAGAAGGGATATTGGTCATCGTATCTCAACGTATCTTTTCCATTATATATTACCATTTTTTGAACTTTGTAATCATCGATGGAGTCTCACCATTCGCATACTACCATTCTATTAATGAAATTTGAGCTTTTACCAAATTTTTTGTATTTCTTATTTTATTTTGCTTGCAAAGACTCCATTTATTATTGATAATAATTTTCAAAGCGAAAAGATTAAGTAACAAAATTGATTTTCAAAAAGAATTTACAATTTGATTTTACTTTAGAATTTGTGATGCAAGAGAAAAACGAAAGTGGTGATCCCAAGAATGGACGGACTCCAATTGTTTTGAGAAGTTTTGTTTCCCCCGGGAAGGTTTACTCAGGATGTTTTTGCTGAATTGGGTTTGTGACTCCAGTGTCTGCAGTCAAGTCTTGGTTCTTTTTCTTTCTTCTTTTCTGAGTTTGCACGATGTGAAGACTCAATCCAAGATTTCTCCAGTGAAGGTTTCTTTTGTGTAATAGAAGTTCTTTCTTCCCAGAGAAGTTGGTACAATAATTACTCTTGAAGAACACATGTCTCTGGTTTCTTCAGTAAAGAACGTATATTGGTTTTCCCTTTGAGAATATGGTGTTAACCTCCCCAATGAAGTCAGCACGAAATTCCCAGTTAATGTCTCGATGATGGGGAATTATATGCCTTTGCGAAGTTTGTATGTTTTTCCTCCTTCAAAATGGGTCTAAATTCCCCAGTGAATGTTTTGATGATTTGGTGTCCATATGCTTTACTTGAAATTGATTTTTGCAATCCCCAATAGAAGCGTTACATTTGAAAACATTTACTTCCCTATTAAAGTCTGAATGCTACTTCTTGGTGAAGCTTGGAGAAGGATGTTATATCTCTGTATTTGTACTGTTTCGTCACTATACTACGTTTCTCCCTGGTAAAATTAAGCCATGCAATAGGATTTTGTTTCCCCAGTTGGCGCTTAATTTTTCTTGGAATGTTAATCTTGGATGTGATTTAGCCGAGTGTTGTTTGTGCCCGAGTTGGTTTTACCTGGTTACTCCTAGTGTTATATGTCTGTTTGGTCAGCATATACATAATAACACTCATACATTCATACATACACCATACATAGTTGAATTTAGCAAATCATTTCTCATTTGCACTCATTAATTTTCTGTTAGCATATTACCCTGTTTTGTAGAGTTATGTTGTTCTCTCTCCAATAGAGTGTCAACATTAAGCATAAAGAGTATATCCTTTAAATTTCCCCACTGAGTTATCCCTCGTGGAAGATTTTTTCTTTAGCCTTCCTGTACAGCTATTTATCTGGATAGGTTGGGTTTCCCTCTTGAGTTTGTTTCTTAAAGGATGTATTTTGGTTGACTATTTCATTTCAGTTTATTTCTGGTTTGAATCTTTGGTTCCATAACAATATTATTACTTTGGATTTCTGCAAGCTTCGAGCATTGGTTTGAGAATGTGCATTTATTTTGCATGAGAAGATTTTATCTCCTCAGCAGGAATATAATGGCGTTTCCCCAGGAAGTCATATTTCTTTCCCCAGGAAGCCATATTTCTCTCCTTATAAAGTCATTTCTTTTTTACAATCCTGCATGACAACAAGTAGCATGTCTCGTTATTTGAGCAACTTGTGCTTCCTTGTAATATTCGACGTAACTTTTTTTGCTATCTCCTCTATGAGTAGATAGTTTGTAGTCTGTTGTCAAATTACACCAGTGGATGGCAAGACTCTCAATATCGAAGAGACAGTTCATTGTGAAATCTTTGCAAGTGGTAGTCTCTTTATTTGAGAAATCTTATATATTACCCTTTCCAAGTAGAATGCTTTGGTTAAAGAAGAAGTTGAGACCCGTTCTAGGCGAAATGCCAGAATCTTGGGAAAACTTGTTATATTTTTGCAACCCTCAGTGAACGTTGGTAGTTCATCGCGAGTGAACGACGATGCTATGATATATTCTCTTTCTACCTTCAGTGAAAGTTGGTAGGTCATCTTCAGTCAAAGTTGGTAATTGTTATCTTTTTTCTACCCTCAGTGAATGTTGGTAGTTCATCGTCAGTGAACGAGGATGCTATGATATATTCTCTTTCTACCTTCAGTGAAAGTTGGTAGGTCACCTTCAGTGAAAGTTGGTGATTGTTATCTTTTTTCTACCCTTAGTGAACGTTGGTAGTTCATCATCAGTGAACGAAGATGCTATGATATTTTCTCTTTCTACCTTCAGTGAAAGTTGGTAGGTCACCTTCAGTGAAAGCTGGTGATTATTACGTTCTTGCTACCCTTAGTGAATTTTGGTAATTCATCGTAAGTGAACGGCGATGCTATGATATATTCTCTCTCTACCCTCAGTTAAAGTTGATAGGTCACCTTCAATTAAAGTTGGTGATTGTTATCTTTTTTCTACCTTCAGTGAATGTTGGTAGTTCACTGTCAGTGAACGACAGTGTTATGATATTTTCTTTTCTCTCTACCTTTAGTGAAAGCTGGTAGTTCATCATCAGTAAAAGTCGATGATTTCTTCTCCCTACCTTCATTAAACGTTTATAGCTCACTGTTAGTAAATGTCAGTGTTGTTATTTCTTTCCTCTTTCTACCTTCAGTGAACGTTGGTAGTTTCGCCTTCAGTAGGAGTTGGTGTATCCTTTGACTTTTTATCATCCTCTATGAGTCGGGTCTGTTGATCCACCAGTGATTTATTTTCATGGTTGGGTTTATCTTTTGTTTCTTTATTTCCTTTGTTACACCCCCAACGGTGTTTTTGCGCCTCTTTGGTTTTGTTCATATGCATTCATGCTCATAAGCATTGCATGGTATCTTAGGGCCAAAAATAGGGTTTGTTTTATATTTAAGTATCTTCGATCACGTCGTCACGAATATTTTTAACCTTCGTATCTCCGGATAGAAGAAACTTAAATAAGGGAAGCTGTTGTACCGTAATTTTTCCCCCTAATATCCCTTCATCCTACCATATCGATTCAATCACAACAAGATCACATTAGGGCTTTTGGTTCTCCTCCCTATCTTTAGTTTTGCTCTTTGAGGAATCACCAAGCACCTTGATTTGTTTTCTTTTGTGATCATGAATATTTTGTCTTGATTTTTATTTTAATTAATAAAGTGCAATATTGGTTTGTCTCACTTGTTAATAATGTAGCTAAAGGCAATGAGGCTTAGCAAGTTGCTCCATGGATTCATGAGTTTATTTACATGCCCAAGTCAATAAAGCTTGAGAAGTCCAAACCTCACCATTGAAGTTGTTTTGGAAGGGATCGAATGGCAAGGTTATTTTGTTTCACTGCATTTCCAAGTTATCAAAATTGATTCAAAAGTGCAAGGGATTGATTGAAGAAGTTGTCATGGTTGGACAAGGTTTTGTTCCCATTGATCACAAGTGCATATTTATCTCAATTCTCAAGATATGGGAATAGTTTTGGTGGCTATGAGTTCTCATTTTCATCCTCAATGACTTATATTTACAAATCAAGAGGGTTGGTACAAGAAGGTGGTTCAAAATTGTCAAGGTTCCTCCAAGCATTTTCTTGATCTAGGAGTTAGGGTTTTGAACTTCAACGAAGTATATCTTACTCATATTTTGGTATTTTTGAGTGATTCCAAAGACATCCTTCTCTTCAAATGGTTATTAACAAATCACTTCAAAAGTTTCAAGTAGTTTTCATGTGGAAGAAACTTGATGATGAAGAAAGATTACAAGTCCTCCAGATGAATCCCTAATTCCTCATGTGTGACTTCAAATAATCATAACTTGGTCAATCTTTATTACCTTGAGCCCACTATTTTTCCAAAATTATCTTGAGGATGTGAACTTTATTCCTTCTTTTATAGGAAAAGTGAGAAAATTGATGGAAGATGCCCTAAGGATACAAAATAGTATAGGTCATTTCATGATTATTTTTCCAACTTCAACAATTCATAACTCTCTCAATTTTTGTATATTTTGAATGGTTTAAGTTTCAAAGAATCATTTAAGATGTCTATTTCATTCCATCTTTTTTGGTCAAGAGCAAATTCCAAGTGGAAGACCATGTTTGGATGCAAAACATTATAGGTCACTTTTGAAAAAAAATTGAAATATTTCTAAGTATGGAAAGTCAACCATTTTTCTCCATCTTTGAATCAATGCAAATTTTAGCTCAAGCATCCATTCGATTTCATTCTTTTTCCATTGAAAAGCTTCTAACCTCATCTTTTTAAAGCACCGAGAATCATACCCTAAGACCCTTTGAGATGAGAATGCCATTGATTTGAACTTGGTAACTTAGAACTGGAGTTTCTTCAAAAGTCAGAATTTGAAATCATTGGTTTAGCTTCTAAACACTTTGTTTCTGCGCGTTTTTTCCTCTAAACATGTTTAGTGAACTTCCAAAAGTGATTAGCACAATAAAACACACATTTTGGATGAGTTTTGATCAAATTAGAAGTCACACTTTTCTTGTTTGCAACATCACACGATTTCCCTTCAAACTTCATCATTTCACATGCTTGGACATTCCATTTTATTACCTATAAATAGAGGTTCATCCCTCACTCATTTTCTTAAGCTTGGATAGCCAGAATCACGCTGCCAAACTTGCTCCATAACTCAAATTTCTGCAACTTCAAAATCTGTTTTTAGCCTTTTTCAATCCAATTTTTCTATCAATTTACCTTCCTTGATCTTCCTTGAAGCTAAACATATAATTACATTCAAGAATCGTTCCCTATAATTCTCCATAGAAGTCCAGTTTCAGAGCTCTGCAACTCAACTTCAATAGGTAGATTTCTTCATCAATTCTTCAAATCCCTTTTCAAAACTTTCCTTCCAAATTGCTTGAGTTACAGTTTATATAAATTTATCGTGAAGGTGTGGTTGTCTTCGTCTTGAAGAGACGAAGCGAATGACATATGTCTCGTTCTATAATTTTACAGATTGAGCAACTTGGTTTTGGGACTGGCTGGAGGTTGAAGATGACCAACGTGTCATCCTTCAACCAATGAAACAACGCCATTTTAATTTTTTGAATTTTTTATTTACATTGGATTCAGTGCTTTATTCACTATGACCATGATATGCACATCGCGCCAGATCTTTTGGATTTGATTACTAACGCGTTTTGACTCTCATCCAATGGTCCACATATTTTTGACTTAATTATTTTTTTCTGATTTTTATATTTAATTGTTTTAAATTTTTCTTTTCTGATTTTTAAATTCACAATTTCATTTTTTATTTTGATATTTTTTTTATAAATTTTCACTTTATTTAAATTATTTTAAATGTTTAAAAATACTTTTGTGCATTTTTAAATTTTGAAAAAATTATGGAATGATCCAATGATATTGTGACAAATATTGGTGACCTCATTTATTTTTTATTTCTGGCTTTGCTATTTTTTTACATTTTTGGTTTATTTTGCTCATTTCTTTTAATTTTAAAATAGTTTCTGACTTTAAAAAATTACCAAAAATTTTATAAAAATATTTGAGTCCTTTTCTGATTTTTCTATGGTCTTACTATTTATTTCTTGATTAATTTGAACATAGTTGATATTTTTCTCTTTTATTTCCATTTTAAAACATTTCTAAAACCTTTTTTTAATGTATATATTAAATGCAATATTATTCTGTGATTATTTTCTGTATAATCTTGGGTTGAATTTTTAATCATGAATTTTATTAACATCATTGGATCCATGGTGTTGAGTCTAACCCCACAAAAATGGATGAATGATTTTACTAATAGTTTGATTAAATTTTAATTCAAATGTGGTTTGTATATTCTTCTCCACCCTTATCCATCTTATCCCTTTCTTATTTCACTAAGTGTTATTGGAGCATGATCTCTATATCATGTCTTAAAACAAATGGTGCATAGATTGCTATTGACCGACCTCAAAATAGGTGCGACTTCTACATAAGTCCACTTACGATTGCTTAACATAGCGCTAAATTTTGTCCCGATTCAAATAAATGATCATTCGTGGCCCAAACCTATGTTTGCAAGCCCAAGTATGTTAATTTGATCTCTTTGATCCAATAACCTTGAGATTCATTGTGTGGAGGCTTTGGTTCTACCAATCCTCTAATGGATCTACAACACTTTTGGCCAACGCGGATCACTTAAATATCGTTGATCTTTAAATGGTACTTTTAAGGATTCCAAATGGATGATATACTTGACAAAAAGCAAAAGCAACTTGTTGTGTGGAGGCTTTGGTTCTACCAATCCTCTAATGAGTTTCAGATGCAAGTTTCAAGATGGTCATCCAACTAACCACTAATTATTAAATTGTTTTTACTTTGTGCCCTTTTATTTTTTATGCTTTATGTATCATTTACTTTAAGAATTACATTCCATGTCATTTTTATTTTGCTCATTTGAGCTTTTCTTTTCTCTTCTAAGACACTTAATAATCAACATGAACCATAAAAATCTTTAATGATACTTGGACTATTTGGTTACTATCCTTGGCATTATGGAGTTTTGGACTTCTTGGACTTAGGATTAGAAACCTTGGCCTATGTTGGAGACCTTATGACCTTGATTGATATTTTGTCTGGAGTTCTTGAGGTTTACCTCAAGACATTGGGTTGTTTTGTTTGTTTTGTGTGCAGGTTATTATGATTACATACTTTGTTTGTAATCTGGAATTCACCCGTATACAACCGTTACTCTGCCCAATTTTTGTAAAGACTTAATACACTTGAAGTTTGGTTCTCTCAAGAGGTCTAGTATCTCTTCTTGCTTGGTTTCCATCTAAAGAATGGGAATTCTATCTTGGCTCATAATGTCAAGTATTGGCTTCTTGTTGGTTAGACAGTTCTTATCCCTAGCTTTTACCTTATGCTTTAGGATAACCCTTTCTCCTCCTCTCATCTTCTTTAATTTCAAAAATATTCTCCCTCCTTTTGAAAACTCTTATTGTTTTTAAACTTGAACTATTTTCATAATAAACTTGGACTTAGGTCCATGCATTTTCAAAACCTTTTCATAAGCAAACTTCAATCAACTTAATAATACCTTGACATTTTTGTGAGAATACTAAAAGTCAATCAATCTCATTTCAAACTATTTTGCCACTTTGGCATCTACTTTAAAACTTTTCTCAAAAGATTGGACTCTTGTCAATCCTTGTAGTGATGCAAACAACTATACTTCTACAATGTGTAGTGAAGAGAGATATTTTCCACTTGGGTGTTGAGTGAGGCATTGTTGATTTTAAAATCCAAGCCATATCCTCCACTTTTAGATGATGCAAATTCTCCTTTCTCATGATTGTGGGTAGTAAGTATGTTTTCCACGCGGACAATGACGATGATGTCTTATCTCATAAAATTAACTAACACACTTATGTTTTAAAATACTTTAAAAGAGGAACTACGTGTATCCTGATCCCCTATTGTATGAAAGGTGGTACATAGGCACTAAAGGTTTTCAACCGCGGTGGGTGAAAAGCCATAAAAATATATTTCTTTTCTCACCTCCACCATCCATTTTTATACAACATTTTATAGCCAAAATAAATAGATTTTACAAAGAGGTTCTTGCGGAATACCGTAGATGTTTAGGGTGCTAATACCTTCCCTTTGGATAACCAACCCCGTTACCTTGAATCTTTCCCCCTCTTTTTGGGTTACTCGCTCTTTTCCCATTCCTTTGGAAACAATAAAGCGCGGTGGCAATTTTTATTTTTATTTGTACAAGTCTAGTCAATCCAATGGCTTAGTCTTAAACATTTCTACCGCTACACTTAATAACAGGAACAATATTTGCGAGCCATTCGACATACCTTGCAGTTTTGATGAACTTGCTCTGGAGCAGTCTTTCGATCTCGTGTTTGATCTTAAACGTGATTTTTAGGGCGAATCTCTGGGGATTTTGCTTTGCCTGCCTTTTCCCTTGTTAAATAGGCAGACGATGCTCCATTATGCTTCAACTCAATCTGAGCATTTCACCATAGTCCCAAGCAAAAAAATCTCTATATTCTCTCAAAAATTTAACTAATTGAACCTTCATGTTCGACCTAACTTTCATACTGATGTAAGCTGGTCTCTTCGTCATTCCATTTCCTAGGTCCACTTCTTCTAAAGGATCTTGGGCCGATATTTTTTGTATTGAATTCAATGGGTCTTTTACGAACCCAAAGGCTCATTGTCTTAGATACAATCTAGCCTTCATCTTTCTAAATCTAATGTCTGGCCACAATGGTCTTCAAGATTTTTTGCCTTGGCTTCGACAACCAAATTCAGTAACTTTTCGGCATCTAAAATCGATTTTCGTTTATTTTCAGTCACATAGGCCGAAATTAGAGTTAGGTGTGATGCGGTGGGAGAATTGACTTGAGGTTTTACGTTTGTGTTTGCAAATGTTGCGGTTAGCAAGAGTCGCCACCGACTTTTCTTTTATCTAAAAGGAAAGGTAAAAAAGCACAGGAAAGACCTTTGAGATGTTTTCTTGAGTTCGGGGGGTAGATTATGAAAAAGGAAGGTGCTAGCACCCTTTTCATCCATGGTTTTCCATGGGCTCTTAGTTACTTGTTTAGATCACTTGCTTTGCTTTGTTTTGTTTGAAATGATGCTTGGTGTTGTTTTGAAAGTATTTTGAAAAGAGGCCATTGTTTAGGCAATCTTTGTAATGATTCTCGTTCATAAGAATGTATACAAAGATGTTTGTCTTTTGAAAATGTTTTCAATGTTTTGAAAGATGTTTTTGAAATGTATGTGTGTTTGTTTTTTGAAAATAGCAAGGATTGTTTTGAAATGGTACAAGTAACTAGAAGCTATCTACCTAATCAAATGTCTTCCTTGTGCATTTTTACTCCTTTGACATTGTTGACTTACCATTGATTTGGTAAGCAACCCTATCTTTGGATGTAAACGGGACGGGCGTGGGTCATCGTGTAGCCATGATAGCAATATTGCCAAGTATCTTAGCATGTTTGAGGGACCAAGATCATTTTGCTTAGGCAACCTTTGTATAGCGTCATCGAGGGACTATGATCTTTTATTTGTTTTGTTTTGCCAAGATACCTCGCATGCGTAACATGGCCATTTTTATTTTAGGAAACCAAGTGGGAGAAACCCTAACGGTGCTTGTGTGCAAAGTGTGTTATTTTCATGCTTTTGTCTTGCATTTAGGGTTTTCTATTTTGTTTTGTTTTTATTCTTGTCATGCAAAACCTAGTTACTAAGCATAGTATATAAAGCAATAAAATGCGTAAAATAAACTAAGTTATTACAACAATTATTATGGGAGGGGGGATACAAGTTTTGAATGGGGATTTTTGCACAAATATAAACCTAAAAATATTATTACAACCCAATCGAATATTGCGTGAATTAAATGAATATACAAATATTTAAAATGCAATGCAAATGTATTTATGTAAAAAATGTTTTGATATTTGTTTTTTGTATGAGGGGATGATTTGAATTAAACCCTAAAAAATAAGGAAAAAATAGTATTATTTTTGGAGGGGTGAAACCCTAATTTTTTAAATAAAAGAAAATAATGTTTCATATTAATATTTTTTCTATTTTTTGTATAAGAAAATAATAAATAGTATTATGTGCAAATATTAAAAATTAAATATGTATAGAAAATAAATATTTTATGTGTATAAATAATATAATAAAAGTATTAAGTATTTTTAATTGTATTTACAAATTATTTAAGAAAATAAGTTCTATTTTAATCAAATAAATTAATTTCTATGTAAAAAAAATATATGAAAAAATAAAATTATAAAAAATAAAGAAATTATTTTTTATGATTTTTATTATTCAGAAAAATAAATGAAAGTATAAAAATATGAAAATATAAAATAAATACAAAAATATAACAAAATTAGTCAAGGGGGTGTAAAAGTAAATCAGGGGGTGCAAATAGTGAAAACAAAAAGGTCAGGCGCCAAAAAAGCCTAAAAGCATCGTCCCTGTCCTCCAGCCAGTCTCCTTACGCGTGTTCTATGTTCAAACCTGTAACTTTCACATGCTTTCACAAAAACAAAAACTTATAATATGAAACTTGTGGCCTTTAATCTCACGATTCCAACCATATAAAATTTGTAACCTAACTCTCAAAGATCAGAGAGAATTTTGGAAGCCCTAATTCATGACCTAACTTTTTCATGAACTTCAAGCTTCAAATTCTCTCAGCATAGTTAATATAAATGAAAAGTATGCATATGTACAACTTCACCATGTTATGGACTACATTTTTTCTTCACAAATCGTGGCTTGAAGTTGCCTAAATACAGAGATAGAGTTTAAGAAATATACCTCCTTCAGCTGGATTTGGATAGAGCAATGTAGTGACTTTAATGGAGGCCTGAGGATTGTGTGAGCTTCCTTGAACTTCCTTCAAGCTATTCCAATGCTTATCTTGCCTTGAGAATAGCTGGAACTTCCTGCACAAGTCAAGCTGCAAGCTTCAATGTTGAAAATGGAAATGGCTGAAACAGGGGTTACAGAACCAGGGTAAGGGCTTGGCTAGCTTTGGTATGATGTGTATGAGGTGTTTCAAGTGTCAGAATACAAAACGCCCGAGCCAAAAATTAGTTGGCAATGATTTTGCAGAAATGCTGAGTTTGGGCAGAAATTTGGAGTTTTTGAGTTTGAGTGAGTTCTGGATGCAAACCAATCGTGTTCTGCATTGTGACAAGTTTGTATACTTGTATAGAATGGATACAAAGTCAGCTTCTCAACAGATGTGCAAGCTTTTGACCTTTTCACCAACTTTCTTGCTTTTGAAGTAAAGTGATAAGACTATACTCACATGCTTGTCCTTGCTTGCTTAAGGGCTGCAAAGAGCTTGTACCAAATGCCTGAGAGTTGTGTAAAATGCTTGTATCAAAGAGACAGGTCCAAGGCTCAAGATTGATAAAGTTACAAAAGCTTCTCTTTATGAAGATGGCATTGTGCACTTTTGGCCAAAAATGGAAATGTAACTTGTACAAAGCCTCAAAAGCAAAGATAAAGCCTTTATCTTCTGAGTTTGCATTTAATTATGGAGTGTAGAATGAGTTTAGGACTTGTAAAGCAAGATTCAAACATCAAAGATCTGATTTGCAACTTGATGCTTTGTAAAAATGGCTTGATCAAAAGTGATAAAATGCCAACTTCCCTTCTTCGATTCTCTCTAACCAAAAATTATTTTTGGGAGTTCTTGTACATTTTGGAAAGCTTGCAATGTGCTATATAATCCATATTTGAAATGCAATTTGAGATACCTCTTGGAACTAGGTGAAAAATGTCCATGAAGTTGGGTCAAAAACCTGCCTAAATTAGGGCAAAATTTCACTAAGTTATTTAGTTCATGGACCTATATTCACAAATTCATAACTTGAGATCCAAGCATCTTTTGGGAAAAGTTTGTGAAGAAAAGTTGTAGATTTCATAGAGGAATACAACTTTCATTTCGTAAGTTTTCTTTGAATCAAAATGCATCATGGTGAAAAAAGTGGTGAAAAGTTGGGAAAAAATAAGAAAATTTCCATACTTAGAAAAATTCTAAGTTATGAAAATTTTCAAATTCAAAACCCTAACTTTAAAAATTGGTTTTCTTGGTGAATAAGTTTCATATTTTGACATATCTTGATGAATTATGACCCTTGGCACTTGATTTTGACCAAAAAGTCAAAGTTTGACTTTTCAGTATACAGTTGACTTTTGATTAGTTGGCTGCAAAATTCATCTGTCAACCCAATGAACTTGAGATCTTTTGAACCATGTAATTAGGTCAAGATGATGCCATTGTATCCTTGAAATCATGTTTGAACTCAATTGGTCATTGGCTAGGTTAAAAGCCAAAAATTGCCCTTTCTCAGTCAAAACCCTAATTTTGACCATTTTGCCCTTTTGATGATTTAATCAAATTTCTTGAGGAGTTGTGATCCAAACTTGATCAAATGGTACATATGAGTCTAAAATGTTGATGTGGATCAAAAACTATGAAGTTTGACTGTAAATTGGCCATGGTTGACTTTTTCCCCAATACAACTGATTTTTAGGTCAATTGTCCAATTGACTGATCAAAAATGTGGTTCAAGGATTGAAACTTGTCATGAGAAATCTTAGGGGTCAAATATGATGTATGAAAGTCATATGAATAACATCCGTGTCTGGAGCGTATCTAAACTGTATCTGAGATCTGAATCTGAATGAGTAACAGAATAACTTCCGTGTCTGGAGTGTATCTGAATTGTATCTGATAGTTGAATCTGAATGAGTAACAGAATGACTTCCGTGTCTGGAGTGTATCTGAACTGTATCTGATAGTTGAAATCTGAATAAGTAACAGAATGGCATCCGCGTCTGGAGCGTACCTGAACTGTATCATGATTGCATATTGTTTAAACGGTAGCTGTTAATCTTATCCTGAAAAGGGTAAAATGTTAGCTGAAACACAAAGTTATGTTGCATAAAATGTATGATGCAATATATGTGTTTTATCAATGTTTATGATATGTGGATGTAATGTATGCGCATGTAAGTTGATTTGCTGTATTGCTGAGGAAAATAAATCCTTGACTGCTGCCGGGGACAATAAATCCTTGACTGCTGAGGATATGTTGATTCTTCATGTTTTGAAGTTGGAGTATTGACAAAAATTCTGTTGTGAGAGCAATGCCGTATACTGCTTGAGTAATTTGCTTGGGGAATCCAGAGAATTTTGATGACTTCTACTGGGGGTTTCACAACGATAATCCTTGTTCTGTTGGGGACTAAAGAAAACTCTGATGACTTCTGCGGGGAATAAAGAAAGAGAATCTTCATTCTGTCGGGGAGCAATTAAAACTCTGTAGGGAAGAAAAACTTATTCCTGTTTGGAAAAAGTTTAGGAGTTTCGGTCGTCTGCCACTCTACTGGGGGAATTATCCTAGGTTGGGGAGAGACAAAAGTTAACTGTTATTCGGTTTCTTTTCAGGCTTCAAGATAACTTGCTGGGGAATTTAGAGAAACTGGATGGTTTCTGCTGGGGATTGATAGTTAGAAGTTTTGGCTCCGCTGGGGATTGGTGGTTGGAATTTTTAACTCCGCTGGGGATCTAGATGATGAAGTTTTAACTCCGCTGGGGATCTAGATGATGTACTGTAGGGATTGTTCATGGAATAGCCTAAAGACGTTTCCTATCCTTTCAATCTGTCAGTAATTATTCTTTTTCACTTTGTTTATTTGTAAACAGTAATTATGTTCAAATGCATATGTTCATTAATGAATCGTTGGACGTTTTTGCAAATAAAAACACAAGTGTAAAGAAAAGAGATAAATAGTTTTATGTACTTTGAAGAGATATCTTTGTATTTACTTTGAATAAGTATTTTGTACAAAGGAGACAAACATCCTAGTAAGAGGATGGTGTCATAAAAAGTAAGAAAATTTATACAAAGAAAGATAGTTATGTGTGATAATCCCATGGGGTTCCCATTCCGCTATAGCCCTTGTATCTTCGAATTTCTTGTCCATTCGTTGCTTCGTCCGATGATGATTGAATTGATCGGAAGCTTCAGGTTTGTCCGTGAAGAGATTATCCTTAAAGTGATCTGACGAGACATAGTCATACGCTTTAATTCCCTAAATTTTTATTGGACCGCCCTTTCGGGTTTTCAGTCCACCGGGAAACCCTTTTTTGCCCAAGTCTCCCTTTCGGGTTTTCAACTTGCCGGGTGTACAAATTTTTTTTATTTTATCCTTAATTTTTGCCCGAACCTTTTGGTTCGCCAGGATGCCCTTGTTTTGCCTAGGTGTGTCAACCTAGCGGGTCTCTTAGGCGTAGTATCTTTTGACTATGTCTGTGTTCGCAGGGTGTGGCAGGTCGTCACCGTCCATGGTGGTTAAGATCATTGCCCCACCAGAAAATATGTTCTTGATTACAAATGGTCCTTCATAGGTAGGAGTCCACTTGCCCCTGGGATCACTTTGTGGCAAGATGATGCGCTTGATCACTAGATCTCCAACTTGATATACCTGGTGTCTAACTTTCTTGTTGAAAGCCTTGATCATCCGCTTTTGATACGTCTGATCATGGCAAACAGCAGTAAGTCTCTTTTCGTCAATTAAGTTCAGTTGATCAAGTCGGGTCTGGATCCAATCGTCTTCGCTCAAACCTGCATCCTTCATGATTATCAAGGAGGGAATCTGAACCTCGATAGGCAAGACAACCTCCATGCCATAAACCAAAGAATAGGGTGTTGCCCCAGTTGATGTGAGAGCTGTGGTATGGTACCCGTGGAGAGCAAACGGTAGAATCTTATGCCAGTCCTTGTAGGTGACTGTCATCTTTTGTATGGTCTTTTTAATATTTTTGTTAGCAGCTTCGACTGCACCATTCATCTTTGGCCGATAGGGAGATGAGTTGTGATGTTGAATTTTGAACTTCTCGCACAAGGAGGTGATCATAGTATTGTTAAGGTTTGTACCGTTATCAGTGATGATCCTTTTGGGGATACCGTACCGGAAAATGAGATTTTGCTTGATGAAGCGGGAAACAACATTCTTAGTCACGGATGCGAAGGAAGCTGCTTCGACCCACTTAGTGAAATAATCAATGGCCACTAGAATGAAGCGGTGTCCATTGGAGGCTGTAGGCCTGATCTCCCCAATCATGTCGATTCCCCACATAGCGAAGGGCCAAGGAGCTGTTAAGACGTTTAGAGGAACCGGGGGTACGTGCACCTTGTCTGCATAGATTTGACAGTTATGACAGGTTCGGGAGTGTTGATAGCAGTCAGCTTCCATGGTAGACCAATAATAGCCCGCCCGTAGAATCTTCTTCGCCATCGTATGCCCACTAGAGTGAGTGCCAAAGGTACCTTCATGCAATTCAGCCATGATCTTTTCAGCTTCAATCTTGTCCACACAACGAAGCAGAATAGAATCATGATTACGCTTGGAAAGGATACCATTACTTAGGAAGAACTTAGCTGAGAATCTCCTTAAGAACTTTTTGTCATTGACTGAAGCTCCTTCTGGATATTCTTGAGCCTCGAGATACCTTTTGACTTCATGAAACCACGGCTGGTCCACTACTTCTTCGGTATTAATCTCGTGACAGTGTGTTGGTTTGTCCATCCTTTCAATGGAGATTTGGGGAGCCTCTTTATCCCAATTAAGTTTAAACATATATGACATTGTAGCTAGAGCATCTGCTAGCTGATTTTCTTCTCGCGGGAAATGCTCGAAGGTAATCTGCTCAAAATGTGGTAACAATGTCAAAACATGTTCTTTGTAAGGAATAAGGTTTGGGTGCTTAGTGTCCCACTCTCCTTTGATCGGACTGATGACCAAAGCTGAGTCCCCAAACACATCTAAGGATTTGATTCCCAAGTCTATGGCAGCCTTGAGACCAAAGATGCATGCTTCGTCCTCTGCCATGTTGTTCGTACAGTTGAAGAAAAGTCTTGCAGTGAAAGGAGTATGGCATCCTTCCGGAGATATGAGCACAGCGCCGATACCGTTACCAAGTGCATTGGATGCCCCATCAAATTAGAGGGTCCATCGGGATCCTTGTTCAGGTCCGTCATATGGTCTGACCTCTTTATTGTTGTCCAATGTCATGATGTCTTTGTTAGGGAAGTCGAACTTCTTGGACTGATAATCTTCTACAGCTTGATAAGCAAGATGATCAGCTAGCACACTTCCCTTTATAGCTTTTTGGGTCGTGTACTGTATGTCATATTCTGTTAGGATCATCTTCCATCTAGCTATCCTCCCAGACAGAGCAGGCTTCTCAAAGATGTACTTTATCGAATCCATCTTAGATATCAGCAAAGTGGTACGAGTCAACATATGCTGTCTTAGCCGGCGAGCAGCCCATACCAAAGCGCATCAAGTTTTCTCGAGCAGTGAATATCTGGTTTCACAGTCGGTAAACTTTTTGCTTAAGTAATAAATAGCGTGCTCTTTTCGGCGAGACTTGTCATGCTGCCCCAGTACGCACCCCATTGAATTCTCTAAGACGGTCAGATACATGATTAGCGGTCTTCCCTCGACGGGTGGCATCAAGACAGGAGGCTCTAGCAAATACTCCTTGATTTTATCGAAAGCAAACTGACATTCATCATTCCATTTGACTACTTGATATTTCTTCAACAACTTGAAGATTGGATCACAAGTAGACGTTAAGTGAGAAATGAATCTGGCAATATAGTTTAGGCTTCCCAAAAAACCTCTGACTTCCTTCTCAGTGCGAGGAGCAGGCATTTCTTGTATCGCTTTAACCTTGGCAGGATCAACCTTGATGCCTTTGTTGCTGACAATGAACCCTAAGAGTTTACCGGACCGGACTCCGAATGTGCACTTGTTTGGATTCAATCTTAGCTTGTACTCCTTCAATCTGACAAACAGCTTTTGCATGTGATCAAGGTGTTCTTATTTAGTTTATGATCGGGCTATCATGTCATCTACGTAGACCTTTATCTCATGATGTATCATATCATGAAACAAAGATACCATGGCGCGTTGATAGGTTTCCTCGGCATTCTTCAGTCCGAACGGAATCACTTTGTAGCAGAACGTACCCCACTGTGTGACAAATGTAGTTTTCTCCATGTCCTCAGGCGCCATTTTGATCTGGTTATATCCTGAGAATCCGTCCATGAAAGAAAATACTTTGTGTTGGGTTGTATTGTCGACCAGGATGTCGATGTGTGGAAGTGGAAAATCATCTTTAGGGCTGGCCCTATTTAAATCTCTATAATCCACGCACATTCTCACTTTTCCGTCCTTTTTAGGCACGGGAAAAATGTTGGCCACCCATTGAGGATAGGAAGTAACGGCCAGAAATCCAACATTGAGTTGTTTCATAACTTCTGCTTTGATCTTCTCTGACATGTCAGGTCTCATGCGGCAGACCTTTTGTTTCACTGGTGGACAGTATTCTCTTGTTGGTAGACGGTGTACCACAATGTCTGTATCGAGTCCTAGCATGTCTTCGTATGACCAGGCAAAGATCTCAACATAATCATGCAACAGCTGAATTAGGCGCTCCTTGACACTCGGCTCTAGATTGGCACCCACTTTGATTTCCTTTTTATCCTCCTCGGTACCCAAGTTGATTGTATCCAACAGCTCCTCATGAGGCTGAATAGCTCTTTCCTCTTGTTGTAATAGTCTTGCCAATTCCCCTGGCACCTCACAATCTTCCTCACCTTCGTATTCGGCTTGGTAGATCAGATCTTTAGAGTCACTGAAGGCTACAGCAGTATTGTTACCCATGGAATCCGGAATGGAAAGGTACCTGCATTTGTGAGTGTGGGTGTGTGTAAGGATATAGCCATCTTAAAACAATAAAATGTAAAAGAAAGACAATGAGCATAAAAGGTTTATATGTGAAAAAGCGTCCATGATTCATTGAATGACATATGTAGATGAAATAAAAACCCTTACAAATGGACCATTGTGCCTCGGGTAAGACACAAGGTTTTTAAGGTGCTAATTGTTTGTGAATTATTACAAATCCAATAGAAATGTAAAAGATAAATTACTGAGATATGAAAGTTATCAGAACAAAGTCTCTGGCTTCCCAGTTGCGAAGTACTCCGCTGACAGTAGGAAATATCCAATCTTCCAAGCTTCCATCCTCTTCATTGTCTTCTACTGCATTGACGCTTTGGTTGGTAATCTTCATAGGTGGCCCCCTAGCACGGGCACGGTGCACGGCCTTCTGAGCAGTCGAAGTATATAGCAAGCCAAACTTGTCTGATTTGTACGGAATGTCTGGAAGCTGCCCCCAGATGGTGCATCCCCTTCTTCCACTACTGCCTTTGCATCCTTTAGAGATGACATCCGAAGTGGAGGTCTTGTGATCTTAGGAATCGAGGATACCTCCTTGGTCGCTGCTACTTTTGGAGAGACTTCTTCAAAATGTTGGAAAGGGGTCTCAATGAATTCACCATCTAACTCCATATAACAGAAGGAATTCAGATGACTAATCATGTACTCCTCCTCCCCATGGACAGTTATGATCTTCCCTTGGACGGGGTACTTCAGCATCTGATGTAAGGTGGAGGTGACAGCACCGACATTGTGGATACAGGGGCGTCCCAACAGACAGGAATAAGAAGGACGGATGTCCATCACATAGAAGGTTGAGTTGAAAATCTGAGTTCCCACCTTTATTGGGATGTCCACCTCCCTGTGGACCATCCTCTTCGAACCATCGAAAGCTCTCAACACTATGTTGCTGGGTTTTAAACTCAGCCCCTCGCAGTCCAATCTATCAAGGGCTTTCTTTGGCAAGACATTCAGAGATGATCCAGTATCAACCAAGGCATGAGCTATGGTTGTTCCTCTACACTCCACTGAGACATGTAATGCCTCATTGTGTTTTCTCCCTATGGGTGTCAAGTCAGCATCAGAGAAGCCCAGGCCATTATCAGCTGTCAAACTGGCCACACAGTCTTGGAACTGGTCCGCAGGCGTCTCTTGCGGCACATGAGTTGTCTTCAGAAATTTTACCAGAGCTTTGGCATGTGCTTCAGAGCACAGCAGCTGGGCTAGCATAGAGATCTTGGAAGGGGTCTTCCCCAACTGTTCAACCATATCATAATCACTCTTCTTGATCCTCAGGATTTCTTCCATCTCCTTCTTGGATGTTTCAGGAATAGCTAGTGATTGAGCCTTCGTCTGGACAGGCTCCTCTTGAACATTCTTTCCTTTATTCTCAGCAGTGGAAGTAGGGATAGGAATTGTATTATCTTTGTTGGTGGGTACGCTTGCAGGTACAATCACTGGTGTATAGGTAATCTTCGGAACAGCCACGAGTCCAATGACTGCTGTTGGAGGAGCAATCTCTGGAGATAAGATCCTACCACTGCAGGTGATCTTTCTAGTTCCAACAATATTGCTAACGTCGGAATTGTCCTCTTCGGAGCTTTCTTCTTTGGCAGTCAGTTCAATCTGTTTAATACCATGGTAGTAGATTTCTCCACCATAGTTCCATGGTACTGTTTTATCTGATTTGTATGGGGCTGGCCCGGGCATTGTAATCTTAAGAGGAGCAGTCTTTGGAGCAGGTGTAATCCTAACGGGTCTTTTAGGGGCCCTGGAAGGATTGGCGTAGATGGTTATTATAGAAACTTCTTTAACTGGAACGGGTGAAACAGGAGCATTCTCAAACAAAATTTCTTGGTTATCCATCATTCGTTGGATACCTTCTTTCAACAGAGGACAGTCAAATGATGAGGACAGACAAACATGGCAGTCTTTGTCACAACCTGGGAAAATACCAGCTTTCAACAAATTCAACTTAATAATCGGGAGAGGAGTTAACAATTCATCCACGGTAGCAACAAACAGATCTTCTTCAATAGCGTTGACATTGTGACCATGCATAGGCATTAGAGCGGAAATAACATTCGATTTCTCAGGAGCTTCAAACTCGACTTCCTTCGCATCTATCAGATCTTGACTTTTATTCTTCAGAGACCAACAGTTGTTAGTTTCGTTCCCTGGACTTTCAGAATGGTACGTGCATCTGCCATTGGGATGGTAATGTGGAGAGGCAGTATTGGGATTCTTTGGGGCCTCTTTTAGAGTGGCCAGATTCAACTTCAAGAGATGTGGTAAAACTTGGGTTGGAGTCATGTTAATCTTGGTGAATTGCCGTACTGGCCTTTCCACCCTTTGTTGGTTAGTTCTTGTCTGGTCTGATGCAGGCTTCGGAATCATAACGACCCCTGTTGTACCCCAAAATTTGCCCTCCTATTTTTTTCACAAGAAATCACAGCTTCGGGTTTTCCCTGACTTTTCAGATTGGCGAAAGAATCAGTCAAACAGACTTTTTCTTATCAGTCTATCCAAATTAGGGTTTTCATGGACTCTGGAACAATTCAAGCAGATTATTAGGGTTTGGTTGAGTTTGGCTCAGGGTTTGATCAAACAGGCGCTTCTTTGACAATAAATCAAGAACTAGGGTTTGCGCGTGCATTCTCAGGAAGAATTAGTTCTACAGTCCTTTTCAATTTACTCTGGGATATGGGTTGAGGCTTCTGATTGAGAGTTTGCAGTGTTTGATTTAATCAGTGAAAAAAAGGACATGTGGACGTTTGTTGTTTAGCTGTGCAATGCTTTGATTATTCGGAACGCCGGACGTTTATTGATTATTTATCATTTCTGAGTTAGAATAGTTGGGATTTACTTCCAGTTATTATAATTTAAGAAATATGAATAATTAAATAAACAATTGAAGAAGAATTAAAAGGAATATCAATAAAAAGACTTTTATTTATTTTTAATTATTTGTACAAGTGTTATTTAAATACAGTAATTATTTACAAGTATTTATAATAATATTTGTTACAATGATTAAAAGTGAAATAAAATTGCATCCTAAGTTTCCTAAGTCTTCGTCTTCTATTTGCTGCTCCCCATTGCTCAATTGATTTTCATCTGCAAAAACAAAGAAAGGTAAAAAGTCAAATGCAGATCAATTAAGAAAAAAACAGACAGTTAATCAAAAAGCTCATCATTAAAAGTGACTGGCCGGAATCAGTTTATTCACCCTCTCTGCAAATCACAAGAAAATTCTTGGTTCACAAAGAGGGATAGAAATATGTTTGCAAATATAAAAATGCATAAAGCCGCATAATTCCAAATTATCAACCAAAGAGGCAAACTGAATAGCTACTGAATATGCCAAAAAAAACAAATTGCACAGTTCAAAATTTCAAAACCAATGCACAAAGTCCAAACTGAACTGATTGCAAACTGAGGAAACTAAACCAAAGTCCAAACTGAACAGCACATAACCAAACTAAGCCAAAGATGTCAACCAAACTGTCCAAAGATATCAAAAGATATAAAGCTGTCAAAAAGTACAAAAAGCTGTCAAAACATATGCATGAAATCTAGAAAGTGTGCAGAGGAAAACTAACAATGCAAACATATTCAAATTTTACATCATTTTTCAGCCAGTCACTTTTTCGGAGTAAAGACAGTTTTAAGCAATATAAAAATGCTTTTTAATCTGTAGAGAGAGAGAGAGAGTAGAAGTGGAGAGGCTTACAGGCTTAGGCTTAAAGGATATAAAACAAACTGTTATAGAACAAGCAAAAGGGGGGCAGAAACACATAACAAAAAATAACACAACTGTGTCAAACATTCAAACACCTCAAAACCTGTTATATAACAATGGCCACAAAACTGCATTAGAAGCTTGCAACCCCAGCCTGTCAAAAACAAGCAGAATACACCAAGCCTTCACCTGCAGAACCACAAGCCTCAAGCCTGAAGACTCAGCCTGAAGCCTGTCAAACAACCAAGAACACAAGCCTGAAGCCTGCCTATACTAATAAACCTATCAAAACAATCATCATCCAAATACCCAAACCAACTCACAAATCAAAACCATCATATCAACCTGCTAAACTACCTGCAGAACCACAAGCCTCAAGCCTTTCAAGACTCAGCCTAAAGCCTGTCAAACAACCAAGAAAACAAGCCCTAAGGCTAACATCCACCTGCATAAGCCCTTACCCAAACAAAGTTCTCAGAACCAAAAAAAGTACAAGCATCTTCATCAAATCAAACCATTCAAGCCCAACACCCTCATAGTAACCTCATCATAGGGCCAATAACCAACAAAAACAATACTCAAAATCATCATCAATACTCAAAGCCATCGATCAGAGGCAAACAGAAGAAGAGGAAAAGAATCAAAATCATTAAAGGCAACTGAAGCAAACATATTCAGATTCAAACATCATCATCATACAGAAGCAAGCAAGCAATCAGAAAGAGGAAAAGAAGCCAGTAATCAAAGCAAGCAAGCAACCAGAAGATGAAAAGAAGCGATTAAGGCTAGGGTTTTCAGTTATCATCATAAAACCAAAACAAGATACAAGTACCAAATTTCCAGCAAAGCTAGCTCAGCATCACTGCTCTCTCCGCCTGGCCACCCCAGACGCGCCTCCAAGTCCTCCTCTCCAAGCAACGAACCCCAAAGGTATAACTCCTTTTCTTTGTTTCTTTTCACACCTCATACAGAAAATAATAATAATCAAGATCAGAACACATAGAACAAATTAAAACATGCAAAGAGGAAGACTGAAAACCCTAAGGCACAAAGAGGGAAGCTGTTACCTTTTCTTGTCGCCGTTGTGATCAATCATGAAGGGAGAAGGAGTCGGAGGTGGCGCTTGGTGGCCATAGGCGGAGAGAATTTTCGTTCAGAAAGCTTGAAGGGACGAAGAGGAGAAGAAGATGAACGGCGCCGCTCTAGCCTCTGAACCCTAATTGCAAAAATGAAACAAGAAGTGAAAACCCTAACAAATGTGTAAAATGCGTTTGGGCCTTGCCCCATCCTAATGCCTAAGCCCATTACACGCCTCACCCCCTTCTCTGACTTTGACTGCCCTTTTGTTTGGGCCAAACCAATGCACCAAGCCCATTCAATCTTAACCCTTTTATTATTTACTTTTTTATATACTTATAAACCAACACTTTTTTTTATAAATTAATTCTTTTCTTTGTTAAATAAACAATATATTAATAATAAATTTATTTTAACAATATTTTTATTATACTTATTTTAACAATCTTTTTATTATACTTAAAAATATGTAAATCTTAGATGTATTAAGTTTAAACATTTTTTATTATTAAAACCTTTTTTGTTGTTTACATAAAAAAATACTAACTAAAATACATAAATATTAATTTTCTTAAACTTGAAACATTGTTTCTTTTCTTTAATTAAAACTTTTGTATATAAAACATTAACAAAATACATAAGAAATAGATTTTTTAAGTTAAATACTTTTCTATAACCAAAACATTTGTTTGTACACGATTAACAAAAACCCAAAAAATAAATAAAATACTTAATATTGCATTAAATTAACATACTTTTCTCATCTTGTAAATAATCATATGCACTTTCACCAATACATTTGCTTATCTTTTATTCTTTTACATTGATATATATTACATTTGAGAAAGCGATTCGATTTGGTTGTAAATATATTTGGACACTACTCTCCTAATGAGTCTCATCCCCATTTGTAAATATTTTATCCCCACTCCCGGATACTTATTTGTAATAGCTTAGTGTTGTACCCCAAAATTTTCCCTCCCATATTCTTCAAAGTTTTGACAAGCATCATCTCAATTTGCTCAAGTCTACTCAAGGGCTACACAGTTAACCACCCTCCTAAGCCAGTCAAATTAGGGTTTTGGTTCTTGCAAGGAAGTTGAGGTTTTCAAGGGCTCAATCAAGTCACATATGCCTATATACATTGTCAAGCATCTACATGCCAAGTTCCAAGGCTCACAAGGTCAAGTTGCACAGTCAAAAGCCCTAATTGCCTCACAATCAACTATAGGGGTAAAATGGTCATTTGGCAGTCAAAAGTCAAAAATTTTGGTCAACATCTTATTTTGAAGCCACAATCATCATTTGATCAATTTTTGATCATGATTCCACAAGAATGGCTCAAAAATCATCAAGATGCAAAAGTTTCCATTTTTGGACAGCTGAAAAGTCAACTGTAACTTGACCAAGGCATAACTTTTTCATGGTTCATCAGAAAAATCCCATCCAATGCTCATCTTGAAGGGGAGGACATTTCCTACAACTCATCTTCACATCCCAAGTCCAAGAAATGCTCTCACAAAAAGTTATCAATTTCAAAATTATAGGTCATTTTCAAAAGTCAACAAAAAGGCACTTTAAGTCAAAGACCATAACTTGAGATTGGTAAATCAAAATGACATGGATCCAAAGGCATTGGTTAGAGGACTTCAAGACCTTTCCAAAATGTCCAAGAACATGTTCATATGATCAAAATTGAGCAAGATATGCATTGGAGAAGTAGGGAAATTTTTGTGAAATGGCAAAAGTCAACCATCCTTGAAACTTCAATTTTTGACAAAAGGGCCCACTTTCTTCCACTTGATTCATCCTTGTCATGCCATACACGTGTCCCATGATTCATTTCAAGACCAAATAACTATTTTTCTATTTTATTTAATTTTTATTGATTTAATTCATTTTAAATCCATAAAATTCAAATAAAATCTAAAAAAATTAAATGGATAGCATCTTTTGATTTGAATGGCCTTTATGTGTCATGAGCAAGCATACCAAATTCGTGCTAGGGCCATTTTGAGCATCAAATTCAAAATTTGAACAAACTTGGAATGTTCTTTAATGGTGATAAACCAAGAATCCCAAACTTGATTGCACAAGGATACAAGCTCTTAATGTGACCTAATTGCATTCATACATACATATGCAAGTGTTCCATACCTCATTCACGTCCCAGAGCTCATTGAAACGGCCAGAACCAATTCCAAAAAACTCAAGAAAATTTGAAAACTGAAATCCACCTTCCAAGGCAATTCAAAGCCTTATCTCGTTTCTAACACATTGCAGGAACTCTCAGGAGTCTTTTGGAATCAAAACCAAGCGCTCAAGCCTAAGGAATCACCCCACACGAACTCACGGTTTGCACAATTTTATTGTAATCACAATTCATATTCCATGCGCATTTAACTTAATTTGTTGGTTGTTTGGCATTGTTTGAGTCCACAGGAAGCTAATGATATTAATCAATTGGATTATAATGCACCTAATCGTGAATTGCCATTAACAAGTTTTTGGGTTCTTGAGGTCTGGAATTAGGGCTTTACTATATAAGAAAAATCAGAACTTCTAAGACCCATGGTTGAAACCGGCTTGACAAGACGAACAAATCCCAATCCTCGCGCCCAATTTATATAGAGCATAGCTCTATTCGTTATTTTCTGTCATTTCATTTTGTGGGGGTTTAAAACCCCCGCTAATTGCTTTGTTTTTACAGGAAAAAAGGAGGAAGACGAAGGGCGTGTCAGCTTGCTATTGGCTGGATTCAAATTGAAGCGCGCATTTTTCTTTTACAGCATATGCGTTGGATTATTGAATATATTGTTTGTTTTGTGTTTAATATCAATTACAGGCAACTGGCCTAGTGGAGCATGCGCTGTCCAATGACCATTGGGACCTGGGTTCGATTCCCAGGTCCCCCAAAACTCAATATTATTTTGTCTAACAAATTCCTATGCAGGCTAGTCAATGTGCTCCACCATACGCCTCACCAATCCACATGCCATATGTCCACAATCAGCCATCCAAAGGCCATGAGAGGAGGAGTACCATGTCCTTCAGTCAAAGCACATGCAGGCAATTGCAAAAGTCAAACGTGGCTGAGTGTAGTGGGCCAAAAAACTGCAATCAACACCTCCAAAAAGGGCCCAAACCCCCCATGGTTTTGTTTTTTTTTTTCTTGCCCTTATAATTTCTTTTTTTAATTATTATCATTATTGTTAATTAACCTAACAAACTAATTTTTTCCATAAAATTCAGAAAAACAAAAAAAAACATTTTATTATTTATTAACTTATTTTGTAAATAAAATGTAAATTAAATTAAATTAGCTTAATTAATTAACTTTAATACTTTTTTACAATAAATAAAAACAATTTAGAATTAGGTTTTTGCTAACTTTTAATTTCTATTTATTTTCTCTTTATCTTCATTAAAAACATAAAAACACAAGAATATTATTTTTTTAATTAATTAATTAATTAGTTATTAGTTTTAATTTCATTAATTACAAAAAAAGGGACAAAAATTCAATTCTTTCTTAAAAAAGGGTCAACACCCTAAGAACATTCCCGATTAAATTTCTATTCGCGCGTATTTATTTATTTTGATTATATTTATGTATCTGTACAGAGTATGTAATAGTTAATTAGGATTTTATCGCCTTATTTAAATTCTCGCACTTTATTTTCCAAAACGGGTTTTTGTTTTAGGCGATGTATAGACCCGCGCCTTGTAATAGCTAGATTTACATTTCTGCAATTTATTTTCCGCACTCCTAACCGTTAATTATGTCTGCAAGAATGTATGAATAATAAAATCAATCCGTGGCTCACAAATAACATGTACAAGATAACCTTAACTGAAAAACAACACACAAAGCACATGCCACTCCTAGGGTACGCCTCACTGGTTGCCTCGAACATGGTCATCAAGTATAGGGTGTCTTAGAGGTCGCCCTTCTGTCCAAAAGATCCAGTTGCCTCGAAACGGTCGCCTCGGATAAAAAGGATCTAGGACATTAGGGTTACTTCTAAGGTGTCCTACTATTGGTTCGGTGACCACACTGTCCCTTTAATCGAATTGACCCGAATACCTCCAACGATGGTGCTACCTACCTCTCAATGGTGGGATAGCACTATCTAAAGGACTCTTACACAGCCTAATTCCTTAGAGTAGGTAGACTTCTCTTAAGTACTTGCTCTTTTCAAAACAAACAAAAACAACTTTTCACCCCTACACTTTTTAAAAGTTTTCAAACAAATTTTTCATACACTCTTGAGGACAGATACAAGAGTTACTTAGAAATATTTCAAACAAAACTTTTTTAAAAACCCACACACACTTGAAAAGCAAACAATTTTGAAAACATAAGAGCAAGTACCTAAGAGCCCGTGGATAACCACGGATAGAAAGGGTGCTAACACCTTCCCTTTCTATAAATCTACCTCCCGAACCGAGAAACATTCTCGAATAAGGAATTTTGTTGTGCTTTTGTCCTTTCCATGTTGGAGAACATAAAAGACGGTGGCGACTCTTGCTTACCGCGACATTTCGTGAAACCAGCTAAAAAACAGTCAGTTCTATTTCCAACGATGACAGAACTGGCGACCCTGCTGGGGAACTTAATAAGTGGGGTGTACCTTAGGAATAGTTCATCATCATGTTTTCAATTGCTTGCTTTGACTGCTTTAAATATTGTGGGCCTGTTTTGGAAGTTTCATAGATCCTAACCCGGATCTGGGGGATACCTTCTAGAAAGTAGCAACAAACTGTGAGGGAACTGTGCGGGGTATACCGACACGGTTGAAGCAGTTTGCTACGTTGGTGTGGCACTTTAGTGAGTACCGGTAACCCTTGAGTCAAGTCAAGGAGAGTACGGGGCCGCCGCGTGGTGTCGTGAAGCATCAACTGACCTTAGGAACCTTACTTGACCATCCTGGCCTCTTTAGGGTAGTGAGATGACCGACTTTGGTGCAGTCCGAAGTTGGTAGATACTCGATACTACACTCATTGAGGGTTGTTTTCTTGGAATATTTTGATCGCCAGTTCAGTGGCTAAATCAAAACAATGAAAACAGAAAACAACCCAATGATATTGAGCTCCTTAGAACCCGGTTACTTTTGATAGGACAGGTTTTTGAGCCCACCAACTTCAAGAGGGTAGTACCCCAAACTTCATGCTGGCCTAAACTCTAAGGGCTGTCTGGTGTGACTTGTGCGCCTTATCATGTTTGCTTTTTATGAATACGTGTGGTGTGTCCTTATCATAACATCATAGCATCATACAACATCATATGCATTTACTAACCACTTCAAGGGTTCGAATCTTCATCTTTGTTCTTGTTTTGTAGGACATGGAAACTATCCGCAGAAAGACAATTCAGATCAACCTTGTAAGGGTCCCTCCTCAGCTTAAGGAGCTTACATCCAGGATTCCCGAGAACTCTTCCTTCAGTGAAAGACATGGTAGACTCATCAGCTTGACCAACACCAACATTGAAGAGGATATGATAAAAGTTCTCTTCCAGTTCTTTGACCTTTTGCACCACTGTTTCACTTTCCCGGATTATCAATTGGTGCCTACCTTGGAAGAGTTTTCCCAGCTTCTGAAGGTTCCTATCCTTAGTCAACTACCCTACAACGGTACAGAAAAGGAGCCAAAACTTGAAGAGGTTGCTAAGGCATTACTTCTACAACCATCTGACATCAAGGGGCATTGGGAAACCAGAAGTGGTATCAAAGGATTCTTGGCAAAGTTTCTGTTTGAGAAAGCACAAGAATATTAGAATTCCCTTGACCTACAAGCTTTTGAAGAAGTTGTGGCACTCCTTGTCTATGGGTTGGTGTTGTTCCCGAATCCGGATCAGCTTATAGATATCAATGCTGTCAAGATCTTCATGTCCAGGAATCCTGTACCTACGTTGCTTGGGGACATCCTCCACTCATGTTACACTCGAACCATGAGAAAAAGAGGTGTTCTTATATGCTGCACTCCTCTCCTGGCAAGGTGGTTTATTTCGCACCTTCCACAATCAGTTTTGAAGAACGAGCGGGGTTTGAGATGGTCACAACGATTGATGACTCTTACACATGCTGATATACATTGGTGTTCTCGGTCCAGAGAGAATGTCACTATCATTGATCGTTGCGGGGAGTTTCCTAATGTTCCTTTACTTGGAATCAGAGGAGGTATTACTTACAACCCGTGTCTGGCTTTGAGACAGTTTGGTTATGCTTGGAGGGATGGCCCTCATGACATGTTGATTCCTGACATAGTTTTTGACTTTGACAACGATGCACAAGGTCTTCGCCAGAGATTCATCAGAGCTTGGAGGATGCCTAACAAATTGGACAGTAAGACACTGGGGCACAAGAACTCCATCTCCCCCGAGCCTTATCTCAAGTGGGTACGAGCCCGCTCCCAGAAGTTGGTGATGCCACATCCTCATGTTCTCCCCGTGATCAAAGAGCCAGTTTTGGAAGGAGAGGTGCCCTACACCATCCAACATCCTGACATGCCAACATCTTGGGAAGAAATGCAAAAGAGCTGGATCCGACTCAAGGAAGAACAGAATTCTCTTGAAGCCAGTCTACATGCCAGTGAGAAGAAGGTCTTGGAGCTCACCCGCCTACTACACGAGGAAAAGACTCTTAACACTTACATTGCTCCAAAGAGGATGCGCAGTGTCTTTTGGGATTAATTATTTTGTAATGTTTTGCCCATGAGGCCCTGATGTACTGAACAGATTATTTCTTAATACAGTGTGTGTTCCTTTTTGTCTACAACGAATTTGAACTTTCGAACCCTTGAATGCATTGCATAAATAGCATATCATGCATCATGTGCATAATAGGTACCCTTTTTCTACAGGTTGCTTAATCTTCTTCGCTGTTTATTTCAGCACTCAGTCATCATGAATCCTGAACCTACTACCGAGCAAGCTATCAAGGCCCTCCAGGCCTAGAACGCCCAGTTTCAAGAGCTGGTCATGAGCTTAGCCCAAGGACAACAGGAGTTGAAGGATTTTCTCCTGAAGAAGAAGAAGAAGAAGAGGACTGTGTTGTTCAACACTGGACGCAGACTCGGGAATACACTGCAGAATGAAGCTGAGCTGACTACTCCATCTGTTGGGGAAGGCAGTCACCAAGGGAGAGGGGTTCCTAGTCCTGTGGTCTCCGACAACGAGACAGATTTCAATGATGAACAGTACCCTCCTGCTGAGGACAGGTACAAATAGCTGGATGACCGGTTAAATGCTATGGAGATTCAACGTGTGCCTGGGTTGGACTTTGGAGACCTAGGTTTATCTTCTGGGGTGGTGATTCCACACAAGTTCAAGGCACCTACCTTTGTGAAGTACGACGGGGCTTCCTGTCCTAAACTGCACCTCCTCTCTTATGTAAGGAAGATCCAGCCTTACACTGCAGACAAGAACCTATGGATCCATTTCTTCTAGGAGAGTCTTTCAGGGACTCAACTCGAATGGTTCTATCAGCTAGATGGAACTAATATTCGTAACTGGGAGGACTTGGCTACTGCTTTTTATAAGCAGTATCAGTACAATTCCGACCTCGCTCCCACGCGTACCCAACTCCAGGGTATGTCACTTGGGATGGGTGAAGGTTTTAAGGAGTACGTGCAGAAGTGGAGAGACCTGGCTGCCAGGGTGCAGCCACCGTTGACTGACCGTGAACTAGTGGACATGTTCTTGGGGACCCTGTCTGGTCCATTTTTCAACCACCTGATTGGTAATTCCTCTGTTGGGTTTACAGACCTGATCCTGACTGGTGAGAGGATCGAAGCTGGTATCAAATCAGGGAAGATACAGAAAGGTGCCTCCTCGAGCTCTGAAAAGAAGCCCTTCAAGAAGGAAGATAGTGTTGTGTATGGTCCCAGAAGGCAGAATAAACCGGAACGCCGCCAAGCTGTTAACGTGGTGGTAATTTCAAAGCCTGCTGCTCCTCCTCGGCAGTACAACCAGCCAAGAGTTGAGAGGCCCAAAAGACAGTATACTCGGCTCAGCATGACCCTGTCTCAGATTCTGCTGCAACTGCTGTCAACCAATCTGGTAACTGTAAAGGAAGCTCCGAAGGTAGTGAACACAACCTCTCCAAAGTACAACCCCAACGCCCGATGCGCTTATCACTCTGATAGCCCGGGGCATAACACAGATGATTGTTGGGCTCTGAGGAATAAGGTTCAAGACCTTATTGATGCTAAAGAGGTTCAGTTCGAGGCGCCCGAGAGGCCTAATATGGTGACTGCTCCCATGCCCAACCATGGAGTAAATGCTATCAGGATGGATGATGAAGTGGAAGAATCCGAATTCGACAGCTGGATCTACCCAACGACCGAAGATGGACCAAGCAACTGGACTGCCAAAGACTCCATGCCTATTACTTTTATCACTCAGTAATGAACTCCTTTGTTTTGAATTTGTAATAAACAATAATTTGAAACTTGATGGCTCGGTGTCTTACCCGGGGCGCCGTGGTTTCATTTGTGAGGGCTTTTGTGTGTCACTTCCATATATCATGAATAAAAGCATTGGACGTTTTTCTGCATTTCAAATTTTGTGCTCCTTTTCTTTCTTTGTTATATATTGCAAAACAACTATATTTACACACACTCACTTATACAGGTTCCAATCCACTCTGGATCTCACTGGTAACGACTCTGCTACCGCCAGTTATGACTTCGAAAATCCGATCAACTTAGCCAAAGACGAAGGTGAAGATGATTGCGAAGTGCCTGGTGAGCTTGCAAGACTGCTACTCCAGGAAGAGAGGGCCATTCAGCCACATGAAGAGCCAGTGGAAACGGTAAATCTGGGTACTGAGACGGACAGAAAGGAAGTCAAGATTGGTGCTAATCTGGAGGCTAGTGTGAAACAATGGTTGATTCAGATGCTGCATGATTATGTGGAAATCTTTGCCTGGTCTTACGAAGACATGCCTGGGTTGGATACTGACATTGTGGTTCATCACCTGCCTACCAAGGAAGACTGCCCTCCGGTTAAACAGAAGGTTCGCCGTATGCGTCCAGAGATGTCCGAGAAAATCAAAGCTGAGGATATGAAACAATTTGATGCCGGTTTTCTAGCAGTGACTTCTTACCCTCAGTGGGTTGCCAATGTGGTTCCAGTGCCGAAGAAAGACGGTAAGGTCAGAATGTGTGTTTATTACAGGGATTTGAATAGGGCCAGCCCCAAAGATGATTTCCCTCTGCCTCACGTTGATGTTCTGGTTGACAACACTGCACAGCATAAGGTATTCTCCTTCATGGATGGGTTCTCCGGTTATAATCAGATCAAGATGGCTCCTGAAGACATGGAGAAGACCACTTTTTTTACTCAGTGGGGCACCTTTTGCTACAAGGTCATGCCTTTTGGGTTGAAGAATGCTGGGGCAACCTACCAACGTGCCATGGTTGCTTTGTTTCATGACATGATCCATCATGAGATAGAAGTATATGTCGACGATATGATTGCAAGGTCCCAAATTGAGGAGGAACACCTTGACCATCTGCAGAAACTGTTTAACCGTCTGAAGTTATACAAGCTAAGGTTGAACCCGAACAAGTGCACCTTTGGGGTAAGATCTGGAAAACTACTAGGTTTCGTCGTGAGCGACAAAGGTATTCAAGTGGACCCTACCAAAGTAAAAGCCATACAAGAGATGCCAGCTCCAAAGACAGAAAAAGAAGTCAGAGGCTTTCTGGGACGACTGAACTACATTGCTCGATTCATCTCTCACCTAACTGCTACCTGTGAAACAATCTTCAAGCTACTGAAGAAAGATCAAGTAGTACGTTGGAACGATGAATGTCAGGCCGCTTTCAACAGAATCAAAGAGTATCTCCAAGAACCACCCATTCTTATGCCACCGGTTGAAGGGAGACCTCTAATATTATACTTGACAGTACTTGACAGCTCAATGGGGTGTGTGCTGGGCCAGCATGACGAGTCTGGCCGAAAAGAGCACGCTATTTATTACCTTAGCAAAAAGTTTACCGACTGTGAGACCCGATACTCACTGCTCGAGAAAACTTTCTGCGCTTTGGTATGGGCTGCTCGCCGGCTGAGACAGTATATGTTGACTCACACTACTCTGTTGATTTCAAAAATGGATCCAATCAAGTACATATTCGAAAAGCCTGCCTTGTCCGGAAGAATAGCAAGATGGCAGATGATCTTGACGGAATATGACATCCAGTACACGACTCAAAAAGCAATCAAGGGGAGTGTATTGGCAGACCATTTGGCACACCAGGCAGTGGACGACTACCAGTCGATGAACTTTGAATTTCCAAACGAGGATATCATGGTGGTAACTGATTGTGAAGTACCTGGACCAGATGAAGGACCTGAGGAAGGATCCCGATAGTCTATGCACTTTGACGGAGCCTCAAACGCTTTGGGTAACGGTATTGGCGCTGTGATCATATCCCCTAAAGGCACTCATACTCCACTCACCGCCCGACTATGTTTCAACTGCACCAACAACATGGCGGAGTATGAGGCATGCATCATGGGTCTTCAAGCTGCAATTGACTTAAGGGTCAAGTTTCTGAGTGTCTTCGGAGATTCCGCTCTCGTGATCAATCAGATCAAAGGCGAGTGGGATACAAAACACCCAAATCTTATTCCTTACAAAGAGTATGTGTTGACATTGATTCCCCACTTCGAGGAGATAACTTTTGAACACTTCCCAAGAGAAGAGAATCAGTTGGCGGATGAGCTGGCTACGATGTCTTCTATGTTCAAAGTCAAATGGGACAACGAGGCTCCCCGGATCATTATCTGGAAACTGGATGAACCTGCACATTGCTGCGATCTTGAGACTGAAGAGGTAACTGAAAAGCCCTGGTATCATGAAGTGAAGAGGTACCTTGAAGCTCAAGAATACCCCGAAGGCGCATCTGTCAACGACAAGAAGTTTCTGAGAAGATTCGCTGCAAAGTTCTTCCTCAGTAATGGCATTCTATACAAGCGAAACCATGATTCGACCTTACTGCGTTGTGTGGATAAGACTGAAGCAGAAAGGATCATGGCAGATCTGCATGAGGGTACCTTCGGAACACACTCCAGTGGACATACCATGGCAAAGAAAATCCTTCGGGCAGGATATTTCTGGTCCACAATGGAAGCCGACTGTTACCAATATTCTCGGACGTGTCACAAATGCCAGATCTATGCAGATAAGGTGCACGTTCCTCCAGTTCCTCTGAACGTCTTGACAGCACCTTGGCCTTTTGCAATGTGGGGAATTGATATGATCGGCGAGATCAGACCTACGACATCAAACGGGCATCGTTTCATCCTAGTAGCGATTGATTACTTCACAAAGTGGGTTGAAGCAGCTTCCTACGCTACGGTAACCAAGAACGTCGTGGCACAGTTCATTCGGCACAACCTGATCTGTCGATACGGGGTACCTGAGAGGATCATTACGGACAATGGTACCAATCTTAACAACAAGATGATCACTGAGCTCTGCGCGCAATTCAAGATACAGCACCACAACTCTTCTCCTTACCGGCCGAAGATGAATGGGGCTGTCGAAGCGGCAAATAAGAATATCAAGAAAATTGTGCAGAAGATGACAGTGACCTACAAAGATTGGCACGAGATGTTACCATTTGCTCTTCATGGATACCGTACCTCAGCACGGACGTCAACAGGGGCAACTCCCTTTTCCTTGGTCTATGGCATAGAGGCAGTCTTGCCTATTGAAGTTCAGATACCCTCTCTCCGGATAATGAAGGATGCAGATTTAAGCGAAGATGACTGGATCCAGACTCGACTTGATCAATTAAACCTAATTAACGAAAAGAGACTCACTGCTATTTGTCATGGTCAAACGTACCAAAAACGGATGATCAGGGCGTTTAACAAGAAAGTCATCCGACAAGAGTATCAAGTCGGAGACCTGGTAATCAAGCGCATCATTCTTCCTCAAGGTGATCCCAGGGGCAAATGGACCCCTACGTACGAAGGGCCATTTGTGGTTAAACATATCTTCTCAGGAGGAGCTATGATTCTAACCACCATGGATGGTGACGACCTTCCTCACCCCGCCAATGCAGACATAGTAAAAAGATACTACGCATGATAAAAGACTCGCTAGGTTGACACACCTAGGCAAAAATAAGGGCTTCCCGGCGAACCAAAAGGGTTCGAGCAAAAATAAGGGATGAAATGAAAAAAATCTGTACACCCGGCAAGTCGAAAACCTGAAAAGGTGACTTGGGCAAAAATGGGTATCCCGGTGGACTGAAAACCCGAAAGGGCAGTCCAGGCAAAAGTTAGGGATAAGCGTAATACTATGTCTCATTGATCACCTGGCATCCAGAATTCGGTATCAACTATCAGGTTCAGACGGCATCGATCAATCAGCTTCATCTTCAACTAAGCAGCGAAGTGATGAGACGCTTGAAGACATAAAGGCGATAGCAGAGTTGAAACCCAGTGGGATTATTTTCACATAGCTATTTTGTTTTCCCTTTCACAAATTGTATAAACTCTATGTTGTCCGGCGGTGTTCTCTTACTAGGACGTCATCCTCTTGTACATAAACGCTTATTTTCAGGCATATTCAAAATCAATACAAATACACTTTTCCAGACAAATTGCCAATTATTTTTCCTTTTTCTGTTTTGTTTTGCGAAGAACGTCCAATGTTCATTTTTGATATATGCATTTGACACTAATTGCTAACTCATAAATATTTGCATACGAAACAAAGGACTAATTACAGGTGACATCAGAAACAGGGGCAATAATGAGTTGTCTAAGCGGTCTAGTTGCTCTGTCCACCAAGGTACCAAGGTAAGTTCGGCTGAAGAATGTAACCAGGATACCTTCACTCCCCCTAGAGTAAGACCAATCGGCAATACTCTCCCCGAGCAGAGTTGGTCTCCCGGCAGCCCCAAAAAGGCACAGTATCTCTAGCAAGTCAGCAATACTCTCCCCAAGCAGGTTTAGCCTTGTCAGCCTTAAGGAAGTTGGGTATCCCCAGAAAATATCAACATTCCCCAGCGGAGTATACAGATGTTCCTCTACAAGCATCCCCGGCATTCTTGATCTAAGATTGTTCCCCGGCGGAATACCAGACATCCAGTGGAGCCACTTCCCCAGTGCAGTCCAAAAGTTTCCCCAGGAAAGTCGAATCCATCTCCCCAGTAGATTCTGGAAGCTTATCCTCTGCAGAGTATGAACGCATCTCCCCGGCTCTATTCAAAGGTTATTCCCCACCAGAGCTTATAACTGGGTTATCCTCAGCTAATTACCACGGAAAGATCGTCCTCGGCGAAGTTCTTCCTGTCCCCCAGCGGAGTTCATCAAATCCTCCAACAATAACTTATCAACGGAATCCCCAGCGGAGTCCTCGTCAAAACCTCAGTGAAGTATCTCTTCCCACAGAGTAATTCCCCGCTGAGTAATCTCTTCACCAAGTTTATTCCCCAACGGAGTCATCTTCTCCTACCGGTTTATTCTTGCAACTATCATCCCCAGCGGAAACGAATAACTCTACTCTTCAAACGTCAGCCCGGGATTCAACAAGCTCCCGGCACTCGTCAAGTATTTATTTTCCTAGGCGAAAATACATTCATAAACATCACATCTTCATACATTATAGCATGCATACGCGTCATACAACACAAATCTCATTTATTTTTGAGAACATCATGACATCATGCAGTTCATACATCATGACATTGCATACAACTGATGTTTTTCCTTTTCAGGAAAAAGGTCGATCCAAAGATGATTACTATCAACTGTCACAATTCCAGATTCGATTCATGTATCTAGCCAGGGCATATCTGTTGACAACAAATTCCAGATTCGATTCCTGTATCTAGCCAGGGCATATCTGAAGAGTTTGAAGATTCGATACCTGTATCCAGCCAGGGCATATCTGTAGATGACTAATTCCAGATTCGATTCCTGTATCTAGCCAGGGCATATCTGAAGAGTTTGAAGATTCGATACCTGTATCCAGCCAGGGCATATCTGTAGATGACTAATTCCAGATTCGATTCATGTATCTAGCCAGGGCATATCTGTGAGTAGATTCGACACATGTATCCAGCCAGGGCATATCTGCATGAAGAGTTTAGAGATTCGATACCTGTATCCAGCCAGGGCATATCTGTGAGTAGATTCGACACCTGTATCCAGCCAGGGCATGTCTGCATGAAGAGTTTAGAGATTCGATTCCTGTATCCAGCCAGGGCACGTCTGTAAGCAATCTTTTGAAGTTCCGGATTCGATTCCTGTATCTAGCCAGGGCACATCTGTGAGCAGTTGATTGTAGATCCGATACCTGTATCCAGCCAGGGCATATCTGCATGAAGAGAATTGAAGACCAACCCCTGTAACAGGCCAGGAAACCATCTTCCTTTCTCAAAATACGCAAGTTCTCGCTAAGGAATCTCTTACGCGATCGACACCTTCGGATGGCATCTTTAAGCCCATCTCCACAACTATCCAGTACACTTCCAAATGGCATCTATAAGCCCATTCCCGACAAGGTTCTGTCACCTCTCCAGATGGCATCTATAAGCCCATCCTCCTATCCACCATCTCTCCAAATGGCATTTATAAGCCCATTCCCGCCATCACCTTGCTGACATTCTACTATGTGAGTGCAAATTTCTGGGCACTTTAGTGTTCAATCATCTTCCACTTTCAGATCACGAAAGGCACACAAGCCAATCTACATCCTCAGGTCTAAGAAGATTGAACAGGGGCAACTGTTGTACCCCAAAATTTTCCCTCCCATATTCTTCAAAGTTTTGACAAGCATCATCTCAATTTGCTCAAGTCTACTCAAGGGCTACACAGTTAACCACCCTCCTAAGCCAGTCAAATTAGGGTTTTGGTTCTTGCAAGGAAGTTGAGGTTTTCAAGGGATCAATCAAGTCACATATGCCTATATACATTGTCAAGCATCTACATGCCAAGTTCCAAGGCTCACAAGGTCAAGTTGCACAGTCAAAAGCCCTAATTACCTCACAATCAACTATAGGGGTAAAATGGTCATTTGGCAGTCAAAAGTCAAAAATTTTGGTCAACATCTTATTTTGAAGCCACAATCATCATTTGATCAAGTCTTGATCATGATTCCACAAGAATGGCTCAAAAATCATCAAGATGCAAAAGTTTCCATTTTTGGACAGCTGAAAAGTCAACTGTAACTTGACCAAGGCATAACTTTTTCATGGTTCATCAGAAAAATCCCATCCAATGCTCATCTTGAAGGGGAGGACATTTCCTACAACTCATCTTCACATCCCAAGTCCAAGAAATGCTCTCACAAAAAGTTATCAATTTCAAAATTATAGGTCATTTTCAAAAGTCAACAAAAAGGCACTTTAAGTCAAAGACCATAACTTGAGATTGGTAAATCAAAATGACATGGATCCAAAGGCATTGGTTAGAGGACTTCAAGACCTTTCCAAAATGTCCAAGAACATGTTCATATGATCAAAATTGAGCAAGATATGCATTGGAGAAGTTGAGAAATTTTTGTGAAATGGCAAAAGTCAACCATCCTTGAAACTTCAATTTTTGACAAAAGAGCCCACTTTCTTCCACTTGATTCAGCCTTGTCATGCCATACACGTGTCCCATGATTCATTTCAAGACCAAATAATTATGTTTCTATTTTATTTAATTTTTATTGATTTAATTCATTTTAAATCCATAAAATTCAAATAAAATCTAAAAAAATTAAATGGATAGCATCTTTTGATTTGAATGGCCTTTATGTGTCATGAGCAAGCATACCAAATTCGTGCTAGGGCCATTTTGAGCATCAAATTCAAAATTTGAACAAACTTGGAATGTTCTTTAATGGTGATAAATCAAGAATCCCAAACTTGATTGCACAAGGATACAAGCTCTTAATGTGACCTAATTGCATTCATACATACATATGCAAGTGTTCCATACCTCATTCACGACCCAGAGCTCATTGAAACGGCCAGAACCAATTCCAAAAAACTCAAGAAAATTTGAAAACTGAAATCCACCTTCCAAGGCAATTCAAAGCCTTATCTCGTTTCTAACACTTTGCAGGAACTCTCAGGAGTCTTTTGGAATCAAAACCAAGCGCTCAAGCCTAAGGAATCGCCCCACACGAACTCACGGTTTGCACAATTTTCTTGTAATCACAATTCATATTCCATGCGCATTTAACTTAATTTGTTGGTTGTTTGGCATTGTTTGAGTCCACAGGAAGCTAATGATATTAATCAATTGGATTATAATGCACCTAATCATGAATTGCCATTAACAAGTTTTAGGGTTCTTGAGGTCTGGAATTAGGGCTTTACTATATAAGAAAAATCAGAACTTCTAAGACCCATGGTTGAAACCGGCTTGACAAGATGAACAAATCCCAATCCTCGCGCCCAATTTATATAGAGCATAGCTCTATTCGTTATTTTCTGTCATTTCATTTTGTGGGGGTTTAAAACCCCCGCTAATTGCTTTGTTTTTACAGGAAAAAAGGAGGAAGACGAAGGGCGTGTCAGCTTGCTATTGGCTGGATTCAAATTGAAGCGCACATTTTTCTTTTACAGCATATGCGTTGGATTATTGAATATATTGTTTGTTTTGTGTTTAATATCAATTACAGGCAACTGGCCTAGTGGAGCATGCGCTGTCCAATGACCATTGGGACCTGGGTTCGATTCCCAGGTCCCCCAAAACTCAATATTATTTTGTCTAACAAATTCCTATGCAGGCTAGTCAATGTGCTCCACCATACGCCTCACCAATCCACATGCCATATGTCCACAATCAGCCATCCAAAGGCCATGAGAGGAGGAGTACCATGTCCTTCAGTCAAAGCACATGCAGGCAATTGCAAAAGTCAAACGTGGCTGAGTGTAGTGGGCCAAAAAACTGCAATCAACACCTCCAAAAAGGGCCCAAACCCCCCATGGTTTTGTTTTTTTTATATTTTTCTTGCCCTTATAATTTCTTTTTTTAATTATTATCATTATTGTAGATTAACCTAACAAACTAATTTTTTCCATAAAATTCAGAAAAACAAAAAAAAAACATTTTATTATTTATTAACTTATTTTGTAAATAAAATGTAAATTAAATTAAATTAGCTTAATTAATTAACTTTAATACTTTTTTACAATAAATAAAAACAATTAAGAATTAGGTTTTTGCTAACTTTTTAATTTCTATTTATTTTCTCTTTATCTTCATTAAAAACATAAAAACACAAGAATATCATTTTCTTAATTAATTAATTAATTAGTTATTAGTTTTAATTTCATTAATTACAAAAAAAGGGACAAAAATTCAATTCTTTCTTAAAAAAGGGTCAACACCCTAAGGACATTCCCGATTAAATTTCTATTCGCGCGTATTTATTTATTTTGATTATATTTATGTATCTGTACAGAGTATGTAATAGTTAATTAGGATTTTATCGCCTTATTTAAATTCTCGCACTTTATTTTCCAAAACGGGTTTTTGTTTTTGGCGATGTATAGACCCGCGCCTTGTAATAGCTAGATTTACATTTCTGCAATTTATTTTCCGCACTCCTAACTGTTAATTATGCATGCAAGAATGTATGAATAATAAAATCAATCCGTAGCTCACAAATAACATGTACAAGATAACCTTAACTGAAAAACAATACACAAAGCACATGCCACTCCTAGGGTACGCCTCACTGGTTGCCTCGAACATGGTCATCAAGTATAGGGTGTCTTAGAGGTCTCCCTTCTGTCCAAAAGATCCAGTTGCCTCGAAACGGTCGCCTCGGATAAAAAGGATCTAGGACATTAGGGTTACTTCTAAGGTGTCCTACTATTGGTTCGGTGACCACACTGTCCCTTCAATCGAATTGACCCGAATACCTCCAACGATGGTGCTACCTACCTCTCAACGGTGGGATAGCACTATCTAAAGGACTCTTACACAGCCTAATTCCTTAGAGTAGGTAGACTTCTCTTAAGTACTTGCTCTTTTCAAAACAAACAAAAACAACTTTTCACCCCTACACTTTCTAAAAGTTTTCAAACAAATTTTTCATACACTCTTGAGGACAGATACAAGAGTTACTTAGAAATCATTCAAACAAAATTTTTTTAAAAACCCACACACACTTGAAAAGCAAACAATTTTGAAAACATAAGAGCAAGTACCTAAGAGCCCGTGGATAACCACGGATAGAAAGGGTGCTAACATCTTCCCTTTCTATAAATCTACCTCCCGAACTGAGAAACATTCTCGAATAAGGAATTTTGCTGTGCTTTTGTCCTTTCCATGTTGGAGAACATAAAAGACGGTGGCGACTCTTGCTTACCGCGACATTTCGCAAAACCAGCTAAAAAACAGTCAGTTCTATTTCCACCAATCACACTTAGACTTTAAATTCCCGCAATTTATCGCTTTCTATATACTGTATAGTAATTAGGGTTTGTATGCGAAGATTCGAAATCAACCACTAGATAACCTAAATACAAGACAAATGCATGACAATCAATACACAATTCACACTTGCACCCCTAGGGTAATCCCGCTTGTTGCCTTCCAAAATGGGCAATGCTTGCATGTTGAGTTTCTTTGGCAAAACAATTCAAATGATCATAGTCCCTCGATGACGCTTTCAAAGTTTCCTACAAAATGATCATAGTCCCTTCAAGCAAAATTGCCAAAGACACTTGGCACCATTGCATTCATGGTCCATACGATGACCCGCGCCTGTCCCGTTAACATCCTAACACAAGGTTGCCCACCAAATACAATGGTGGAACAATACTGTTAAAAGGGTTAAAACATAAGAAAAATCTTTGAGTAAATTTAGGGGTAGACAACTCTTAGTTACTTGATCAAACTTGCAAAACACACTTGCCTACTTTTCAAAACCCACTTCACAACACAACTTTCAAAAACAACTTTCAAAAACTTTGAAACATCTTTTCGAAAAGACACACACCTTTGTAAAACATTCGAGTAAAGAATTGTTACAACGGTTGCCTAGACAAGGCATCTTTTTCAAAGCATTTTCAAAAAATACACACACCACCATTTCAAGCAATTGAAAATCAAAGGCAAGTGATCTAAAACAAGTAACTAAGAGCCCATGGATAACCATGGATGAAAAGGGTGCTAATACCTTCCCTTTTCATTATCTACCCCCCGAACCCACGAAACATCTCAAAAGGTTTTTCCTGTGCTTTTTAACCTTTCCTTTAGGATAAAATAAAAAGTCGTTGGAGACTCTTGCTAAACCGAACAAGTGCGAATACAAATGCAAAACCTCAAGTCAGTTCCCCCACCGTATCACAGCCCCCACCGTTGGTCGGCGCTCAGTTCTTCCCTGGTTTCTCTGAGAATACACAGCAGATACTTCCTTTCTTCCCGTGAAGGGCTTTTCACAGCTGTTGAAGAAGACACGTCTTTCTGAATTTTCCCACTTCTTATACCGGCCTCCACTCTTTCGCTGGTTAATATCAACTTAGTAAACCCTGCAGAAGAACTCCCAATCAGATGATTGAAGAAAGGACCTGATAGAGTTCCCAAAAACATGTCCACCAACTCCCTCTCAGATAGAGGGGGTTGCACCCTTCCGGCTAGGTCTCTCCACTTTTGCGCGTAATCTTTAAAGCCCTCATTGGAAGCCATAGACATACTCTGCAGCTGAGTATGGGTAGGTGCCAAGTTTGCGTTGTATTGATACTGTTTATAGAAAGTTTCTACTAAGTCTTCCCAATTATGGACGTCAGCCCTCTCCAACTGGTAGAAGCAATCAAGTTGCGTTCCTAATAAACTGTCTTGGAAAAAGTGGACCCACAGGTCTTTGTCGGCACAGTGTGGTTGAATCTTCCTGACATATGATCTGAGGTGCATTTTAGGGCAAGACACCCCATCATACTTGGCAAACAGTGGCACCTTAAACTTTGGCGGGATTACAATTCCTGATACCAGCCCCAACTCCTCAAAATCTAGCCCCGGTACTCTCTGGATTTCCATAGCGCTTAGTCGCTCTTCAAGGTGTTTGTACTTGTCATCAGCAGGAGGGTATTGTTGTTCAGAGTAGTCCTCTTCTTCCTCTTCTTATTCTTCAGAATCTGATGGCATTTCCGTTTCTTTTCCTTTTCTTTCCCCTTCATCAAATGTTGTTGGAAAATCTAAGGTCCTTCTGGCTTGTCCCTGAAATCTTCTGCCCATGATTACCACACCATCTGGCTTCTTCTTCTTTTTCTCTTTTTCTTTTTCTAGAAGAGTCTTCATCTCCTCTTGCCCCTTGGCTAAGGTCATGAGCAACTGTTGAAATTGTGAATTCTGAGCTTGCAGATCTTTGACCGTTTGTTCGATATCCATCTTACTGAAATAAACAGTAGAGAGATGAGGAAACTTGTTTCAAAGACCTGTTTATGCTTATGATGAATGATATGTATTCATGCAATGTTTTCAAGGATTTAGAAATTAATTTTTTTAAAACAAAAAAGAAACACACGTCATATTAATAAGATAGAATTGTGAGTACATCAATGCCCCTTGGGAAAAATAATACAAAATTCTAAGGTAAAAAGACGTTGCGCATCCTCTTTGGTGCAATGTAGGTGTTGAGAGTCTGCTCTTCATGAATTAGTCGAGTAAGTTCCAAAACCTTCTTCTCGCTTGCGTAGAATTGGGCTTCTAAAGTATCGCACTCTCCTTTAAGCTGTATCCAACTCCTTTGTAGGTCTTCGAGTGATGTTGGCATGTCAGGATGTAGGATGGTGTATGGAACCTCTCCTTCCTTAACAGGCTCTATAATCACTGGGAGAATGGAGGGATAAGGCATCATAAGACTTTGAGCGCGGGTTCGTACCCACTTGAGGTAAGGCTCAAGAGGGATGGAATTATTGTGTCCCAAAGTCTTGTTATCCACCTTGTTTGGCATCCTCCAAGCTCGGATGAATCTCTGACGGAGTCCTTGATCGTCATTGTCGTAGTCGAAAGCCAATCCTTGAATCAGCATGTCATGTGGGCTATCCCTTCGGGCATAACCAAATTGTCTTACAGCCAAGCACGGGTTGTAGGTAATGCCTCCCCTAATTCCATGTAGAGGGACATTAGGGAATTCCCCACAATGGTCAACAATGATAACATTCACTTTGGATCGAGACACCAATGAATATCTGAATGGTTAAGTGTCATTAACCTTTGTGACCACCTCAAACTTTGCTCATTCTTCAAGACTGATTGGGGAAGATGAGAAATAAACCATCTTTCTAGGAGAGGAGTGCAACACATAAGAACACCTCTTTTCCTCATTGTACGAGTGTGAAAAGAGTGTAGGATATCCCCAAGCAATGTAGGCACCGGGTTGCGAGACATGAAGATTTTGACAGCGCTCACATCTATGAGCTGGTCAGGATTAGGGAACAAGACCATCCCATAGATGAGAAGAGCTACAATCTCCCCAAAAGCTTGCAAGTCTAGGGAACTCCAACAACTTTGGGCCTTCTCAAACAGAAACTTTGACAAGAAGCCTTTGACACCACTTCTAGTTTCCTAATGAGTTGTGACATCAGATGAGTGCAAGTGCAGGGCTTGAGCAATCTCTTCTGGTTTTGGATCTCTTTCTGTACCGTTGAAGGGTAGTTGATTGAGAATAGGAATCCTCAGAAGTTGAGAAAATTCTTCCAAAGTGGGCACAAGTTGATAGTCAGGAAATGTGAAGCAATGATGCAAAGGGTCAAAGAACTGGAAGAGAACTTTCATCATATCCTCCTATGTGTTGGAAGTGACCAAGTTGAGTAGACGACCATGTCTCTCGGTGAATGGAGAATTATCAGGAATCCTTGAAGCTAGCTCCTTGAGTTGTGGAGGAATCCTTACAAGGTTGATTTGGATAGTTTTCCTGCGAAGTGAATCCATAACCTACAAAACAAGAACAAAGATGAATCTCCAAAATCCTTGAAATGGTTAGTGAATGCACATGATGTTCATGATGTCCATGATGTTATGCACAAGTATATATGTACAAGCAAATCACACAAGTTCTTAGTTTAGGCTTGCATGAGGTTTATAGGTAAGTACCCTCTTGAAGTTTAGTTGGCTCAACCTGTCCTAGTAATAGTAACCGGGTTCTAAGGAGCTCAATATCACTGGATTGTTTCCTTGTTCATTGTTTCAGTTCAAGCCTCTTTACTGGCGACCGAAATATTACAATAAACCAATCCTCAATGAGTGTAGTATCAAGTATCTACCAACTTTGGACTGCACCAAAGTCGGTCGTCTCACTAAATCCTAAAAGGCCGAGTTGGTCAAGTAAAGGTTCTAGAAGTTCATTAGTGCTTCATGACATCACTCAGCGGCCCCGTATTCTCTTTGATTGACTCAAAGGCTACCGGTACCCACAAATATGTCACACTAATATAGTTATTGCTTAGACCATGTCGGTATACCCCGCACAGTTTCCACAATGTATTGCTATTTACCTATAATGTTCCCAAATCTGGGTGGAGGATTTAAACCCAAACAATAGAACCAAAATGTAAAGCAAACAAGTCAAACAATTATAGGCAAGTAAATATGATCTAAAACCCAAAGGTAACCCCACTTTTAGAATAAATTCTCCAGATGAGTCGCCAGTTCTGTGATGCGGTGGGAGAACTGACTTGAGGTTTTGCGTTTATGTTCGCAAATGTTGCGGTTAGCAAGAGTCGCCACCGACTTTTCTTTTATCCAAAAGGAAAGGTAAAAAAGCACAGGAAAGACCTTTGAGATGTTTTCTTGAGTTTGGGGGGTATATTATGAAAAGGGAAGGTGCTAGCACCCTTTTCATCCATAGTTTTCCATGGGCTCTTAGTTACTTGTTTAGATCACTTGTTTTGCTTTGTTTTGTTTGAAATGGTGCTTGGTGTGGTTTTGAAAGTATTTTGAAAAGAGGCCATTGTTTAGGCAATCTTTGTAATGATTCTTGTTTGTAAGAATGTATACAAAGATGTTTGTCTTTTGAAAATGTTTTCAATGTTTTGAAAGATGTTTTTGAAATGTATGTGTGTTCGTTTTTTGAAAATAGCAAGAATTATTTTGAAATGGTAAAAGTAAGTAGAAGCAATCTACCTACTCAAATGTCTTCCTTGTGCATTTTTATTCCTTTGACATTGTTGACTTACCATTGATTTGGTAAGCAACCCTATCCTTGGATGTAAACGGGACGAGCGTGGGTCATCGTGTAGCCATGATAGCAATATTGCCAAGTATCTTAGCATGTTTGAGGGACCAAGATCATTTTGCTTAGGCAACCTTTGTATAGCGTCATCGAGGGACTATGATCTTTTATTTGTTTTGTTTTGCCAAGATACATCGCATGCATAACATGGCCATTTTTATTTTAGGCAACCAAGTGGGAGAAACCCTAAGGGTGCTTGTGTGCAAAGTGTGTTATTTTCATGCTTTTGTCTTGCATTTAGGGTTTTCTATTTTGTTTTGTTTTTATTCTTGTCATGCAAAACCTAGTTACTAAGCATAGTATATAAAGCAATAAATTGCGTAAAATAAACTAAGCTATTACAACAATTATTATGGGAGGGGGGATACAAGTTTTGAATGGGGATTTTTGCACAAATATAAACCTAAAAATATTATTACAACCCAATCGAATATTGCGCGAATTAAATGAATATACAAATATTTAAAATCCAATGCAAATGTATTTATGTAAAAAAATGTTTTGGTATTTGTTTTTTGTATGAGAGGATGATTTGAATTAAACCCTAAAAAATAAGGAAAAAATAGTATTATTTTTGGAGGGGTGAAACCCTAATTTTTTAAATAAAAGAAAATAATGTTTCATATTAATATTTTGTCCATTTTTTGTATAAGAAAATAATAAATAGTATTATGTGCAAATATTAAAAATTAAATATGTATAGAAAATAAATATTTTATGTGTATAAATAATATAATAAAAGTATTAAGTATTTTTAATTGTATTTACAAATTATTTAAGAAAATAAGTTCTATTTTAATCAAATAAATTAATTTCTATGTAAAAAAAAAAAAAATAAATAAAATTGTAAAAAATAAAGAAATTATTTTTTATGATTTTTATTATTCAGAAAAATAAATGAAAGTATAAAAATATGAAAATATAAAATAAATACAAAAATATAACAAAATTAGTCAAGGGGGTGTAAAAGTAAATCAGGGGGTGCAAATAGTGAAAACAAAAAGGCCAGGCGCCAAAAAAGCCCAAAAGCATTGTCCCTGTCCTCCAGCCAGTCTCCTTGCGCGTGTTCTATGTTCAAACCTATAACTTTCACATGCTTTCACAAAAACAAAAACTTATAACATGAAACTTGTGGCATTTAATCTCACGATTCCAACCATATAAAATTTGTAACCTAACTCTCAAAGATCAGAGAGAATTTTGGCAGCTCTACTTCGTGACCTAACTTTTTCATGAACTTCAAGCTTCAAATTCTCTCAGCATAGTTAATATAAATGAAAAGTATGCATATGTACAGCTTCACCATGTTGTGCACTACATTTATTCTTCACAAATCGTGGCTTGGAGTTGCCTAAATACAGAGATAGAGTTTAAGAAATATACCTCCTTCAGCTGGATTTGGATAGAGCAATGTAGGGACTTTAATGGAGGCCTGAGGATTGTGTGAGCTTCCTTGAAATTCCTTCAAGCTATTCCAATGCTTATCTTGCCTTGAGAATAGCTGGAACTTCCTGCACAAGTCAAGCTGCAAGCTTCAATGTTGAAAATGGCAATGGCTAAAACAGGGGTTATAGAACCAGGGTAAGGGCTTGGCTAGCTTTGGTATGATGTGTATGAGGTGTTTCAAGTGTCAGAATACAAAACGCACGAGCCAAAAATTAGTTAGCAATGATTTTGCAGAAATGCTGAGTTTGGGCAGAAATTTGGAGTTTTTGAGTTTGAGTGAGTTCTGGATGCAAACCAATCGTGTTCTGCATTGTGACAATTTTGTATACTTGTATAGAATGGATACAAAGTCAGCTTCTCAACAGATGTGCAAGCTTTTGACCTTTTCACCAACTTTCTTGCTTTTGAAGTAAAGTGATAAGACCATACTCACATGCCTATCCTTGCTTGTTTGAGGGATGCAAAGAGCTTGTACCAAATGCCTGAGATTTGTGTAAAATGCTTGTATCAAAGAGACAGGTCCAAGGCTCAAGATTGATAAAGTTACAAAAGCTTCTCTTTATGAAAATGGCATTGTGCACTTTTGGCCAAAAATGGAAATGTAACTTGTACAAAGCCTCAAAAGCAAAGATAAATCCTTTATCTTCTGAGTTTGCATTTAATTATGGAGTGTAGAATGAGTTTAGGACTTGTAAAGCAAGATTCAAACATCAAAGATCTGATTTGCAACTTGATGCTTTGTAAAAATGGCTTGATCAAAAGTGATAAAATGCCAACTTCCCTTCTTTGATTCTCTCTAACCAAAAATGATCTTGGGGATTTCTTGGACATTTTGAAAAGCTTGCAATGTTCTCTATAATCCATCTTTGAAATGAAATTTGAGATTCCTCTTGGAACTAGGTGAAAAATGTCCATGAAGTTGGGTCAAAAACCTGCCTAAATTAGGGCAAAGTTTCACTAAGTTATTTAGTTCATGGACCTATATTCACAAATTCATAACTTGAGATCCAAGCATATTTTGGGAAAGGTTTGTGAGGAAAAGTTGTAGATTTCATGGAGGAATACAACTTTCATGTTGGAAGTTTTCTTTGAATCAAAATGCATCATGGTGGAAAAAGTGGTGAAAAGTTGGGAAAAAATAAGAAAATTTCCATACTTAGAAAAATTCTAAGTTATGAAAATTTTCAAATTCAAAACCCTAACTTTCAAAATTGGTTTTCTTGGTGAACAAGTTTCATATTTTGACATATCTTGATAAATTATGACCCTTGGCACTTGATTTTGACCAAAAAGTCAAAGTTTGACTTTTCATTGTACAATTGACTTTTGATCAGTTGACTGCAAAATTCATCTATCAATCCAATGAGCTTGAGATCTTTTGAACCATGTAATTAGGTCAAGATGATGCCATTGTATCCTTGAAATCGTGTTTGAACTCAATTGGTCATTGGCTAGGTTAAAAGCCAAAAATTGCCCTTTCTCAATCAAAACCCTAATTTTGACCATTTTGCCCTTTTGATGATTTGATCAAATTTCTTGAGGAGTTGTGATCCAAACTTGATCAAATGGTACATATGATTCTAAAATGTTGATGTGGATCAAAAACTATGAAGTTTGACTATAAATTGGCCATGGTTTACTTTTTCCCCAATATAGCTGATTTGTAGGTCAACTGTCCAATTGACTGATCAAAAATGTGGTTCAAGGCTTGAAACTTGTCATGAGCAATCTTAGGGGTCCAAGATGATGAAAGTCATATGAAGCATTGGTGGTCCAAAAATCCTTGTGCAAACTCAAACCCAAATTTTGGGTTATTAGTGCAAGATAAGATGTCTTGAGCTGACCAAACCCTATTCTTGTCTTGAGTCCAATAAGTCTTGTGAGAAAAATCTTGATAAATGAGAGGGCAAATTTTGGGGTACAACACTAGGCTTTCCGACTCACTAATCATCGTCATCGACCATATACCACTTTGTAAATAGATTCGGCTCCCTTAGTATCACTGCTTCTTCAGTGTCCAAAATGAATCCATATTCATGATTCAAACTTAGAAAAAAAATTGCATTCTTTTCAGGAGCGTGAACCTCATTATCACAAGGTACCACATTTTCCAAGTGTTGGTCGAAGGATTTCTTCTCACCTTTACTCTCATCAATTTTGTAATAACTCTGGTCATCCTGTATATTCTCGACCGCACCATCTTTTCTCCAAACTAATATCCTTTGGTGCAAGATTAATGGTATTGGATCTATCCCATGGACCCATTCACGTCCCAGCAATAGATTAAAATTGTCTTTGGAATTTATCACCATGAAAAGTGTCGACCTGGTGGTTATACTGACAACCAATTCGACATGGAATACTCCTAGTATGTTGCTAGTATTTCCTTTGTAATTGGATAAAACCGTGTGTGATACGATGGCAGAACCGACTATTTATACTGGTTTTTGCGTTTGTGTTTGCAAATGTCGCGGTAAGCAAGAATCGCCACCGTCTTTTCTTTTATCCAACAAAGGAAAGTGTTAAAAGAACAGAAAAAGACCTTTTTGAGAGTTTTCTGAGTAAGGGGGTAGATTATGGAAAGGGAAGGTGTTAGCACCCTTTCCATCCATGGTTTTCCATGGGCTCTTAGAGGTTTGCTCATTTTTAAAATACCTTTATTCTTTGTGTTTGAAAATGTTTTGAAAACGCCTTAGTGTGGAGATTTGCTTTGCGTTTAACTCTTGTATCAGTCCTCAAGAGTGTTAACAAATTAGATGTTTTGAAAATTGCTTTTGAAAAGTAGTATTTGTGTAAGTGAAAAATGTTTTTTGAGTAAACTTCTAACAACTATCTACTTTTATACTCGAATAGGGTCGTATTTTTCCTCCTATCCTTTAGACAATGCTATCCTACTATTAGTGAGTAGGTAGCCCTATCGTTGGATGTTTTGAGGGACAATTGGAGGGACATTACAGTCACGAAGGCAACTTATGGAGATGCTTTAGCAATTCTGTTTTAGGGACTAGAATATTTACCGAGAGGGCAACTGTAGGGTCATCGAGGGACTATGATCTTTTGATTTATGGGTCTTTGCTAAAGCATTCCTGCCCCATAACTGTTTTTTAAGGCAACCAAAGTGGGCGTACCTTAGAGGTGTATATGTGCAAGTGTCTTATGTTCAATTTTTTTGTCTTTTTGTTAAGTTTTCTAATGTTAGATTATTAGTCTTTTCATACACGCCTAGTTACTAGCAGTTAATATGAAAAGCAGTAAAAAATGCAGAAAATAGAGGTCCTACGCTATTACAACCAAATAGAAAGACAAGTAAAAAGTAAATATAAAGAAGAGAAAAGACTTCTTTGATCCATGCCATAGACTCCTTTGATTCACCCTTCTTTGGCCTTCTTTCGATTGAGCTAGGGAATGGGTGTGCGTAACCTTCGACTGGGCTTGAGAATTGACGGGGCAAGCTTCGATTTTCACCCTTTCCTGCCTCCTTCGATTGGGTTTGGGAAGGATATGGGTAAATTTCGATTGCAGGGAGAAAGGGGGGCTTCGATTCAGAGGAAGAATATTGCCTTTCGATTCTATGAAGGGTGTTGCTGGAAAGGCCTGAAGGATCACCTGTGGAGGAACTGCATATGCAAAAATATGTTAGCGAAATAAAACACAGGACCTGGGTATCAAAACCCAGGTCCTTCGATCCTGCACGCGCTGGGTCTTTTCAGGCTATATCTGCAGCAAGTGTTAGCAAATGAAAAACATGACCTGGGTGCCAAACCCAAGCCCTTTGATTCTGTCTAGAATGACAAATCGAATGAAACAACAAATATGGATGTGTTATGTAAATATAAAGTTTGACATTTTACCCTCTCTTACCAGTAGTTGGAACCTTCTATTTGGCACTTTCTGGATGTGGGTACCTTCGATCTGGGACTTCTGGGCGTGGATACTTTTGTTGAAGGGTTACCTTGGCTTGGATTACTTATGAAAATTTGAACAACCTTTGGTGGGTTTGTGGGCAGCGTATCTCTAATCTTTTTCATCCCCTTGGCACTGTGTCCTTGGCCTTGTACTTATAGGAGTGTGATGGTGCATAGTAACGGCAAGAGACATCCATTTAACTAGGCTTTTAAAGCTATGAGACAAGAATCAGACATATTAAAAGATTTCCTTTTTGAAATATTCATGCCCATTTTGAAATCTTGGATGAACCTGGTCATTTGACTCCTTCGAACGTCCTCCTATCATTCAAAAATCCTTTTCCCAAATACCACTCGAAGGGTATTTGTTGAAACGCCAATCGAAGTGCCTTGCCAAAAGGTCAATCGAAGGGTACTTGGTTAACATGTTTGTCGAAGCTGCCTTGTTTGAGATGCTAAATTGAAGGATTCCTTGCCATGCCAATCGAAAGGCATGGCCCATGGTGCCAAACGAAAGGGTTTTTCAGAATGTCAATTGAAGGCCTTGACACCATGCTAATCAAAAGGTTTGTCATGAGACCAATTGAAAGGCCTTGTATCCATGCCAAACAAAGGGCTTGGCCATGAGGCCAATCGAAAGGCCTTGTATCCATACCAATCAAAGGACTTGGCTACAATGCCAATTGAAGCATTTTTTGGAATGTCAATCGAAAGGCTTGGCCACCATTCCAATCGAAGGGCATTGTCCATACCAATCGAAAGGCTCCTTCAGAATACCAATCGAAGGGTCTTTCAGAATGCCAATCGAAAGGTACTTAAAACAACTTCAAAAAACTTTATTTTCTTTAGGCAAGTGTTTGTGACCAACCATGTAAGGGAATACCTTGGAAAACATGAGAGGGAAAATTTTGGGGTACAACAGCTGCCCCTGTTCAATCTTCTTAGACCTGAAGATGTAGATTGGCTTGTTTGCCTTTCGTGATCTGAAGGTGTAAGATGATTGAACACTAGAGTGCCCAAAAATTTGCACTCGATGATGTAACACTGATGGTTGACGATGTCGGGAATGGGCTTACAGATGCCATTTGGAGAAGATGACAGAGAGTCATCAGAGATGGGCTTAAAGATGTCATCCAAAGTAGATGCTTACTTCATAAGAAGTCTCTTTGTGGGGATTCCTGTTCCTGTTGTCTGAGGAGGAGTCCACTGGGGGATGTTGATTTCTGTTGTTTTCCTGTTTGAGGAAAAATCTGTTGGGAATGGAGTCTAGGAACTTCAGTTGTCCATGACTCTACTGAGGGGTTATATCTGGATTAGAGAGATGAAAGTTTGTTGTATTCTGGTTGAAATCCAGGCTTCGCAGTAATTTGCTGGGAAGAATGAAATTAACTGCTATCTGGAAATGTATCAAAAGAAACCTATGTAGGGCTGTTTCAGGATGAGTCTGGGTAAGACTTCATCTGGAAGTGTATGAGAAGGAACCCAGGTAGGGCTGTTTTAGGAGATATATGAGAGGGATTCTGGGTAGGGAAGCTTCAGGATGAGTCCGGGTAAAACTGCATCTGGAAATTGTAAGAAGGAACCTGGGTAGGGTTGCATCAGGATGAGTCCGTGTAAAACTGCATCTGGAAATTGTGAGAAGGAACCTGGGTAGGGTTGCCTCAGGATGAGTCCATGTAAAACTGCATTTGGAAATTGTGAGAAGGAACCTGGGTAGGGTTGCCTCAGGATGAGTCCGGGTAAAACTGCATCTGGAAATTGTAAGAAGGAACCTTGGTAGGGTTGCCTCAGGATGAGTCCGTGTAAAACTGCATATGGAAATTCAAGAGAAGGAACCTGGGTAGGGTTGCCTCAGGATGAGTCCATGTAAAACTTCAGAAGGAGCCTGGGTAGGGCTACTTCAGGATAAGTCCGTGTAAAACTTCAGAAGGAGCCTGGGTAGGGCTACTTCGGGATAAGTCCGTGTAAAACTTCAGAAGGAGCCTGGGTAGGGATACTTTAGGATAAGTCCATGTAAAACTTTAGAAGGATCCTGGGTAGGGATACTTCGGAATAAGTCTGTGTAAAACTTCAGAAGGAGCTTGGGTAAGGCTGCTTCGGGATAAGCCCGTGTAAAACTGCAGAAGAAGCCTGGGTAGGGCTGCTTCGGGATAAGTCTGTGTAAAACATCAAAAGGATCCTGGGTAGGGCAACTTCGGGATAAGTCTGTGTAAAACTTCAGAAGGAGCTTAGGTAGGGCTACTCTGGGATAAGTCCGTGTAAAACTTCAGAAGGATCCTGGGTAGGGCTACTCCGGGATAAGTCGGTGTAAAACTTCAGAAGGAGCCTGGGTAGGGCTGCTTCAGGATAAGTCTGTGTAAAACTTCAGAAGGAGCCTGGGTAGGGCTTCTTCGGGATAAGTCCGTGTAAAACTTCAGAAGGAGCCTGAGTAGGGCTGCTTCAGGATAAGTCCGTGTAAAACTTCAGAAGGAGCCTAGGTAGGGCTTCTTCGGGATAATTCCGTGTAAAACTTTAGAAGGAGCCTGGGTAGGGCTGCTTCGTGATAAGTCCATGTAAAACTTCATAAGGAGCCTGGGTAGGGCTACTTCGGGATAAGTTCGTGTAAAACTTCAGAAGGAGCATGGGTAAGGCTACTTCGGGATAAGTTCATGTAAAACTTCAGAAGGAGGGATAAGGAACCTGTGTATGATTGCTTCATGAAGAGCTTGTGTAAAAGCTGTATTTTAGAAGGAGAAGGAACCCGTGTAAGATTACTGCATGAAGAGCCCGTGTAAAGTTGCATTTAAGAAGGAGAAGGAACCCTTGTAAGATTGCTTCATGAAGAGCCCGTATAAATCTGCATTTGGAAGTCAGAAGAAACCCGTGTAAGATTGCTTCATGTTGATCCCGTGTAAAGCTGTTAGAAGTCAGAAGAAACCCGTGTAAGATTTCTTTATGATGAGCCCGTGTAAAGCTGTATTTGATCGTACATGATTCATTGCTTGAATTCATGTTCAATGCCCCAAATGATTCAGATGGAGATCTGCCCCTGGCTATTTGGCATCTTTGAGAGATTCCTTGAATCTTGACTTAACTGCCCCAGATGATGGACAATGATTATGCCGTGCCCCTTGGTTGGAAGTGTTTTTCCACTTGAGGTGATCCTGTTCATTGAGAAGATCTTTGTTCACTGAATATCCATTGTGCAAATTTCTCTGTTTTAGAACAAATAGTCATATGCAAACAATGGTATTCGAAGAATGCAAAGCTTAAGTTTGTCTTGAAGTTTGAAAATTCATTTTTTAGTAAAACAAACAAATTTTGTAAAAGCGTGATGTCAGCTCAGGATTTATAGCGAACCCTGCAGGAGTCAAGATACCTTTGTAACAGTATTCTCTCGAACTAACCCATGCTTCAGCTAGGACTTTTAAGGGTTGTAACGTGGCCTGGTTCATGGTTTAAGAAACAAAGTAAACAGGTTCAAAATTTATTTGTACCCACTCATTCTTTGTGATGTTCTTCGATCCTATGCTCAATTAATTGTGCATTTAGATCCCAATTGAGTTCTGGAATGTTGGCCCCGATATTCTGGTGATGGTTCAGAAATTGAACGTTTGTTTGAGAAGGCAGTCATTTTTGTGACCTTTTCTTTATGTTGAGGATTTCTAGAACCTCATTCTTTTTTCATCTTATTATCCTTGTCTTTTGCATGAACTATTTCTTTTGTGATTACAGCCAGCAGGATGCCCCCTTTTTTTTCTTAAGTCTCCTTCATAGGTTTTGACTTAATGAGCTTTTATTTTGAGAGATAATGATTGCCTGTTCTTAATGATTATGTGGAACCATCACCATCTTTTGAATAGCATCTTCTACATTATTTGTCGTGTATGAAGGGAAAGCTTGTGACTGAATGCACATATGAATTAACTGAGAAAACTACCCTACCCCAGGTTATGATTAAGGGTTTTAATTTGAATGAAAAGAAAACTCCTACTTCTTAGGTTCAAAGGGGTTAACTAGGGATTATCTTCCTTATAACTCCACTGTTTAGGATTTGAAACAACGCATGTACATCGTCAGCGGAGTCTGTTCAAAAGCATATTGTAGAGATTATGGTATCGTTCTCGTCATCCTCCCTCTAAAGGCTTAGAGCTTTTGATCGAGAGTTGAATATCACAAAAAGGAAGTATAAATACAGTTTTGAAATAGTGAATACAAATGAATTGATTCAAGACAAACATATGCAATACAATGATGAAATAACAAAGTTTGACATCAATAAGTGTTCGAACAAAAAGAAAATTACAATTTGAAAAATTCAAATGAACAAAAAGCCCCTTTATCTAACTTGTCACTTCAGATGGTGTGCCTTTGAGGGATGGCAGAAGACTTTAGTCTGATCACCTTGTGTGAACTCCAGCACTCCTTCATTGATCAGGTCCTGAATCTTATTTTTTAATGCCCAACAGTTATTCGTATCATGTCCAAGATTATTGGAATGGTACGCACACCTTGTATTTGGATTGTACCTTGGCGAGGCAGTGTTGGGATTCTGAGGAGGATCCTTTAACGTAACCAGATTGGCCTCCAATACCTGATGCAATGCTTGAATTAAGGACATGTTGATTTTGGTGAATTGGCTCTCTGGCTTGTCTTCCTTTTACTGATTACCCTGTTGTGGTTGGCGAGGTCTTTGTTGAACCCCTTGGCGTAACCTTTTTTCATCTAAATCTACTAATTCATTCATCATCATTTCCCAATAAAGGTCATAAGGAATTTCCTCTTGTCTTTGAATTCTAACTGATTGTAAGTAGATTCCAATTGGCAATACTGCATCAAACCCAAACGTGAGTTGGAAAGGTGTGGTATTAGTTGCTTCTTTAGGGGAAGTTCGACAAGCCCATAATGCTTGGTCCAAAGTTTTATGCCAATGTTTTGGATTTTTTCCTACATGCTTCTTTACCAACCCAATTATCACTTTGTTGGCTGCTTCGACTTGTCTATTCGCTTGAGCATAATAAGGTGTAGATGTCAATAGTTTGAAACATGTTTCCTTGGCGAACTTCTGCATCTTTCGACCAGTGAAAAATGATCCTTGGTCTGTTGTGATACTCTCTGGGATGCCAAATCTATAGACTATATGTTTCTGAATAAATTCGATAACAATTTCTTGATCCACATTCACTAAAGGTATGGCCTCAACCCATTTTGTAAAGTAATCTATACCTACCAAAATATACATGTGGTTTTTAGATGAAGCAGATCAAATTTCTCCAATTAAATCTAGCGCCCAACCTCTGAAAGGCCAAGGTTTAATAATTGCATGAAGTTCACTTGCTGGCGCATGTTGAATAACAACATGCTTTTGGCATTCTTGACATCCCTTAGCAAATTCTATATAGTCTTTGAGCATAGTAAGCCAATACATTCCATATCAAAATAGCACCACTTCATTTTATGGCCTGCTTGATGGGCTCCACATGCTCCACTATGAACACTAGATAGTGCCAAATATGCCTCACTTTCTCCTAAGCATTTTAGCAAAACTCCTTCAGGGGTTTTCTTGAACAACTCATTCCCCATTAAGATATAAGACAAAGCTCTGTATTTAATCTTTCTTTTTGTATCTATCGAAGGATATCTGAGGTAATTAACAATTGGATTTCTCCAATCTGTGTATTCTAAAGTGTTAGTGACCAATACTTTGAATGTGTCTTCATTAGTGTAACGTAACTGGGTATTTTCCAGATCTGTTGGAGACAATATTGTAGTCATTTCTTTTCCTCTAACTTTGACCAACTTTTTTAGTTTCTCTCTAGTCACTTTAACCCTGATTCTATTTTTGCTAAGTCGTTTGCCTCTTGATTTTTTATTCTAGGGACATGCTTTATATTTGCTTATTCTAATCTTTTTAGCAATCTGTTTGCCATAACAAAATACATAATCAAATTTTCTTGTATGCACTTGTACTCCTTTGTCAATTGCTTTATTACTATCTTAGAATCTCCTTTGATTTCGAATCTTGTTGCCCCCAACTCCAACAAGGCTTCAAGTCCTACAATCAAAGCCTCATACTCTGCTTCGTTATTTGAACAAAAAGGTCCTTCGATCCCGTACTTGAGTTTCGTTGGGATTCCATCAGGAGAAATTATTAGAATTCTAACTCCACTTCCTTTTTGGTGGGTAGAGCCATCGAAGAATAATCTCCAAGGCTTTAACTCAACATAATGTTGATGGTTTTCGACCACTGCGTGGTCCACAATGAAATCTGATACAACTTGACCCTTCATTGCTTTTAAAGGCATGAAGGCTAAAGAATATTCAGTAAGGGCCAAGGCCCACTTTCCAATTCGACTGTGTAGTATTGGCTTTGACAACATATGTTTAATAACGTAAAAATGTGAAGACACATATACATCAAAAGGTGTCGTACCCTAAAATTTTCCCTCCCATATTTCTCAAAACATTTCAAGAAAGATCCTCAAGTTGCTCAAGGAAGTCCAAGGGTTGACCAGACAAGCTCTCTCCTAAGGCAGTCAACCTCAAATTAGGGTTTCATGTTGCATCAAGATAATTGAGTCCAAGGGATCCCAAATGCTCACCATTGTCCTAATATGTGCTCAAGATCATCCATGTCAAGTTTCAAGCCTTGCAGAGAAAGTTTGCTCAGTCAATTGCTCAAAGACCTGAAAATCGACTGTGCTAGGGCAAAAGTCAACTGTGGCCTACATACAGTCAAACTTCAAGATTTTTGGTCAACATCCTCATTTTGAAGTATCATTCATCATTTTATCAAGGGTTGATCATGATTCCCCAAGGATTTCTCATAATTCATCAAGAACCAAAAGTTGCTAAATTAGGGTTTTGTAGGAAAAGTCAACTCAACTTTGACCAAGCATAACTTTCTCATACTTTATGAGAAATGACCCATCCAAATATCATTTTTAAGAGGATGCAATGACCTAAAATACATATTCATCTCCCAAGTTCAAAATATGCACTCACAAGAAGTTATGAATTTGGACATTATAGGTCATTTTGAAAAGTCAACAAAAACACATTTTTTGTCAAAGCTTCATACATGAACATGGAAGACCAAATTGAGATGAGACCAAAAGGTTTGCTTAGAGGGCATCTCAAGCTTTCTAAAAAGTCATAGAACACCGTCAAAGAGTCAAAATTAAGGAAGTTATGCATTGGTGAAGTTGACATTTTTTACAAAATTGTCAAAAGTCAACTATGCCTCAAATTGCAATTTTTGCTAAATGGGCCTAACTTTTTGCACTTGTTTTGAGTTGGTAGCATGATCCACGAGCCCTGGCTCTTTCCACTTGTCTTTATCTTATTTTTATTATTTATTTTGATTTTTATTTAAATTAAATCAATTTAAATCAAAACAAATCATGAAAAATCCAAATCATTGAAATCTCAAGATATTGTGCAAGTTTCAGGTTCTATATCCAGCTAGCAAAAGATTGAATTCGTGCAAGGCAAAAATGGGCACAAAAAGATTGATTTTGGCCTATTTTGGAAAGAATTTCAAGTGAATCAAATCAAGATCAAAATCAATAATTTGAAAAGATTGAATGGACTTTCGTAAACCTAATTCATTCCTCAGTATATAGGGAACATTTGCAGACAAAAATCACAAGGATTTGGAGGCGCACAAAGGCAGAACAAACTTGTAAAAATCACAAGAAAGTGCTGAGTTGATTTCATAATTCTAGGCGATTACAAGGCTCCCTGACCATCTCATTCACTTCCTGGGATCACAAGCAAGCTATACCAATCAAGAACAAGGAGTTTCCAGCACTATAACTCACTGTAAGTCAGCCACGACAATGGCTTCTTCTTGAAATCGAATTGCATGATTTTGGCATCTATAGCATGAAATACTTGTATATTCTTGCTCCTTGAAACATTTGCAAGCTATCTATAACATTCAATTGCATTTTTGTGGACTATCTCAGGAATTGCCATTATTTGGGTTTTATGCTTTGTTTTAGGATCTTTGTATGCAGGCAAAATTGGCCCCCATGGAGGGCATCATGATACTCAGAATGTCAAGGCGGTTCGATTCATGGCATTAGATGTCATTTATCATGCCCATGGAAGGTTTTGAAACGAGCCAGGGTTGTAGCTACGAACATATGTCCATAGGTAAAAGTCTGTGTTTTTTACCAACGGAGAGAGGACAGGGATGACTTGCGTGGCACCCTTGGATTGGTTCATTTGAATTCTGGCGTAATTTTTTTTATTTTTCCCCACTAATGCTCATTATTATGTATTATCAATTGTTATCATGCTATATACAAGAAACGTGTCCAGTGCAGTTGGTACCGAGGTGATTGGAAAAGGCTTCAGGACCTGGGTTCGAATCCCAGGTCCCCCCATTATTTCACATATTTTTTCTTTCCATAATCAGGCGTGTGTATAGGTGGGATGACCACCATGGTCCATCATCATCCAACCAACCATGTGTCCAAGAGGCCAGATCTAAAGGCTATCATATGAGGGTCCACCAAAAGCTCAGTCAACATGCAGCAGGGAATCGTTGAAGGTCAATATGGGTCAGATTTGTTTGGGCCAAGAGCTTGCTATCCACACCTCACCAATTTACCAATTTCAGGCCCAATTCTTCTTTTTTCTCTTTTTATATTTTTCTTTTATTTAATTTATTTAGTTATTTTTACTAACATAAAATTAATTCTTTTTAACAAAAAATCACAAAATAATATTTTCATCCAATTAGATTTAGGATATTTATTTTTTATACAAAAATTAATTGAATTAGGTTATTTAATTTTAGGTAACTTTAATTTCTTTTGCAAAATAAATTAAAACAAGTTAGAAATTAGGGTTTGTTTATTTTTAAATTCTATTTTCTTTTTCTTAAAATAACCAAAAAAATACAAAAATAGGTCACGTAAATTATTTTCTTGAAATTAATTTAATTACTAATTAGAGTTGTATTTAATTTAAAAACCTAATTCTTTTTCTTAAAATAATTATAAAAAAAAATTCTCTTTCGATTAGGTTAGTCGGGGTTAAAACCCTAGTTCTCTCTTGTTCCCGATTCATCGCGTTTATTTATTTTTACCATATTGATGTAATTGCACATGGGATGTAATAGCTTAATTAGGACCTTTTCGTTCATTTGTCGTTTTTTATACGGGTTATTTTTGTCTATGTAAATACTCGAAGCCTTGTAATAGCGTAGCTTTATTTCCCGCACTTTAATTTCTGCAAAATATTAAACTGCTAGATGTATGATATTAGGGTTGCATGACAAGAATGTATGATTAAGTTTAAAACGGTTAGCAAACCCTAAATGTGCAAAGATAATAAACTTGAAATTGAATCACTCGCACATGCGCACTCCTAGGGTACACTCCCACTTTGGTTGCCTTCGGTAAACGGTCATTAAGTATAGGATGCTTTAGTGGTCGCTCTCTTGTCTAAACAAAGATCAAAGTCTCGTTCGGAAAAGTTGCCTCGGAATGGTTGCCTCAGATATTGTTGCCTCGAATATTGATCTTAAGACATTAGAGTTATTACTAAGACGTCCTAACATTGCTTTAGTGATCGTACGTCCCTTTTGAATTGACCCTTAAAACTCCAACGAAGGTGCTACCTACTCACTAATAGTAGGGTAGCATTGTCTAAAGGAAACAAGAATAGAAACATTCTCTTTTTCGAGTAGGTAGATTAGTTCTTAAGTATTTGCTCAAACAAACAAACAAGCGTTTTCACACTTACACTCTCTTTCAAACAAAGTTTTCAAAATGACTTCGTAACACTCTTGAAGACAGAAGCAAGGGTTAAATCGAAGTAAAACAAAAACTTTTTTCAAATCAAACACACACAAAGCAAATTTTGAAAATGATGAGCAAGTACCTAAGAGCCAGTGGGAAACCACAGATAGAAAGGGTGCTAATACCTTCCCTTTCTATAATCTACCCCCCGTACTCAAAATCTCGAAAAAAGGAATTTTTCTGTGCTTTTGACCTTTCCAGTTGGATAAAATAAAAGTCGGTGGCGACTCTTGCTTACTGCGACATTTTGCAAACACAAATGCAAAACTCAAACCAACATTTTCCTAAAACAGTCTGGTTCTGCCACCATATCATAGAACTGGCGACTCTGCTGGGGAGTAAATAAGTGGGGTATACCTTAGGATTAGTTCATCATAAATTGCTTCTCTTGATTTGATTTGATTGCTTTACTTTTTGAGGGTTTTATATTGGAGTTACTATAGATCCTAACTCGGATCTGGGGGACACCTTTTAGGTAAGTAGCAATAAACTGTGAGGGAACTGTACGACATAGACCGATATGGTTGAAGCAGTAGCTACATTGATGTGGCACATTAGTCGATACTGGTATCCCTTGTGGAGAAACAAGGAGAATATGGGGCTGCTATATGGGTCGTTAAGCATCAACTGACCTTAGAACCTATAATTGACCAACTTGGCCATTAGGAAGTAGTGAGATAGCCGATCTCGGTATAGAGCTGGGAACTGGTTGATACTCGATGCTACACTCATTGAGACGATACTCTCGAGATAGTTCCGGCCGCAAGAAAAGATTGCGTGAGCTGAAACCATGACCGATGGAGGATGGTCAGTGATATTGAGAACCTCTAGAACTCAGTTACTATTATTAGGACTGGTTGAAACCAACTGAACTTCAAGAGGGTAATACCTAGACCCCATGCAAGCCTTAAGCTTAAGGGATATTGTGTGACTTGTTTGCCTTTACCATGTCTGCTATCTGCTATACCTGTTGTGTGTTTTATCATGACATCATGCATCATAACATAGCATGCATATTTCATTAGACTAACCATTTCAAAGACCGAGGGGATTTATCTTTGGTCTGTTTTGCAGATCACGACTTCTATGCGCAGACACACCATCCGAGTTAACTTTGTGCAAATACCTGCTCAGCTCAAAGATTTAGCCTCGAGAATTTCTAATACTTCCTCATTCATTAGAAGACATGGTCATCTCCTTAGTTTGGTTACCTCCAGGTTTGATGAGAAAATGATGAGTGTGCTATTCCAGTTCTTCGATCCAGTGCATTATTGTTTCACCTTCCCGGATTATCAGCTAGTTCCCACTTTGGAAGAGTTTTCTCATTTGTTGGGTATATCCATCCTCGAGCAGATGCCTTTCACAGGTTTGGAAGAGACTCCTAGGCTAGAAGACATTGCCTTAGCTTTACACTTAAAAAAGGCTTATGTAGTGTCTAATTGGGAGACACGTAGCGGGGTTAAAGGTTTCTTATCCAAGTTTCTAATGGATCAAGCTCAACTATTCTGGGACAGTTTGGACTTTCAGGCTTTTGAAGATATCTTAGCTCTCCTCATCTACAGTTTGGTTCTCTTTCTGAATCCAGATTCCTTCATAGACGTGAATGCGGTTAAGATTTTCTTGTCTCGCAATCCTGTGCCTACCCTCTTGGGTGATATTTTGCATGCTCTCTATACTCGTATGGCATGTAGGAGAGGGACCCTCATGTGTTGTATGCCGCTGTTGGCGAAGTGGTTTATTTCGCACCTCCCCAAGTCTGTGTTGAAAAATGAGGAAGGGTTAGGATGGTCTTACAGGATAATGTCCCTTGCCCATACGGACATTCTCTGGAGTTCTAAGGATATGGAAGGTGTTGCTATCATTGATCGATGTGGGGAATACCCTAATGTTCCGTTGCTTGGAATTAGAGGGGGAATAACCTACAGTCCTTGTTTGGCTTTACGATAGTTTGGTCGCGCTCGGAGAGACGGTCCTCATGAGCTACTCCTTATGGACATTGTCTTTGACTATAAGGAGGACGTCGAAAAGCATCGCCGAAGGTTTATACGAGCCTTGGGTATGATGAACAGGTCTGATCCTCACGAGCTAGGACCGAAGACTTCTCTCCCTATGCAACCTTACCTACAGTGGGTCCGAGCCCGGGCTCATAAGCTTGGGATGCCTTATGAAGTTGTGTTACCAGTGATTGTGGAGCATACTAATGAAGAAGGGGTTCCTTACACAGTCTTTTATCCCTACATGCCTACTGATTTGGGGGCATTAAAGAGATCATGGATTTAGCTAAAGGAGGAAAGGGATACCTACAAGGAGAAGTATCATGAGCAAGAGAGGAAGATCTTGAAGCTCACGAGGCAACTTGAGAATGAAAAGACGATCAACGACTACGTCAGCACGAATGGAAGGCGACCATGGGATTTCTAATTTTTTTCTTTTTTCTAGCTTAGATGTATTTTCAGTCTATTTCTTTTGTAACGCCTCAAAGACATTGTTAAACATTTTACAAGTTTAAATCTAATAAAGTTTGTTTATTTCTTGGTTTGCAAATTTAAATCTCCCAAAGTCTTTGAAATCATTTCATACGCATTCCATTATCATGCACCTCATTACAGGTATCATTACAGGTTTCTCATCTTCTTCGCTGTTTATTTCAGCACAGAATGTCTTCTGAAATACCTACCGATCAAGCCATCAAGGCTCTTCAAGCACAGAATGCTCAATTCAAGGAGATGTTCCTGAACTTGGCTAAAGGAGAGGAAGATTTGAAGACTCTCATCATGAAGGAGAAGAAAAAGAAGAAGAAGAAGGTGGTTCTTCTAAATATGGGTCACAGGTTTGGGAATAGGTTGCGACAGGAGGCTGATTTGTCTCATTCATCTAAAGGAGGAGAGAATCAAGAGGAAGAAAAGGCTCCTAGTCTGGTAGTCTCTGATAATGACATTGATTTTGACAAAGAACAGTATCCTCCTGTCGAGGATAGGTACAAACAACTTGAAGATCGTCTGAATGCAATGGAGATTCAGAAGATACCTGGTTTGGACTTCGGAGATCTGGGACTAGCATCTGGGGTAGTGATCCCTCACAAGTTTAAAGCTCCTGTTATTGCTAAGTACGATGGAGCATCTTGTCCAAAGCTCCACCTCCACTCGTACGTCAGAAAAATCCAACCCTACACTGCTGATAGAAATCTGTGGGTTCATTTCATTCAAGATAGTCTGTCAGGGACTCAGCTTGAATGGTTTTATCAATTGGAAGGAGCTAACGTCTGCAACTGGGAGGACCTTGTTGTTGCTTTTTACAAGAAATACCAGTATAACGCCGACCTTGCTCCCACGCGTACTCAGCTTCAGGGTATGTCTAGGGGTACAAGCGAAGGCTTTAAGGACTATGCTCAGAAATGGAGAGATCTGGCTGGGAGAGTCCAACCCCCTCTGTCTGATAGGGAGTTGGTGGATATGTTTCTTGGGACTTTGTCTGGTCCATTTTTCAACCACTTGATCGGAAGTGCATCATCTGGGTTCACTGAATTGATTTTGACTGGGGATAGGGTAGAAGCTGGTATCAAAAGTGCTAAGATACAGAAAGGTGTTTCATCAAGTACAGAAAAGAAGCCTTTCAAGAAAGAAGCTGGTGCAGTTTACAGCTTGAGGATCCAAAATCGACCTGAACGCCGCCAAGAAGTGAATGCGTTAGTAATATCAAGACCCACTTTTGCCCCACAACGCAACAATCAGCAAAGAGTAGAGAGGCCGCAAAGACAGTATACTCGGCTCAGCATGACTCTGTCTCAAATTTTACCGCAGTTATTGAAGACCAACTTGATAACTCTGAGGGAAGCCCCGAAGAATCCCAACACCACATCTCCGTTGTATAATCCAAACGCCCGTTGCGCCTATCACTCTGATAGACCAGGGCATGATACGAACAACTACTAGGCCTTGAGGAATAAGGTGCAAGATTTGATTGAAGCTAAAGAAATTGAGTTTGACGCTCCGGAAAATCCCAACATCATAATTACTCCTATGCCTAAACATAATCAGGGAGTGAATGCAATTGGGGATGACGAAGAAGAGTCAGATATTGACAGCTGGATTTACCCGACTACCAACGGTGAATTGAACAATTGGACGGCAAAGGACTTCGTGCCAGTTTCTTTTATTACACAGTAATAGACTTTTGTTTTGAAATTTGTAATAGACAATTTGAAACTTTACGGCCCGGTGCCTTGCCCGAGGCACTTTGGCTTTGTTTGTGAGGGCTTAACATTTTTCATTCTCATATATCATCAATAAAGCATTGGACATTTTCTTGCATTACAAATTTGGCGCTCCTTGTTTTTCTTTCCTATCTTGCACTTTATTAAAATAGCTATTGTCTTACACACACTCACATATCATAATGCAGATCCACATCCACTCTGGATCCCACTGATAACGACTCTGCTACTGCCAATTATGACTTCGAAAGTCCGATCAACCAAGCTGAGGACGAAGGTGAGGATGATTGCGAAGTTCCTGGGGAACTTGCTAGACTGTTACTACAGGAAGAGAGGGCCATATAGCCCCATGAAGAGCCAGTGGAATCAGTGAATCTGGGTACAGAAGAGGACAAGAAAGAGGTTAAGAGCGATGCAAATCTGGAGTCTAGCATCAAGCAACGGTTGATACAAATGCTGCGTGACTATGCTGAGATCTTCGCTTGGTCTTATGAAGATATGCTTGGGTTGGATACCGACATTATGGTTCACCGCCTGCCAACCAAAGAAGACTGTCCTCCGGTAAAGTAGAAAGTTTGTCGTATGCACCCAGAGATGTCTGAGAAAATAAAAGTTGAGGTCATGAAACAGTTTGATGTCGGTTTTCTAGCTGTTACTTCTTACCCGCAGTGGGTTGCCAATGTGGTTCCAGTTCCCAAGAAAGATGGTAAGGTGCGGATTGTGTGGACTATAGGGATCCGAATAGGGCAAGCCCCAAGGATGATTTCTCACTCCCTCACATTGATGTTCTGGTCGACAACACTGCGCAGCATAAGATCTTCTCCTTTATGGATGGTTTTTCTGGTTACAATCAGATTAAGATGGCTCCCGAGGACATAGAGAAGACAATGTTCATTACACAGTGGGGTACCTTTTGCTACAAGGTCATGCCATTCGGATTGAAGAATGCTGGTGCAACGTATCAGCGCGCCATGGTCGCTTTGTTCCATGACATGATTCACCATGAGATTGAGGTATACGTTGATGACATGATAGCAAGATCCCAAACTGAAGAAGAACATCTTGACCATCTCCAGAAACTATTTGACAAGTTGAAGATGTACAAGCTGAGGTTAAACCCGAACAAGTGCACCTTCGGGGTAAGGTCTGGTAAGCTGCTGGGTTTCGTCGTTAGTGATAAAGGTATTCAAGTGCATCCTGCAAAGGAGAAGGCTATACAGGAAATGCCAGCTCCCTGAATGGAAAAAGAAGTCAGAGGATTTTTGGGACGTCTGAACTATATTGCTCAATTTATTTCACACTTGACTGTTACTTGTGAGCCAATCTTCAAGCTGCTGAAGAAAGATCAAGTGGTAAAATGGAATGATGAATGTCAGGCCTCTTTCGAAAGGATCAAAGAATATCTCCAAGATACACCTATCCTGATGCCGCCAGTTGAAGGAAGACCTTTGATCTTATACTTGACAGTACTCGACAATTCAATGGGGTGCGTGCTGGTGCAGCATGACGAGTCTGGGCTAAAAGAGCATGCTATTTACTACCTTAGCAAAATGTTTACCGACTGTGAGACCCGATACTCAATGCTTGAGAAAACTTGCTGCGCTTTGGAATGGGCTGCTCACCGGATGAGACAGTATATGCTGACTCACACTACTCTATTGATATCAAAGATGGACCCAATCAAGTATATCTTCGAAAAGTCTGCCTTGTCCGGAAGAATAGCAAGATGGCAAATGATCTTAACTGAGTATGACATCCAATACACAACCCAAAAAGCCATCAAGGGGAGTGTGTTGGCAGATCATTTGGTGCATCAGGCCATTGATGATTACCAATCCATGAATTTCGAGTTTCCGGATGAGAACATCATGTTGGTGACCATATGTGAAGAAGCTGGACCGGATGAAGGACCCGAGGAAGGATCCCGATGGTCTATGTATTTTGACGGAGCTTCAAACGCGTTGGGTAATGGTATTGGCGCCATGATCATATCTCCTGAAGGCTGTCATACTCCATTCACCACCCGATTATGTTTTAACTGCACCAACAACATGGTGGAGTATGAAGCGTGCATCATGGGCCTTCGAGCAGCTATTGACCTAAGGATTAAGTTCTTAAGTGTATTCAGAGATTCCGCTCTCGTGATCAGTCAGATCAAAGGCGAGTGGGATACGAAGCACCCAAATCTCATTCCTTACAAGGAGTATGTATTGACTTTGCTTCTGCACTTTGAGGAGATAACCTTTGAACATTTCCTGAGAGAGGAGAATCAGTTAGCGGACGCGCTAGCTACCATGTCTTCTATGTTCAAGGTCAGGTGGGACAATGAAGCATCCCAGATTACCATCGAGAGGTTGGACAAACCCGTACATTGTTGTGACATCGAGACTGAAGAGGTAGCAGATAAACCCTGGTTTCATGACATAAAGAGGTATCTTGAGGCTCAGGAAAACCCCGAGGGTGCATCTGTTAATGATAAGAAGTTTCTGAGAAGATTCTCGGCGAAGTTCTTCATCAGTAATGGTATCCTTTACAAGCGTAACCATGACTCAATCTTACTGCGATGTATGGACAGAGACGAGGTAGAAAGGATTATGGTAGACTTACATGAAGGAACTTTCGGAACTCATTCTAGTGGACATACCATGGCGAAGAAGATCCTACGGGCAAGATATTATTGGTCTACTATGGAAGTCGGCTGTTATCAGCATTCTCGAACTTGTCACAAGTGCCAAGTCTATGCTGATAAAATGCATATACCTCCAGTCCCTTTGAACGTCTTAATAGCTCATTGGCCCTTCGCAATGTGGGGCATTGATATGATTGGTGAGATCATACCTACTGCGTCCAACGGGCATCATTTCATTCTGGTGGCGATTGATTATTTCACGAAGTGGGTTAAGGCAGCTTCCTTTGCTACAATAACCAAGAACATTGTGGCGTGGTTTATTTGGCATAATTTGATCTGTCGATATGGTATACCAGAGAGGATCATTATGGACAACGGTACAAATCTCAACAATACGATGATCACCGAACTCTGCAAACAGTTCAAGATACAGCATCACAACTCTTCTCCTTACCGGCCGAAGATGAATGAGGTTGTTGAAGCGGCTAATAAGAACATCAAGAAAATTGTACAGAAGATGACGGTGACATACAAAGATTGGCACAAGATGTTACCATTTGCTCTTCATGGGTACCGAACCTCAGCGCGGACTTCAACAGGGGCAACACCCTACTCTTTGGTGTATGGCATGGAAGCAGTCCTACCCATTGAAGTCCAAATACCCTCTCTTTGGATTATGAAGGATGCAGGTTTGAGCGAAGACGACTTGATCCAGACCCGGCTTGATTAGCTGAACTTAATCCATGAAAAGAGACTTACTGCTATTTGTCATGGTCAGACGTATCAAAAGCGGATGATCAAGGCATTTAACAAGAAAGTTAGACGATAAGAGTATCAAGTCGGGGATCTGGTGATCAAAAGCATCATATTGCCGCAAGGTGATCCCAGGGGCAAATGGACCCCTACGTACGAAGGGCCATTTATGTTTAAGAACCTTTTCTCATGAGGAGCTATGATTCTAACCACCATGGATGGTGACGACCTTCCTCACCCCTTCAATGCAGACATAGTGAAAAAATACTACGTGTAATCAAAGACCCGCTAGGGTGACTGGCCTAGGCAAAAATAATGGCTTCCCGGCGAACCAAAAGGGTTCGGGCAAAAGTAAGGGATGAAAATGAAAAAACTGTACACCCGGAAAGTCGAAAACCTGAAAAGGCGGCTTGGGCAAAAAAGGGTATCCCGGTGAACTAAAAACCCGAAAGGGCGGTCCAAGCAAAAATTAGGGATCAAAGCGTAACACTATGTCTCATTGGATCATCTTGTAACCAGACTTCAGTATCGACTATCAAGCTCGGACGACACCAATCAATCTGATCTACCTTCAACCAAGTAGCGAGGTGATGAAACGCTCGAAGATATAAAGGCAATAGTAGAGTTGGAACCCAGTGGGATCATTCACATAGCTGTTTTTTTTTTTTGTTTTACACAAATTGTGTAATTTCTATCATTCGGCGACATTCTCTTACTAGGACGTCAGCCTCTTGTACAAAAACGCTTATTCACAGGCCAACTTCAAAATCAATACAATTCATTTTCACAAAGAAATTTCAAATTGTTTTTCTTTTTCTGTTTTGTTTTGTAAGAACGTCCAATGGTTCATTTTTGATATATGCATTTGACAATAATTGCTGCTCATAAATATTTACATGCGAAACAAAAGACGATTACTCGTAATATCAGGAACAGGGGAAAATAAGAAATGTCCAAGCTTTACAATTGCTCTGTCCACCAGGTATAGGGATAGACCTAGCTGAAGAATACGATTAAAGGTACATTCACTCCCCGCAGAGCAAAAGGTATTTAAAAGCAGCGATTCTCCCCAAGCAGAGTTTATCTATCACTAGCATTAGAAGATTATCCCCAGTGGAGTTTATTGCTTCCACAAGCAGAAACTCAATCCCCAACAGGTTTCATTATCGCCAGCAACGATAATTCATCCCCAGTCGAGGTTATTCCTCCGAATCAACAAATCCTCTAGCAGAGCATCTCTTCCCCACAGAGTCATTCTCCAGCAGGATTATTCTCACAACCATCTTCGGTCATTATCCCCAGTGAGAATGAAGAATTCAACTCTTTTCTCCAGCAACAATCCGGGATTTGTTTTCCCCAGCTAGAGATTATCATAAAAACATGGCATATCCATACATCATGACATATGCATAAGCATCATACAAAACAATATCATTTATTTTGAGAACATCATTGCTTGATACATGTCATGCATCACATACGACTAACCCTTTACCTTTCATGAAAGATACAATCAAATTTTCATGAGAGTCAAGCTTTGAAGCCCGGATCTGACCAGATAGTACCTTGATTTCTACATCATATTGTGAAGCCCAGAGAACGACCGGATAACAGTATCAAACACCACGAAGCATGTACTCGAACAGATAGTGGTTTATCTTTAAGCTATGAAGCTCGGATTCGACCGAATAATAGTTTAATCCCCAGCAAGCCGTGAAGCCCGGATTACAACCGGATAACAGCTCAGCAAGGTATTGTGAAGCCTGGATTACGACCAGATAGCAATACAAGTACCATGAAGCCTGGATTTGACCAGATAGTGGTATGTCATAAACACAAGCCGTGAAGCCCGAATTACAATCGGATAACAGCTCAGCAAGTTATTGTGAAGCCTGGATTACGACTAAATAGCAATACAAATTTCTGTTAAGCCTGGATTACGACCAGATAGCAACCAACGATACCGTGAAGCCTGGATTACGACCAGAGAGTGGTACATCTTTAATTCAAGTTATGAAGTCCGGATTCGACCGGATAATATCTTGATTCCTCCGAACACCATGAAGCCTGGATTCGACCAGATAATGGTATGAGACACCGTGAAGCCTGGATTACGACCAGATAGCGATAAAAAACACTAAAGCCTGGATTACGACCAGATAATAGTGAGGGACACTGTGAAGCTTGGATTACGACCAAATAGCAGTTTACTCGGCCAATTACTATGAAGCCCGGATTCGACCGGATATTAGTTGGCCCAAAAGCCAAAGGGAAGCCCGGATTACGGCCAGATAACCGTTTGATTTCTTTTGAAGCCTGGATTACGACCAGATGAGAAGTAAGGTATTGTGAAGCCTGGATTACGACCAGATAGCAGTACAGAACACCATGAAGCCTGGATTACGACTAGATAGCAGTACAGAACACCATGAAGCCTGGATTCGACCAGATAATGGTATAAAGCATCGTGAAGCCTGGATTACGACCAGATAATGATAAAAGGACTGAATCCATGATTACGACCAGATAACAGTACGAGACACTATGAAGCTTGGATTACGACCAAGTAGCAGTTTACCTGGACAATTACTAAGAAGCCCGGAGTCGACCAGATACTAGTGTGCCCTAAGTTAAAGTTGAAGCCCGGATGCGACCGGATAACAACTCAATTCCTTCTGAAGCTTGGATTACGACCATATAAGAATCGAGAAATCGTGAAGCCTAGATCAAGATCGGGTAGCAAGTTTAATCTCATCTCCCCAGTAAGTCACTGTAAATCCTGGATTACGACCAGATAGCAGTCGGTCTTATCACTATGAAGCCTGTATCACGACCAGATAGTAGTTCATTTTCACCTCCTCGACTAAGAGATGATTCCCCAGTAGAATAACGGACGACCGAAGCTCCTAAAATTCTATTGCTCTCAAGACAAAGACCGACATTCCCCAACATAGTCTTCCTCAACAACAGGTATACAGACTCTCGCTAAGGAATCTCTTATGCGATCGACACTCCTTCGGATGGCATCTTTAAGCCCATCTTCCGTCATCAATTTCCAAATGGCATCTGTAAGCCCATTCCCAACATCGCAAGACAAGTACCACTTCATGCGAGTGTAAATTTTTGGGCACTCTAGTGTTCAATCATCTTCCACCCTCGGATCACGAAAGGCAGAAAAGCCAATCTACATCCTCAGGTTTAAGAAGATTGAACAGGGGCAGTTGTTGTACCCCAAAATTTACCCTCCCATATTTCTCAAAATATTTCAAGAAAGATCCTCAAGTTGCTCAAGGAAGTCCAAGGGTTGACCAGACAAGCTCTCTCCTAAGGCAGTCTACCTCAAATTAGGGTTTCATGTTGCATCAAGATAATTGAGTCCAAGGGATCCCAAATTCTCACCAATATCCTAATATGTGCTCAAGATCATCCATGTCAAGTTTCAAGCCTTGTAGAGAAAGTTTGCCCAGTCAATTGCTCAAAGACCTAAAAATCGACTATGCTAGGGCAAAAGTCAATTGTGGCCTACATACAGTAAAACTTCAAGATTTTTGGTCAACATCCTCATTTTGAAGTATAATTCATCATTTGATCAAGGGTTTATCATTATTCCCCAAGGATTGCTCATAATTCATCAAGAACCAAAAGTTGCTAAATTAGGGTTTTGTAGGAAAAGTAAACTCAACTTTGACTAAGCATAACTTTCTCATACTTTATGAGAAATGACCCATCCAAAGCTCATTTTTAAGAGGATGCAATTCCCTAAAATACATCTTCATCTCCCAAGTTCAAAATATGAACTCAAAAGAAGTTATGAATTTGGACATTATAGGTCATTTTGAAAAGTCAACAAAAACACCTTTTTTGTCAAAGCTTCATACATGAACATGGAAGACCAAATTGAGATTATACCAAAAGGGTTTCTTAGAGGACATCTCAAGCTTTCTAAAAAGTCCAATAACACCTTCAAAGAGTCAAAATTGAGGAAGTTATGCATTGATGAAGTTGACCTTTTTTGCAAAATTGTCAAAAGTCAACTATGCCTCAAATTGCAATTTTTGCTAAATGGGCCTAACTTTTTGCACTTGTTTTGAGTTGGTAGCATGATCCATGAGCTCTGGCTCTTTCCACTTGTCTTTGTCTTATTTTTATTATTTATTTTGATTTTTATTTGAATTAAATCAATTTAAATCAAAACAAATCATGAAAAATCCAAATCATTGAAATCTCAAGATATTGTGCATGTTTTAGGTTCTATATCCAGCTAGCAAAAGATTGAGTTCGTGCAAGGCAAAAGTGGGCACAAAAAGATTGATTTTGGCCTATTTTGGAAATAATTTTAAGTGAATCAAATCAAGATCAAAATCAATAATTGGCAAAGATTGAATGGACTTTTGTAAACCTAATTCATTCCTCAGTATATAGGGAACATTTGAAGACAAAAATCACAAGGATTTGGAGGCGCACAAAGGCATAACAAACATGGAAAAATCACAAGAAAGTGTTGAGTTAATTTCATAATTCCAGGCGATTACAAGGCTCCCTGACCATCTCATTCACTTCCTGGGATCACAAGCAAGCTATACCAATCAAGAACAAGGAGTTTCCAACGCTATAACTCACTGTAAGTTAGCCACGACAATGGCTTCTTCTTGAAATCGAATTGCATGATTTTGGCATCTATAGCATGAAATACTTGTATATTCTTGCTCCTTGAAACATTTGCAAGCTATCTATAACATTCAATTGCATTTTTGTGGACTATCTCAAGAATTGCCATTATTAGGGTTTTATGCTTCGTTTTAGGATCTTTGTATGCAGGTAAAATTGGCCCCCGTGGAGGGCATCATGATACTCAGAATGTCAAGGTGGTTCGATTCATGGCATTAGATGTCATTTATCATGCCCATGGAAGGTTTTGAAACGAGCCAGGGTTGTAGCTACGAACATATGTTCGTAGGTAAAAGTCTATGACTTTTACCAACGGAGAGAGGACATGGATGACTTGTGTGGCACCCTTGGATTGGTTCATTTGAATTTTGGCGCAATTTTTTTTATTTTTCCCCACTAACGCTCATTATTATATATTATCAATTGTTATCATGCTATATACAAGAAACGTGTCCAGCACAGTTGGTAGTGAGGTGATTGGAAAAGGCTTCAGGACCTGGGTTCGAATCCCATGTCCCCCCATTATTTCACATATTTTTTCTTTCCATAATCAGGCGTGTGTATAGGTGGGATGACCACCATGGTCCATCATCATCCAACCAGCCACGTGTCTAGGAGGCCAGATCTAAAGGCTATCATATGAGGGTCCACCAAAAGCTCAATCAACATGCAGCAGGGAATCGTGGAAGGTCAATGTGGGTCAGATTTGTTTAGGCCAAGAGCTTGATATCCACACCTCACCAATTTACCAATTTCAGGCCCAATTCTTCTTTTTTCTCTTTTTATATTTTCTTTTATTTAATTTATTTAGTTATTTTTACTAACATAAAATTAATTCTTTTTATCAAAAAATCACAAAATAATATTTTCATCCAATTAGATTTAGGATATTTATTTTTTATACAAAAATTAATTGAATTAGGTTATTTAATTTTAGGTAACTTTAATTTCTTTTGCAAAATAAATTAAAACAAGTTAGAAATTAGGGTTTGTTTATTTTTAAATTCTATTTTCTTTTTCTTTAAATAACCAAAAAAATACAAAAATAGGTCATGTAAATTATTTTCTTGAAATTAATTTAATTACTAATTAGAGTTGTATTTAATTTAAAAACCTAATTCTTTTTCTTAAAATAATTAAAAACAACAAAAAAATAATAATTTCTCTTTCGATTAGGTTAGCAGGAGTCAAAACCCTAGTTTTCTCTTGTTCACGATTCATCGCGTTTATTTATTTTTACCATATTGATGTAATTGCACATGGGATGTAATAGCTTAATTAGGACCTTTTCGTTCATTTATCGTTTTTTATACGGGTTGTTTTTAGCTATGTAAATACTCGAAGCCTTGTAATAGCGTAGCTTTATTTACCTCACTTTAATTTCCGCAAAATATTAAATTGCTAGATGTATGATATTAGGGTTGCATGACAAGAATGTATGATTAACTTTAAAACGGTTAGCAAACCCTAAATGTGCAAAGATAATAAACTTGAAATTGAATCACTCGCACATGCGCACTCCTAGGGTACACTCCCACTTCGGTTGCCTTCGGTAAACGGTCATTAAGTATAGGATGCTTTAGTGGTTGCTCTCTTGTCTAAACAAAGATCAAAGTCCCATTCGGAAAAGTTGCCTCAGAATGGTTGCCTCAGATATTGTTGCCTCGAATATTGATCTTAAGACATTAGAGTTATTACTAAGACGTCCTAACATTGCTTTAGTGATCGTACGTCCCTTTCGAATTGACCTTTAAAACTCCAACGACGGTGCTACCTACTCACTAATAGTAGGGTAGCATTGTCTAAAGGAAACAAGAATAGAAACATTCTCTTTTTCGAGTAGGTAAATTAGTTCTTAAGTACTTGCTCAAACAAACAAACAAACTTTTTCACACTTACACTCTCTTTTAAACAATGTTTTCAAAACGACTTCGTAACACTCTTGAAGACAGAAGCAAGGGTTAAATCGAAGTAAAACAAAAACTTTTTTCAAATCAAACACACACAAAGCAAATTTTGAAAATGATGAGCAAGTACCTAAGAGCCCGTGGAAAACCACGGATAGAAAGGGTGCTAATACCTTCCCTTTCTATAATCTACCCCCCGTACTCAAAATCTCAAAAAAAGGAATTTTTCTGTGCTTTTGTCCTTTCCAGTTGGATAAAATAAAAGTCGGTGGCGACTCTTGCTTACCGCGACATTTTGCAAACACAAACGCAAAATGCAAACCAGCATTTTCCTAAAACAGTCCGATTCTGCCACCGTATCACAAAAGGCTTTATATAATATTTGAGTTTTGTACAAGAGAAGTATAAACAAAGACAAAGCTTTTCTATAGAAGTATATCTTGTCTCTGCATCATTTAAAACTCTACTTAGATAGTAAATGGCTCTTTCGATGCCATTTTCGTCTTCTTGTGCTAGCATACTAGCAATAGTAACATCAGAAGCAGATATGTATAATCTCATTGGTTTTCTTCTAAAAGGTGGTGACAAGATGGGAGGATTCATCAGATATTGCTTGAATTTATTGAAAGCTTCTTGATGTTCTTCGTTCCATTTGAACTTTTCTTGTTTCAAACGAAGGAGGGGAGAAAAGGCTTGAGTTTGACCACTTAGGTTTGAAATGGACCTTCTCAGGAAATTTATCTTCCCTAAAAGTGATTGTAACTCCTTTTTAGTTGATGGCGCTTTCACTTCCATGATAGCCTTCGTCTTGTTCTAATTGATTTACATTCTCTTCTTGTGAACCACAAAGCCTAAAAAGTCTCCAGCCTGCACAAAGAAGGCACACTTAAGGGGATTCATCTTTAAGCCATGTTTTCTCATCCTTTCAAATGATTGGCGAAGATGATTCAGATGACTTTCGTCTAATACAAACTTTATCACAATGTCATCTATATAAACCTGCATAAAAGTTTCTATATAATCATGAAATATTGACTTCATTTCCCTTTGATAAGTTGCCCCAGCATTTTTTAGGCCAAAAGGCATAACTACCCACTCATAGGTACATATTGCCCCAGGGCAACGAAAAGCTATTTTGGACACATCTTCCTCATCAATGAAAATTTGGTTGTATCCAGAGTATCCATCAAGCATACTAAGGTACTCAAATATTGTGGCTGAATCTATTAGCATTTCTGCCACAGGCATTAGATACTCATCTTTAGGAGTTCTTGCATTTAAGTCACGAAAATCTATGCATACTCTTAATGAATCGTTTTTCTTAATAACAGGAACTACATTGGTAATCTATTCGACATACCTTGTAGTCCTGATGAAATTTCAATGAAGAAATATTTCAACCTCTTTTTTAATCTTTGAAAGAACATCTGGGGCGAACCTTCTAGGCGCCTGCTTGATAGGCTTCTTACCTTCTTTGATTGGCAAGCTTAATTCGACCAGATCTCTTTTTAAACCAGGAATTTCTCCATAATCCCAAGCGAAGCAATATTTGTTTTCTTTCATCAACTCAATCAACTTAGTTTTCAATTTGGGATCCAATTTGACACTGATGTATGTGATTCTTCTCACGCTTCCATCCCCAAGATCTATTTATTCAAGGGGGTCTTGAGCCAACATTTTTGCGCTTGACTCTAACGGACTTTTCTCAAAACCCAAGGGCTCCTCATCATATATAACGTCTAGTATTTGTTCTAATTGCTCTCCTGGTTCCTATTGGTCAGGAGGTTTTGGAATGAAATGCTCCCCAGGTCCTGCTGCATGCAGCGTATTATCAGTGGCTTTGATATCCATGTTTGTTATTTCAGCTTCGAGAGCCGCTTTTATTTTGTTCTCAGCCAAGTAAGCCGAAATATTTTCGAAGAACAATGATTCAGACATAATCACTATCTTCATCCCAGCCAGTTGGTCGTACATCATACATTCCTTCAACGCCTTCTGTTTCTCCCATGATTTCTCTGTCCCATTGGAAATCATTTGGGTGGAGAGTTAAGAAATATAGGGCACTCTTGCTTGGTGAGTATTCTTCTCCTGATGGGTAACATGGCCCTATGTTGGATAGATTTCTATCGAAATTCCTCCTGTCTACCTGATTCACTTCATTCATATAGTAACTTTGGTCCGCTTCTATATTTTCCACTATGCCATCTTCTCTCCAGATGGATAGTCTTTGGTGCATTGTCGAAGGAACTGCCCCTATTCCATGTATCCATTCTCTGCCAAGCAGCAAGTTGTAATTTACCTTTGCTGGAATTACCATGAACATAGTTGGCCTTGTAATTGAGCCAACTGTCAATTCTACCTGTATCACTCCCAATGTATGTTTAATCTTCCCTTCATAATTCAAAGGGACCATGTTATGTGGCTTTACGTCCGTATCGAACATTCTAATTTTTTTAAACCTGAATTATGGAATTAAATTGACAGTTGCTCCTCCATCCACCAAAACCTTGTTTATGCCTACTTGTTCAACACTGGCCCTAATGTATAAAGGCTTCAAATGCCCCTTCATGCCCTGGTCAGGCCTTTTGAAGAAAGCATTTTGTTCTTCGACAGCTCCATTGTTGAGCACATAGTAGCAAATTGGTTTATGTTTCGCCATTTCCTCCTCATCAACTTCTTCATGGTCCTCTATTTCAGTTTCCTGGTTAAATTCCTGAGGTAAAATTGATACTACGTTACAATTAACATTAAAGGATGAAAACCCATCAGATTCAAAATCGTTTGTTGACATTTTGTCTTCTTTTGTTAGGTTCTTCTGAACTTTCTCACTTGTGACCTTCTCTTCTGTTGAAAACAACTTTCGACTAACATGTGGCTTGTTTGAGTTCCTAGTTCTCGAAAGGAACTTGTTACTACTGGACTCCCCTATGTCCTTTGATGCTAACTCTCCCTCATCCTTTTTGATCCTCTGGTGCCTCCCCCACTGGGATATGGACATTGGGTTTTTTCCTTTGTATTTATCTAACTTGTACGCATCTCTCTTTGATGTTTGAAATTTCTTTTTGTAGGCCATCAAAGTTCTACCCCCTTGGTCGATACTTCTCCACTTTCCTCTTCCTGCCCCTGCTTGCGTCCATTTGTTCGTTGGTACTTCTGCTGTAAGTTTGAACGTGACTCTCCTGGCTTTGGGGTGAGGACTATCTTGCCTACTGGGGACTCCCCTCTTGTCGAAGACGTATATGCTAGGGTTGCTACCTTGTTTGTCCCATCCATGGGTAAATGGAACTCTTTCGAACATTGCAGCCATCTCTTTATCATACACTTCCCCACACCTGGGACATAACAAACATTTTGTTTCAGATTTATAACAATGTACCAAAAAACCAAGCAGACTTTCCCCTGGCTTTGGGTACACTTTCATCAACTTGATTTCGTGCCTCCAATTTCCCTGGCTTCTAGAATGTTACGCTCTTTCATAAGTCTCTGTAACCCTTTGATTCAGAGCAATGTTGCACCTTGGACACATTAGCATCTCTGAATTCCTTCGATGACACCTCCAGAGGTATTCTTGCAGAGTCTCATTAGCCTTATGGTAGCCAAAACTCATTGGTTCCCTTTCCAGCTTGAGGCATCTTTCGACTTCTTCCATTTCTGGTGGAGGTTGGTTCAAATCCACCATGTTAACTCTTAGACTAGGACCTTCAGTAATCCTTATCTTCTTAAATTTGACTCTAAGGCCTTCAGTAGCCTTAGTTATTCCTCCCTCAGGGCCCTCAGTGGCCTCTGATTCAGCATCACCTGCAGAAATATTTTTGCCAGGAGTGTCAAAAGGGATTATGTTAGTTAGGCCTTTAGTAGCCTGTTTTCTATTCATGTTTTAGCCTTCGACTCTCTTGGCCTCTTCTCCTTCATATTCCACCATATCCACCATGTTGGTTTCCACAGGTTCAGCATAATTGGTGTGTGCAACATGGAGGGAGTCAGCATCATCCTTCAAGTGGTTCTTGACTTTGTCAGTAAACTTCAAGCGTCCTTCTTTGATAGCATTTTGAATAAGATCCCTGAAAAGAAAGCATTGTGAAGTTTTATGGCCCAGAAAGGCATGATATTTACAAAAACCTATTTTCTTCCGTTGTTCTAACGGAGGAATTTTGGCATTAGGAGAAACTATCATTTGACCATCTTTTACAATAAAATCTAAAATCTCATCACATTTAGTAACATCAAACGTATAAGCTTTCTTAGGGAATTTTTCATTCTTTTCTACTTCAACAGGATTTATGTCGTTTGATGGTGTAAGCATTTTACAAGAGTATGGGGGCACTTCTTTTAATTCAGCCAAATCTACTTCTAATTCCTCAAGATCATATATGTCATCGAAGGATTCTATTTCCTCTTCTTCGATTTCTACATAAGCTACCCTCTATTTCTTATAACTCTTACTTGCCCTGGCCTTTTCTTCATTCAAACGTTCGATTTGTCAAACTCTGTCTGCTAATTGGGCCATGTCTCTTAGATACTGAGTATCTAGTTTCTTTTGAATGGAGTAATCTAATCCACCAGCGGCCATTTTGACCAATTCATGTTCAGGAACTACTATGAAACATCTAGATTTCAATAAATGGAACCTATTTAAATAGTCATCTATAGGTTCGGTAACCTTTCTTTTAATGCTGGCTAATTCCTTCAGAATTATTTTAGTTTGCCCCATGTAGAATTGTTCATGGAACAATCTTTCTAAGCAAGGCCATATATCTATAGAATTTGGTGGCAATATAGTGAACCATGTAAAAGCATTTTTTGTTAATGAACTAGGAAAATATTTTATCCTTAAGTTTTCATTATTATCCAAGTCCCCTACTTCTATCAGATACCTGGCCACATGTTCCACAGTTGATTCGTTAGTATCTCTTGAGAATTTTATGAATTTGGGGACTTTACAACCCATTGGTAATTCTGCCTGGAAAATAAAATCTGTTAATGGAGATGTGTAATTTGGCCGTCGAAACCCTTTATTCAGGCCATTTTGGGCCATGATTCTTTCGATCATGGTGGTTAAATTATTTTTCAGCCAGTATGTTATCCTGCCTAACTCTATGGATCACTTCTTCTATATTTTGATCCCTGTTAATCATTACTATTCTTCTAGGTTGCTCCTCAGGGATCTCATTTCGAATTTCTAGTCGTTCTACCCTTGCCCCTATATCCCTTTCGCTGACCTCTTGTCTGGGTGGTCGAACCTGATTGATAGTGGGTTCTTCCTCTTGAATTGCCACCTGATTCTGCCTATGTCGAACAGGTGCTTGTGGGGCTCTAAAAAAGTCTGCTATGCGCGCCATCTGCACTGACATTTGCTGATAGGATTGGGTATTTTCTTGGTTTGTCCTATTAATATTTTGGATCAAAGGAGATAAAATGGTATTCATTTCACGTGCAAGCACTCCTACCATGTCATGGTTACTAGCGTCCATTTGTTGCCTAAATGTTGCATGAGTGTCAGTTGTGAGTATAGGAAATTGGTTTAACAATCCTTGGTTCTGCGTATTTCGACCCACATGGTTCATGCCAGAACCAGAGTTTTGCACAGGCGAAAAGGTTGTCATGGTAGGCTGTGTATGTGTGGTTATATTATTGTGTAATCCTGACATAAGGGAAGTTGGCATCCCGTATTGGGGTTGCTCCCTCCAAGTCCTAAAATTTTCAAATCCTGGTGGTCTAGGGGTTACAAGTTGAGTCTGGTTTCCCACGTATGTCAACACATGTCTAGTTTGAGTGTTCGAAGGGATCTCTGTCATATTTGTAGAGATAGGCATGGTTGTCGAATTGTTCGTGGGTATGGCCCCTGCGGACCCAGGTATCAAACTATTTGTAGCCATGGATCCTGTGGATTTGGACATGGCTTATGAATCAGGAATCACAGTTGACGCATTCGTCGAACTTGCAATGCTTGTGCCTGATCCTTGTGGAGAATTTCTCTCTCCATCATTGGCAGTATTAACCATCTTTCTGGTTTGTCTTCTTTTGGTATTGGTTGTTTGTTGTTGGTTATCTTACCACTCCTAAGGTTCATATACTGGGAAAGAATAAATTTGTAACAGAAACTTCTATAAAGACCCAAATTGAAAGAATATAAACAATGTGACTAAAACACTTTGACACTGTCCCACTGGGCGTGCCAATTTTTTTACAAGTGATTTCTGAAAAACAACCACTAGTCTTCCAAATATTATGCTTTGGTAACTTACATGATCGACTAGATTGATCCTAGGACATAGTTTTAGTGTTCTTACAGTCTGATTCGAAAGAAAACATTGTACGGATAATAACAAGGTTTTTTATGGTTACAATGATCTCAAGATGTTTAAAGTTTGACTATGAATCTTAAATATGACTTTAAAAGGAATAACATGGGAATTTGTGAAAATATAAAGACAATGCTTAATAAGAAAAGTTTAATAAAATTGTTAAAATACTAGACTGGAAACGAAAAAGGAATAAAAGTGATTAAAGACTTTGTACTGAGAAATTAATTCTGAATAAAACTGGTGGTGTTCTTACACATACATTATCAACAAACTCGTTTCTCTCACTCTGGTACTCTGAGTATAATATGATTTTGTATACAATTCAAACACACACCTTTTTCTAACATCTAAGACTTCTATTTATACTTATTTGACCCTAACGGTCCTCCTACAAAAACACGCCACGTTTGAAGATTGCATGTGTTTCGAACTATTAGACTTCCACGTGTCTCTTTGGATAAGATCGAAGCTTTTGAATTCGAAATCTTCTTCTTTTCAAAGCACCAATTTAAACAACACGATGGTCGAAATATCTTTTTTTGTAGTGCTTCGAATGACTTATATTTCCACAGTTCGAAGGTGAACCCTTTGATAATGGTTCAATATAGTAAAACTCTTTACTAGCTCTTCATCAATCGAAGGTTCCATAAAAACATTCTTATACTTTCCCTTGAACAACTCTTTCTTCGATCAAAAAGCCTTAAAACTTGTATAATCGAAATTCCCAGCTAACAAATTGCCCCCTCAAAAATGTGTATTTCGTTACATAGAGAAATAGTCATTTTTGAATAACAACTTTGAATTTTGATATATTCATAATAACCACTTCTGACTAATAACAACTTCTGATGACAACTTCAGAAACTTTCTGACTTTGGAATGTTTGAATATGAGTCAGAATCAGAAGATGGATATGAAGTTTCTGAAGATGAGTCAAAATTAGGAGTTGACTATAAAGGTAGATATTCCAGGCAAAGCCATTTTGGCAATTAATTGGATCACCATTTTGGATATACATATTTTTGTTGCTTATTCCCTTGCCATGATTTTTACTTCTTGCAAAAATGGTTTATACTTCTTTAAGTATTTCCCATTTACTTTCAGGATTCTTCGACCTTCAACGGATCAGTGTCCACCTGCATCTTTAGCTTTTCACCAAATTGAAGCATGTCTTCCTTTAGAGTTTTCTGCACCAAATCCATGAAAATAACACATTGAGATGTTTTATGACCAAGAAAATTATGAAAATTTCAGAACCCCCTTTTCTTATTTTGTTCTAATGGGGTATTCTTTAAGCCCTGAGGAACAATAATTTGACCATCATCTACTAACAAATCAAATATTTCATCATACTTAGTTATGTCGAAAGTTTAAGTTTTTGTAATGGCTTTTCCACTTGTCTCGGTTTCGATGGGATTCTTCCCGTTCGATAGCCTCAATGGTTTGTAAGCATAAGGAGGCCTAGGCTAGAGTTAAGCCACATTAACCTTAGTTTCTTCAACTGACTCACTATCGTCAGAAGAATACTCTTTAGTGGTTACATACACAACTTTCCTTTTCTTTTTATACTTGTTAAATTTGGCTTTCTCAGTTTTCAAGCGTTCGATTTGTCGTACCCTAATAGCTAACTGCGCCATATCTCTCTAGTGTTGAGTATCCAAATTTTTCCTAATCGAATAGTCTAGGCCAATCAAATCCATTTCGACTAATTCGTGTTCAGAGACTTGAGTAAAACAACTTACTTTCAAAAGTATGAACTTGTTTAATTACTTGTCAATGGACTCAGTAGCTTTTTGTTTGACACCAACAAGTTCTGTTAGACTTATTTTTTACTGTCCCATGTAAAATTGTTCATGGAACAATTTCTCTAACTGATTCCATGTATAGATCGAATGGGGAGGTAGCGTTGTAAACCAGGTACACACATTTTTCGAAAATGAGCTTGGGAAATATTTCAGTTTCAAATCTTCATTGTTAGCTATATCACCAACTTCAATTTGATACCTGACAAGATGCTCAACAGTGGGCTCTTATGTATCCCCTATAAACTTAGTGAATTTAGGGACTTTCCAACCCCTAGGTAATTCTGTTTGCAAAACAAAATATGGTAATGAATAAGAGTATGTAGGCCTCTAAGAGCAAGTATTCATCCCATTTCGAATCTTAATATTTTCGATAATGGCTTCTATGTTAAGTTCTCCAACCAATGCGTTTCGTCGAACCTGATTGACCACTTGGTCGAAGTTTTGGTTTCGATTCACTATCACTACTGGGGGTTGTTCAAAAAACCTTGGTATAGGCTCGACGTGATGGGTAATCTATTTCTCTTGGTTTATTGTCTCGTCGACCATTTCTTTATATTATACTGGCTCTTCCGGTGGAGGCGACGCAGCATGTCGAACTAGCGCTCTATGGGCACCAAGAAAATCACCAATACGAGTCATTTAAGTTGTCAATGTTTGGTAACTCTGAATCAAACTCTTGATCAATGGTCTCAATATGTTACTCATTTTTTGAGTAAGCATGTTGACCATTTCGTGATTACTTGCATCCATATGTTGCCTTATAACTGCAATGGTACTTGGGGTGAAAGTGGGTATTACTTGGTGTAAAAAATTCAATCCAGTCAAACGACCAAACTAACTTCCCACAGGCCCTGATGCGTGATAAAGGAAAAATATTGATGCTGCATTTTCACAAAATGTCGAAGCGCTATTATGTAAACCTACCATCATTGCTATTTGCATTCCATACACTAGTTCCTCACCACCATGCATAGTGAAACAATCGACTGAACAAATCATCGAGATGAAATCAATGAAGTCGCCATTGAACATTTTTTATCCCACGGGATGGGAAAGGTAAATATCAAGTAAACCTGAGAAGGGTGAAATCAAGGTCAAACGACCGAGAGATACAGGTAAGGGAGTCTGTTACGCGAAGGGGAGGTATTAGCACCGCACGCGCCCGTAGTACTCTACGGTATCAATTCTTGTTGTTCTAATAAAAAGGGCGTGTTTCAAATCTAAGCTTAAAGGCTAAAAGAAAATGCAAAGAGGGAATGAATGTAAGAGATAAGACAAAATAATGTATAAAAAATAAAGTTATGCTCGTTCGAGCCCTACCCTAATGCCTACGTATCCCTTTTAAGGAATAAGAGCAGCGGTAGTTCGGCTCAAAAGTTTCTGTTAGTTTGTTTGTATTTTTTAATGAACAATACTAAGTCCGCCTTCTGCCGCAACTCGACATTTGGAGACTCACGCGTCAGCACAGAAGTGAATTAACATGTTCTTCTGAAAAAGTTTGAAACAAAAGCCCGGAGGCACAAAAATTTTGCATTGGTTAATAGCTTTTACCTTAAATAAGGATTTGAAAGTTATTAGATGTTTTATGCATTTTCAAGAAAAAATAATTTTAGTCTTAATGCAAGGATGCAAAAGAAAGAAAAATATCTAAGGGAGACTAACTTAAATTTATCCCTACTATTATCATACAATGATTGATCATATGGTTGAGTTTTAAAAGAGAAATCTCTACCCTATGTTAGCATGCATGGATACCTATCCTAATGTCTAGCTTAAAAGCTACTCTAATCGAGCGATCCTAAGGGAAGCATAAAAATTCCTACTCTAAGGAAACATGGTATAGCAAACAAATAAGCAAACAAATAAGCAAACAAGTGCTTTGGAAAAAGCACACAATCATAAGTAGCACATATTGACTCAAAAGGATGGGGGAAACAAGAGAAATGATTTAGCCTAGGGGAGCGTATCACCCGAAGCAAGCAAGCGGGAGACAAATGAAATAAAAAAGAAATGAAATGATTTAGCTAAGGGGAGCAAATCACCCGAAGAAAACAAGCGGGTAGTGAAGTATCAGCAATAGACATTGTGAACTCCTGACAAAGTGTGGGAGTTGGTTGTGAAACCTTCTCCACATGATCGACTCGATACATAAGATCTGCACGACTCTTAAGCATCAACGTACAACATGAGCTAAGGATGACACAGACTAGAATGTGTGGGGTCGATTGCAAACCCTCCCCGCTTGCCTCCTTTTGAGGACTTATCATTTTTAATATAATGCAGGAACATATGTAAACACACGTGCGAAATACCTACGTCAAAGGTAGGATTTTAAACAAACACAAATGTTACAAAAAGCGGTTCCTGCTACAGGACTTTAAACAACGACTTCGAGTGCACGCTCTTTATTTCCTACTTATCATGATATCTAGAAAAGCGGTAAAGTTCCTACTTCTCATGATATTTAGAAAGCAGTAAAATGCTGAAATGAGATAAACAAGAGAAAATACCAAACGAATATCAATCCATAGAAAAGAGCATCAAAACAAAGAAACCCTACGATCTTCGCGAAAGCTTCACCAATCGAAGAAAAGAGTCAGAAATTAAATGCCCGGAATAAGTGTCGAAGCATCATCGATGTGAAAATAAATCAAAATCAAAATCTCTAGCATATCCACATATCACACAATAAACCTGCATAAGACTCAGATCTCAACAAGCAAAGGTGAATTACAAATCTCAAATAATCGGATAATTAGGAATTAATTCCTAAAAAAAAATAAAAAAATCTAACATTTTTTATTAATGTTTTTGTTTCATCAATATTTCTTATTAAAAAAATGTTATCTAACAATTATGAAAAGAAATAGCTAAAGAAAACTAAAAAACTACACAGAGGGTGTCATCCTGAAAACAGGTGGTGTTGAAGCAAGTCTGGCGGCTAGGCCCAAGGAAGGTCCACAGTCCTTTTTGTGCATCCATCAATCAACTTCAAAAATCATCAATAAAGGCCCAGGCAAGGAGGGATTAGGTCCATTAGTTGTTTTTTGTTTGCAAAGCAATAAGCTTCAAAAAAACACCCTTGGGCCCATTCAGGGTCCGGTCTAGCATAGACAAACGAATCAATCTCATTATTTTCAGGTTTTTTTGTACCCATTGTATTAACATTTTAACTAAAAAAAGGAAAGAGAGAAAAATGTATTATCAGGACCAAATAGAAAGAGGATTTAGGGTTAAAACAATGTTGTGACGCATCAGTTTCTTCTTCTACACACGAAAAGAAATCTGTTTCGGCTCTGTCGTCTTACCTTTATGAATTTTTTCCCCACATGCCACGCCCCAGAAACAAAAATCCCAAAATGCCACGCCCTGAAAAATAATTCCCAATATGCCACACCCAGGGGGGGTTCACGCCATTTGAGATGGCGCGAAGGTGAGCAGGAAGGGCTCACGCCATTTCAAATGGCGTGAAAGGGGTTTATATTTATTTTTTTTCATTTTCTGAATTTTTAATTATTTATTTTAATTATTTAATATTTATATTAATTACAAATACTTTTTATTAAATAAACTTTATTATATAATTTTTATATTAATTACAAATACTTTTTATTAAATAAAATTTAATATTTAATGTTTATATTAATTACAAATACTTTTTATTAAATAAATTTTATTATTTTTATTAAATAAACTTTATTATATAATATTTATATTAATTACAAATACTTTTTTTTAATAAAATTTATTATTTAATATTTATATTAATTACAAATACTTTTTATTAAATAAATTTTATTATTTTTATGTTTATACTTTTAACAATTAAAATATGAAAATAAATTAATACTTCGAATAAATATTTAACAATTACAAAATGATAATAAATTTTTTTTATTAAATAAATAAAATATCACAATTACAATCAAAATGCAAAATAAAATAAAACTGTTAAACATTCACAATTATACTATTTAATGTTGATGATCCGGTCATAAACGAGTACCGGTAAAACAATGACGCGGTCGCGGAGCACGATGACCAAAACCATATTGTTCTTCGGTCTCTGTTGTTGGAGGATTTTGTTGTGTTGCATCTGATGTTGGAGGATTATCTTGAGTAGGAGCGGTAGCTTGTGGAGGAGACCAAATACTTTGCAATAAATCATAATCACTGACGTTAAGATCCTCGCCCAAATTATATTGCGGCTGTTGTGGTGGACACATGGTTGGAAAATAAGGCGGGTTATGTTGGGAGGAGGAGGAATCAAAGTTTGGTCGCATGATGGGTGTGAATTGTGTAGTTGGCCTATTATAAAATTGTGGTTGTTGGGATTCATAAATGTAATTTGGTTGGGAGTGAGATTGCGGCTATTGGGTGTTAAAGGTTTGATTTTGGTAAAAATAAGGGGCAGGAGTTTGTAGTTGGGAAAAATGAGGGTTAAAAGTTTGTTGTTCAGGATAATGGGGGATGGGTGTTTGATGTTGGGAAAAGTGAGGAGTTTGTTGTTGGAAGGATTGGGGTTGAGGAGGCTGAGAATGTTGTGAGTGGTGAGTTTGTTGAGAGCCACTTTCCTGAGTAGAGGCATATTAATTTTGACGAGGGTCTGTGAGAAATTGTTCGTACGATGCATATCTATGTGGAAGTGAGCGATACCATTGCATGTACTCTTTTGACGGTTTCTCCTCTGTTTGTAATTGATCTCCATCCAACGTAAACAATTCTCGATGCAACCAACAGTTTTGTTCATCAGAGTATAATGTGGTATATGCATGTCGACGCGCTTTTAATGTTGTCATTTTATGGTGTTCAGCCAAGCATCGAGCTTCTTCAGGTATCCCTTGTAAATGGCCAAATTGTAGTTTGACCCTATCAGCTTGATGCATTTCTACAATATGAAAGCATATCATATACGTAGTTGAACTCCATATCAAACTGTCCTCGTGCCTTTGGGGCACTAATCCAAGATACGGCCTCCAAATAAACTGAGAAGTTGTAGATAAAATATTTTAGTTTAACCAATATAAAATTCAAAAATTTATAAGAAATATTAAGGTGAAGACAAAAAAACCTGATCTTGAAGCATGTGATCAATCCTGAATCGGTATCCTTGAAGATGGTGGCGCGGGTTGTTTTGGTAGTCAAGTTTCTTGATGCACCATCTAAAAAGAATTCAAAATAAAATTTTATTTTAAAGTATCCTAACAATATTAATTATAATTTTAAATTTAAAATAAAATATTACCTTCTTGCGTAAGGATATGGAGATTGAAGCGGAGTCACCGGAGATATTATAGGCATGCGTGTAAAAGCCCAAGCTTGAAGAAGTAAAACGCATCCTGACATCTCTGTTACTTTTATGTCTACCGCCTTGCACATTTCCCTATATAGATTCGCTAAAACGGCGGAACCCCAACTCAATTTTCCACAATCTTCTAAATCAACAACAAATTGTGTCCATTTTGAGTGTATAGTATTTCCGCTTTTGTTGGGAAACAAAACTTGCCCGATAAGGAGTAAAATATAAATACGAGCATGTTTAATTTTATACTCCTCGGGTGACTCCTCGGTTGGTGGTTCATGTTGGTACATGTCTTTAAGCCATGTCAACCTCGCAGTCATTCCTTTATCACTTTGTGGTGGTTCATCCCCTAAAATAGAACTCCATGCACCATCACCCAGCTCAGATTGACAATTTACCGCTTTTCCATCTACAGGAAGACCCAGTAACATACTCACATCTTCTAATGTAATTGTGCATTCACCGTTTGGAAGATGAAATGTATGAGTTTCGGGTCTCCACCGTTCCAGTAAGGCTATAACTAACCTTGAATCGATATGTGTTGACCCTATTGTAGATACATGGTAGAACCCAGATTGATGAAGGTACGGGATTATGGCTCCATGTGGCTTCAGAGGTTTGTGAGCACGGATTCTTCATTTTGAAATATAATTATCATCAATCTGTAATAGAAATAAATAATATAGAAAAATATTCATTATTTCTATGCAAATTATGAATAAAACTACTATTGTAAACTCAAAAATAAATAATACGAATAAAGTTGAATAAATCAAAAATACTTACAGCATTGATATTTTCTACCGTTCCCCTATGTTGTGTACCATACCAAAACATATTGGCCATAACTGTGAAAATGAAGAACAAGACTTGTGAAAAGAGAGAAGAGAAAACTTATCAAAAGAGAGTAGAGAGTGTGAATAGAATGAAGTGTGTTTGTGGAGAAATGAGGTGAGAGTGATTGGGTATTTATAGGAAAAAAGAGGTGAGTGTGGTTGGTTGGTAGTTGAATAATTTAATTAATTATGGTTAATAGGTAGTAAAGTTATTTAATTAGAGTTGGTAGGTAGCAGAGTAATTTAATGAAAGTTGGATAAATATAAATTTGTAATTTATTGCGAATATTGTAAATTACACGGTTTTGTACACAATGATAAAACCTCATCGGCTGATCTACTGAATCTGACATACAACTCAAAAGGTGTTTTATTAACACCATTTCGAAAATCCTCAAACATATTAAATACATCTGTATTTGTAACTAACTGTGTAATATGCTGCATCAAGACTCCATTTTCGTTGATGGTAGTTCGGTTGAAAGATATCTCTGTAATGCTCCTATTAATATTTGTGACTTGACGTAATTGATTTTTCAAATAAATTAGTTTAGATCTTTCCATAAGCCGCACAACCAAAGGATTAGAAAATGCATTTCTATAATCAAATATAACAACCTGTGAATTATACGGAATAATGTATACTGAGCAGAGTATCAGACTCATTTTAATCTGATAACATAATCGTTTATTGTAGTCTTATATGCATGGAACATATGACTTCACGCCAGACACATAGCCTTCACGCCATTTGAAATGGAGCAACCCTAGGGTTCACGCCATTTGACTTGGCGCAACTAGGGGCTTCACGCCATTTCATATGGAGCAAACATAGGCTTCACGCCATTTGAAATGGCGCCTTTATGGGCTTCACGCCATTTGAAATGGCGCAAGTGTACATGCATGAAATCCAACACTTTTGATGTTTGTTTATTAATACATGCATTTTACAATTCAACATAGTGTATTCAACAAACCAAACTATCACATATTCAAACAATTGAACATTACATCAAACACAATGCCACAAAATCATATTTCTTGTCTGTTACATTTCAACGGTAATATTTTTACTGATGAAATTATTGGAGTGGTATTTCAAAATACAGATACAAATATTTTAAAAATTCATCGAAATAGTGATTTAGCTCAGTTGACAGAAAAAATAGAAGAAACTTTACGACAACAAGTAACTTCTATTTTTTATCGATTTCCAATAGTTAATCCAGTTGATCACAATGTCACATACAACACTGCAAAAATCGAAGACGATGAAGATGTCCGTTCAATGCTTCAATGCCACTCAAGGTTTTGCAATCAACAAGAAATGGAGTTGTATATTTGTTTTCAACAAATGCATGAAGTATTTCCAACACAATCGTCACAAACTCATGCATATCAACAAAGTCAGGTCTCCCAACAAGAAGAGTCTGTCGAAGTACAACATAACGAGCCAATATTTCCGGAAGAGGAAGTGGGTGATGATACTGACTCCGACGATGCTAGACAAATTAATTTGTTTAGTGGATCCAATGATGAGTCAGGTGACGATGATAGGCTGGAGGCAGAACCGGCTCCTATACTTGATCTGTATAACCCACCCTATCACTTGAGAAACGTTTCATTTGAATGTGTGGAACCAATTTCAGTCTTCGAATCCGTACACGAACGTGAGTCATGTGATGACTTAAAGGTTGGTATGACTTTTGAAAACAAAGAAGCATGTCTCCATGCAATATCTGAGTATCACATAAAAAATTCTCATACATTTAAGGTTTGTAAGTCTGATCCGACACGATATTTAATTAAATGTAAAAAGGAGGAATGCAACTTCACATGTAGGGCTTCGTTAAGGGAGGGGTGTGGTAAATGGGTTATTGGCAGAATTGGAGGGCCACACACTTGCATGTCGACTGCTATATCTCAAGATCACAAAAAGCTTACCTCAAAGATGATCGCCCATAACATCAGACCTCTTGTTGACAGCGATGCGGCAATCAAGGTTAGACATATTGTTGCTCATATTCGTACGACTTATGGCTACACCGTGTCTTACAAAAAGGCATGGATTGCAAAGAACAAAGCAATCGAAGATATTTATGGTAATTGGGAGGCCTCTTACAACAACCTTACGCAGTGGTTGCTAGTCATGCAACAATTTCTCCCAGGTACCATCATAGATCTTGAAACACTTCCTGTATATTCAAATGAAGGAACACAAATTGGTGGTGCAAGAATTTTCCATCGCCTTTTTTGGGCATTTCAACCTTGTATTAGGGGTTTCGCACATTGTAAACCTATAGTGCAGGTAGATGGTACATGGCTGTATGGAAAATATAGGGGAACATTGCTCCTGGCTGTTGCACAAGATGGGAATGGTAACATTTTCCCAATCACATATGCATTGGTCGAAGGTGAGACCGAGGGAGCTTGGAGTTTCTTTTTGAAAAATTTGAGACTCCACGTCACACCCCAATCAAACTTATGTTTGATATCTGACCGACACGAGTCCATTAGGAGTGCCTACAATAACCCGGATAATGGCTGGCAGAACCCACCCTCGGTGCATGTGTATTGCATTAGGCACATCACATAAAACTTCATGTGAGCCATCAAGGACAAAAACCTTCGCAAGACAGTTGTTAACATGGGTAATTACTCTCTAATTTTTAACACGGCATTTCAATATATAGTTCTTTTATATTAATGTTTTAATGCTTTTATGAAGGGTATGCAATTAATGAGTCTACATACGCATATTATCGGAAGGAGATGCGCCAAACAAACACAGAGGCTTTTAATTGGATAGAGAACCTTCCAAGAGAAAAATGGTCGCGAGCTTACGACGGAGGAGCACGATGGGGTCACATGACAACCAACCTAGCTGAATCTTTGAACTCAGTTTTGAAGGAAACCCGAAACCTACCTATTACATCACTTGTAAGATCAACATACTACAGGATGGGAACATTGTGGGGTAAGCGAGGAAAGGATTGGACCAAAAATTTGTCATCGGGAAAGGAGTTCACAGATAACTGCATGAAAGGAATTGCAGAAGAAGTAGAAAAATCCCACAGTTATAATGTCTTGGCTTTTGACCGGGAAAGTCATTATTTCGTGGTTCAAGAGACGGTTAATAATAGGAATTGTCGACCACTTACCCATTTCAACGTCAACCTCCAAACACGAACTTGTGACTGTGGGAGATTTCAAACTTTTCATCTGCCTTGCTCACATGCTATCGCAGCGTGTTCTCACATTAACCACGACTATACTACGTTTATTCCTGACTTGTATAGAGTTATAAACGTCTTCAAAGTTTACATACAAAGTTTCCTCGGTGTTCCCCAAGAAGATAGTTGGCCTCCATATTTGGGCGATACTCTTATGCATGATGAAAGGATGCGACGAAACAAAAAAGGCCGCCCAAACAGTACTCGCATTAGAACTGAAATGAACACTGTTGAAAAAATAAAAAGACGATGCAGTATCTGTCAACAACCTCATATGCGGAAAAAATGTCCGCATCGCCTCAACAATGCAGGCCCTTCTAACTAGTTTTATTTTATTTTGCATTTTGATTGTAATTGTGATATTTTATTTATTTAATAAAAAAAATTTATTATCATTTTGTAATTGTTAAATATTTATTCGAAGTATTAATTTATTTTCATATTTTAATTGTTAAAAGTATAAACATAAAAATAATAAAATTTATTTAATAAAAAGTATTTGTAATTAATATAAACATTAAATATTAAATTTTATTTAATAAAAAGTATTTGTAATTAATATAAACATTATATAATAAAGTTTATTTAATAAAAAGTATTTGTAATTAATATAAATATTAAATAATTAAAATAAATAATTAAAAATTCAGAAAACCAAAAAAAAATATAAACCCCTTTCACGCCATTTGAAATGGCGTGAGCCCTTCCTGCTCACCTTCGCGCCATCTCAAATGGCGTGAACCCCCCCTGGGTGTGGCATATTGAGAATTATTTTTCAGGGCGTGGCATTTTGGGATTTTTGTTTCAGGGGCGTGGCATGTGGGGAAAAAATTCTACCTTTATCTCACTTCAGACGTTTTCATTGTAACCTCTTATTCTTTGAATGTGAACTACGACATCCGCCTCTCCGTTTAATCTTCTTCGCAGTTCACTGCCGAATCCATACTTTCGTCGTGTTTGAAACTTTTCTCTCCAACACCGCTCTTTCTCACAACAGTCACAACATCTTCATCTTCCACGATCTAAAATTTCGTCTCAATCTCTCACTTCAATCCGTGACGGCCTTCTTCTCAACCTTTCACCGCAAATGCGAGACATTCTCGTCATCTTATCCTCACTTAAGATTTCGATTTGACTTAACTCTCAAACTGAAATAGAACCATAGTGATGAGTACAAGAAGTTTACCTACCGAAGACACTCCGGTGATGTTTCAGGCGCGGAGGAGATGACAAGAAATCTGAGAGAATCTTCAACAGTTGCTCAAGTATGTATATCTTTGATCGCTTTTGATTCTACTTTATTCTTTTGTTTGTGTTTCTTCTTCTTCTTCTTCTGTCTTCTGGTTCCGCTAATTCATGCTGGTTTTTCTGGTGCGAACACGTTTTTGATGTTGTTGCATGAATTATGTGGATTTGGTGATGTGCTGATACATGAAGAGAATGAGCCACTGAGAAATAAACTCGATGGCGAAGGCTTGTGGAAGCGTGCATCGATGTTGTGCTGATGTTGCAATGATGCATTGATGATTATAGAAGAGAATTCGTAGAAGTATCGATGAATCACTGCAGAACAAGAGGATGAGATACAAAGCAGTGCTGAATAATTTGTGGAAGATTAGAGTGAGATTGATGGAGGTTGCAAAAGGGCTTAGAGGTTGTGATTGAGGAAGATGAAAATTCGTCGAAGATTATACAGAGAGAGCCTTTTTTTACAAATCAAGGTTGTCGAAGGAGGTGGATAAAGGTTGATTAAGGAGGTGGGTGAAGGTTGATGAAGGTGAAGAAGAAAGGGAGAGCAAGAAGAGAGAAATTTGGAGCGTGATTCTTCTGTAGTTGTGAAGAATCAATATGAAAGGTAAGTTTTTATTTATATCTATTATATTGGAGATGGTTAGAGTTGTTAGAGGAAGTTAGAAAATAGTTAGGAGGTTAGAGGAAATTTGTTAAATTTTGTTTTGATTCAGTTAAAGGTTAGTTATGGGATTCGATAGATGAGATTGAATTAGAAGAAAACTGTCACGAATTCTGTTAGAGCTTTGTTTTGATTTTTCACATTTTCCTTTTCTGCTTCCCTGGCTTTCTAATTTTTCTGATGTAGTCTTTTTTTTATTTAAATATGTTGAGCTAGATTTTTTGTAGCAGGGACTGGTTTAATCTGCAATTCTAAATACTGAGTTTTCCTGATTTTCTATTAGTGAGTGCAGTAGAAGGGGACTTTGTCGGTTTAAATAAAATCTATTTTGGTTTTATTTCTCTGTATTTTCTGGTTTGATATTTCAGTTTTTGACTTTTTATGAAACGCTGCAATTATGTTTTAAAACTAGATAGGGCATCATGTTTTTTTGTTAAACTGGTTTTGAATGGTTTATTGTTAAATGGATTGGGACTGTATTGAAATTATATGAGATGTTGATTGGTTTATTTTGCGAGGCTTCCAGGTCACGATTATTTGGTCTGAACAAATAGGCACAAGACTTATGAGGTCTTGAAGAAGATTGGAATACAAAAAACAAAACAGGGCGAGGATGACTTCAGAGAATTAATCAAGAATAACATTAGGATTAGTAACCGAACTTTATACTTCTTCAAGTATGCCATGTGAGAATTGTAGTTTGAATGAAGCTTTGTAATGGCAACTTTCATGTAATGAATTAGATTGGAGTTGTACTTGTACTTGTACTTCTCTTGTAATATGGTTTTGAAAATTTCGTGATATCTTCTAATATTCAAAGCACCTTCTTCTAAATTGAACATGAGATTCCAAATATTTCTCTTTAACACTTTTCCTATTATTTGAATAAAGTTGAATAAAGGATGAAATTTTGATTATGGACTTTGAATGAAAGTTCAATCACATGTAACTTTATGCAACGATGACATTTGATCAAGAAATCGCACACTTTTGTAAGTTGAAATCCTTTGCATGCTATCCTTTTCATATGGTTTCCATGCTTCACTTTGATCGTTTATGGCTTCTTTCAAATTTGAAACCAATAGAATGAGTTAATAATGAACTTAAGTGGAAATTTGGCCAAAAAGACTACTTCTCAAGTCGACTTTGACCAAAGTCAAAGAAATTAATTAAGATGTCTTTGAATCAATCTTGTATAATTTCATGAATCCAAACCAATTAGTAAACCATACTCGCACCTTGGCAAAACCCTAGTTCATGAGATACATAGGGAAATAAACCCTAATATCTGAAACTAATGAAACTGGGTGGAGAATGGCCCTATGTCTTGACGAAGAAGAAATTCTTAATGACCACGACTCACAACCATAATTCCACTGCTCATTTCTTGAAGAAGAAATTAGCCTTTATTGGGTATATACACCTCAATCACCGTAAAACCCTAATATTGCACAATCAGTTTATCTTGTGAACCTCGGGTATTTATTGAATGGAACGTATGTTATGTTAATGCAGACGACCTAATGGAAAGATGTGGATGGAATGCAAATTCTAATCCAGATAAAAGCAACCAGGAGGGAAAATTTTGGGGTGCAACACATAGGCATTGCGAAACTAAGCACATATTTCCCTATAGTATTGACCATATTTGGTCTTCTATTCACTGGCTAACTCATAGTGATTGGTGTGTTTGGGATCGTCGAAGACACAACCACAGAGCTTGAACCAACACTTGTTGCAGCACTGGAATTTCCTCCCGGGGGTTGTTCTACATCTGGATTTCTAGGATATACCATTTTTCTACCACTCCTCAATCTCATGCACATATTGAGACAAACTTAAAACGAACTTAACACAAACGTGTTCCACTGGGTGTGCCAATTTGTTCTCAAGGGTTTATCGAGAACAATCTCTTGCCTCTTAATTAAAGGTTACTTGCAGGACCAACTACAAAAGTCATAGGCTCAGTGTTAAGTTGGATATGGTGTTTTGGGATTAGAAAGCAGAAAAAAGGTAAAAGACAAAGACAAAGATAAATCTGTAAGAAATGATAAACAAGACAGAATAAACTTGAAGTAAATTGCTTTGAGTTTAAATGTGGATGCAAGCATACATTTTTCAGAAGTGACTCGTTTCTCTCTTTAACGCGGATACTTTGAGCGCTTTCTTAGAATGTTACAAAATGTGAACTATAACATGAATGAAAAAATTGCTTAAATAACAAACAAAAAATAATTGCTATCATACATGTTCAATGGTTTATCATACCCCATTTTTTTCCCCTTATCTTTTTTAACTGATGCATATTTTTCCTTTTTTGAAAGGTCGATCATTTTGCATATTTCTTGTGTTTAATTCATCCTTTTAATTTCTATTTTAAAAATCCAAAAAAATTAAAGTCTTTTATTAGTTCCATTTAGATTTATATTTTTCATCATTTTAACTAAAAAAATATCAAAAGTAAGCCCGCATCATTTTCCATTTAATTAATAATTGGATTTGAAATTGATTTTTCATTTCTAATTATTAATTAAATTGTATTTCAGTGAATTTCGCATTTTTTATTAATAATTGATTTTTTTTAATGATTAAGTTGGAAAATTCAATTCAAATCAACATATTTGATTTAAATTTACAACTTTGATATAAAATTATAATTTTAATTATTAAATAAATTTTCTTTTTTTGTTCTAATAATTAATTTGATTTGAATCTTAATTTTAATTCAATTTTTAAATTGGATTATTATTACAATTAAAATCAAATTTTAATTTTTTTTATTTCCATTTAAATCTTTTTTTAACTTTTGTTATTACTAACCATTTTCTCTATTTCTCATTATTATTATTATTATTATTATTATTACTATTATTATTATTATTATTATTATTATTATTATTATTATTATTATTATTGTCAAAAATAGAATTTTTTTTTGGAATAACTAGGTATTAAATTTTTTCCCACAAATAACCATGTTTCAAAGAAAATTACGCAGATAACCATGTTTCCGAAAACCCCACATAGGAGGAGTCAACCTAGTTGGCGCCTACACCTTATTTTAAAGGGGAGGCGCCATCTCACTTGGCGCCTAGGTGTGAAAGGCTTGTGTTGTACCCCAAAATTTGCCCTCCCATATTTCTCAAAATATTTCAAGAAAGATCCCCAAGTTGCTCAAGGTAGTCCAAGGATTGACCAGACAAGCTCTCTCCTAAGGCAGTCCACCTCAAATTAGGGTTTCATGTTGCATCAAGATACTTGAGTCAAAGAGATCCCAAACTCTCACCAATGTCCTAATATGTTCTCAAGATCATCCATGTCAAGTTTCAAGCCCTACAGAGAAAGTTTGCTCAGTCAATTGCTCAAAGGCATGAAAATTGATTGTGTTAGGGCAAAAGTCAACGGTGGCCCACATACAGTCAAACTTCAAGATTTTTGGTCAACATCCTCATTTTGAAGTATTATTCATCATTTGATCAAGGGTTGATCATGATTCATCAAGGATTGCTCATAATTCATCAAGACTCAAAAGTTGCTAAATTAGGGTTTTGAGGGAAAGGTAAACTCAACTTTGACCAAGCATAACTTTCTCATACTTTATTATAAATGACCAATCCAAAGCTCATTTTTAAGAGGATGAAATTCCATACAATCCATCTTCATCTCCCAAGTTCAAAATATGCACTCACAAGAAGTTATGAATTTGGACATTATAGGTCATTTTGAAAAGTCAACAAAAACACTTTTTTTCTCAAAGATTCATACATGAGCATGTAATATCAAATTGAGATGATACCAAAAGGGTTGACTAGAGGACATCTCAAGATTTCTAAAAAGTCCAAGAACACCTCCAAAAAGTCAAAATTGAGGAAGTTATGCATTGTTGAAGTTGACCCTTTTTTGTAAAATTGTCAAAAGTCAAATATGTCCAAAATTGCAATTTTTGCCAAATGGGCCTAACGTTTTATGCTTGCATTGAGTTTTTAACATGGTCCACGACCTATAAGCTCACCCATACATTTTTCTACTATTTATGCTATTTATTTTGATATTTTATTCATTAAAATTCAGAATTAAATAAATAAATAATAGAAATAATGTAAATTTTGATGTGGATCCATTTTGGGAAAGTTTTATGCTGGTTTATGTCAATTGATTTCGTGCAATAACCCTTCAAATATGTCCAGGTTCATCCACATGTGAAAATGGCATAAAATCATCAAATATGGCATTTTTTTCAAATCTTGATCATGGTCTTAAAACACAACATTATGAGGGAGATTCTTTCCATGCTTTCTTGTCTACTCATTCTCCTCTATAAATATAGAGCCATACAAGCTTGAAAGGGACGAAAATCCTCTCTAAAAAGCTCTCAAAAAGCTCTTCAAAAAGCTCTCTAAAAGCTCTTCAAAAAGCTCTCCAGAAATCAAAGAATTGGTGCAAGTCATAACTCGAGGTTCCGGTGTCTCTCAATTGACATCAAGCCCCAAAACATCCTCTTGAAGTCCTCAAGAGTCTTACAAGGCCCAAGAGCAATCCATCACACGCCTAACACGCCCCCCATTTGACAACACCGATTTGGTAAAATTTTAAACATTGAATCTCTAATTTTAATCATATTTTATGGTATGCTAACGTTTGTTTGAGTTTATATAGAACAGTTATGGATGGTTGAATCATAGGTTCCACGCAAGAATCAAAAAACACCATAGTTAGAGCATGAAGCTTTCGAAGATTCGGGCCTAGGGATTTCTGATGATTGTACCCCCTGTTTACTTTTGCTACTAGGCACATCTTTATTTTTATGTTTTATTCGTTTTATTTATTTCTTTTAATCCCTTTTATTTTTCTTTATCAATAAACAAATATAAAAATCACATAATAATAGATTTAGGATTTTTTCTTAATTAAATTTTAATTTTAGGTAAAACTTTAATTTCTTTTTGTAAATAACTTAAAAATAATTAGAATAAATAGGTTTTATTACTAACTTAATTATATTTTATTTTTTCCTAAAATAACCAAAGAAACCAAAATAGGTCATGTAATTATTTTTATTAATTAATTTAATTAACTAATTAATTGCATATTTAATTTAGAAAACTTATTTCTTTTATTAAAAACAACAAAAAAAACAATTTTTCTTTTAATTAGGTTAGAAGGGTCAAAACCTTAAATTCTCGTCGATCTTAATTCTTCTCGCGCGCTTTATTTTTATTATTTACCATATTGATGTAACTGCCTACAGTTTATAATAGTTTAATTAGGACGTTTATTTACATTTATTGCTTTATTTTCAAAGGGTTTGTTTTTGGCTATGTAAATACCTGAAGCCTTGTAATAGCGTAGTTTAAATTCCGCATTTTAAATTCCGCAAATTATTAACTGTTAGATGTATGATATAGGGATGCATGACAAGAATGTATGATTAACTTTAAAACAGTTAGATCACCCTAAATGTGTAAAGATAAATAAACTGAAATTGAATCAATCGCACATGCACACTCCTAGGGTACACTCCCACTTGGTTGCCTTCGGTAAACGGTCATTAGGTATAGGATATTTTAGTAGTCGTCCTTTTGTCTAAACAAAGATCAAAGTCCCGATTCGGAAAAGTTGCCTCAGAATGGTTGCCTCGGAATTGTTGCCTCGAATAATTGATCTAAGACATTAGGGTTATTACTAAGACGTCCTAACATTGCTTTAGTGACCGCGCGTCCCTTTCAAATTGACCCTCAAACTCCAACGACGGTGCTACCTACTCACTAATAGTGGGATAGCGTTGTCTAAAGGAAACGAATACAGAACGATTCTTGTTTACCGCGACATTTTGCGAACACAAACGCAAAACGCAAACCAGTAAAGTTTCCTTAACGAAATAGGGAAACCACATCCCGGTTCTGGCCACCGTATCATAGCTTGCCCTAAGCCAAGTGAGATGGCGCCTTAGTGCAATTGGGAGCCGATTTTTCACTTTTTTTATTTTAAATGCGGTGCGTTACGTAAACGATATAGGATCAACAAAATTGACTTTTTATTTACACAATATGATTACACACATAACGATTACATATAAAATACAGATTAATCAGTGGTCCCCCAGAACCCGGTAATGACCCCCGGTTCCGCATCCCCGTCCTCTCCTTTCCCGTTGGGTTTCGTCGTGTTTCCTGTTGTGGCATGGTCGATGGCCCAGCGAAGTCAATGCGTTTCAGATCCATAAAATCGGTCAGATCTCCATATCTAGAAGATCCGCTTTGGTACATCCGGTTGCCCATACCCTTAAAGTTTGGTCGTGTTGGTTGTGGGTGGGGTTCCATGGTTGGTCTGTAGCACTGGTCGTATGAGTACGGGGGGTATAAAGGAAATGGATCTTAGGGTGTTTGGTATTGAGAATGTTGGGTGCTTTGGTGATGTTGTGGTTGATGGTAAGTTGGGTCGGTTGGTTCATAATCTTCGGACAATCCCAGATACGGGCTAAGGTTGGATGTTGAGGGGCCCATATTGGGATATGTAGAATACTGAAATTGTGTGTGGGGTATGTGAGTGTATTGGTATTGTGATTGAAATTGTGGTTGTTTGTGAGGCATATGGGGGTATTGGTACTGAGGTGGTGATTATGGTTGGTTGTGGGGCATGTAGGTGTAATTATATTATGGTGGTGACTGTGATTGGGTGTTTGTGGTTCTGTTTCTTCTAGGGGGTTGGTGGGAGGTTGATGTGTGTTGGGTTTGTTGTTAGGGAAATGAGGGTTGTGCCCATTGTGTTCCCGAGTTAACCAAATATCTTGGATGAGACACGTGCATTTCAGGGGTACTAACCGATCTGTACCAAGATAAATATTGATCCGTGTGTCGCATATTGCCATGGTTGAGGAAAACTAGGAATTGCAAGACATGTTGGTGACACCTCTGCCACATCTTACACCATTCCGGAGCAAAATATTTCCAGTTGGTAAGACCCCATTGGGCGTCGACCCTTTTGAGATGCCACGGGGACAAACAAGTCAGATCGCCGGGTATCTCTTGATGCATTCCAAACTTCAGCTTGACACAGTCGTTGTGGTGCATCTCCACAACATTGAACCATATGATTGCAGTCTTTGCGCTCCAAATTGCTGCATCCTCGGGGTTTGGTTCATGGTCCAAACCCAAATATGGTCTCCAGACAAACCGCGGATAAAATTAAATCAGCTTAATGAAAATGTAATAAATAAATAATTTAAAAGTAGAAAAGTTGAAAGGTATGACGTACATCATCCGAGTCAAGGTGATCCAATAGATTACGGTATAGAGCGACATTGAATCTTGGATTCCTGCCGTAATCCATACCCCTCACGCAGTACCTAAAGGAATTGAAAAATATTTTATTTTTATCATATATTTGGTGAAGAGATGAATAGTAATAAATGATATAAGTTGATGACTTACTTTATTGCGTATGGGAAAATGAATGTGTTGTTGTTGACGGGGTTTAGGGACTCCATCCTCTACCAACCCAGGCTTGAAGTAAAAAAGCGCAGCCATAAAATATACATTTTTCCTTTATTGCATTTTTACACAAGGAACTGTATAGATGGGCTAAAATAGAAGAACCCCAACTATATTTTCTAGTTTTTTTGAAGTCTCTAAGTAAATTTAAATACATACAATTTACACTATTTCCCGTACTTTCGGGAAATAAAAAGGTTCCAAATAATATCATTATATAATTTCTAGCTTTTATTACCTTAGCTAGCTCGGAGGAATTTTCGTTCAATTCCAGAGTCGCATAATGATTTTTTAGCTTAGTAAGTAGTATACCCTGACCTCTCGCACCACCACCTTCAACCATATCCCCGCCCAACAATTCTTCACACAAAGAATTGGGTTGTTTAACCGACCCGTTAACCGCCTTACCATCGACAGGGAGACCCAATAACATGTACATGTCCTCTAGTGTGACGGTACATTCACCTATTGGTAGATGAAATGTATGGGTATCTGGTCTCCACCTTTTCAACATTGCAAGTATGAACTTTGAATCAATCGTGCAGTTGGAGATATTTATAACATTTCCGAAACCTGCATATTTGAGATAGGGTACAATCAACGGGTCGGGAGCAAGGTAGTTGTGTGACCAGATTTTGAATCTTTTAGTATCCTAAGTTAATAATGTAAAAAGTGTAAGAGTAGGTAAGATGAATAAAGCATTAATAGAAGTATGAAAAATGTATAAGTATACAAGAAACTTACAAATGCTGCAATGTTGTCCCTTGTGCCTCTGTGAGAATCGCCCATTGTGAGAAGAGTCATTGTTGAAAATGTCTGAGATTATGAAAGAGTTTGAAATTGTATGAGATTATGAAAGAGTTTGTAGCAGAGAGTGAGACGATTGTGGATGCGATAGAAGTATGTGAGGCTCTGTATTTATAGGAAAAAATTTATCATAGAGTAAGTGAGGTGATAGGTGGATGCATGCATGATAAGTGTCACTCTTGCAGTGTAGGTACAGGCTACGTGGCAGCATTGGGGAAGGCATATCTGCATGCATGTAACATGATTAGACGTGAAGGGAGACGCCATTGGACTTGGCGAAAGAGTACAAAAATGAAAGGTGTCGCCATCCCTGTTGGCGAATAAGAGGTGGCATGGGTTGCAGTGTAGATGCAGGCTAGGTGACAGCCTTGGAGAAGGCATCTCTGTATGCATGTAACACGATTGGACATGATGGGAGGCGCCTTAGAGGTTGGCATGGGTTGCAGTGTAGGTGCAGGCTAGGTGACAGCCTTGGAGAAGGCACATCTGCATGCATGTAACACGATTGGACGTGAAGGTAGGCGCCATTAGACTTGGAGAAAGAGTACAAAAATGAAAGGTGTCGCCATCCCTGTTGGCGAATAAGAGGTGGCATGGGTTGCAGTGTAGGTGCAGGCTAGGTGACAGCCTTGGAGAAGGCATCTCTGCATGCATGTAACACGATTGGATGTGATGGGAGGCTCCTTAGAAGTTGGCATGGGTTGTAGTGTAGGTGCAGGCTAGGTGACAGCCTTGGAGAAGGCATCTCTGCATGCATGTAACACGGTTGGACGTGAAAGTAGGCGCCATTGGACTTGGTGAAAGAGTATAAAAATGAAAGGTGTCGCCATCCCTGTTGGCGAATAAGAGGTGGCATGGGTTGCAGTGTAGGTGTAGGCTAGGTGACAGCCTTGGAGAAGGCATCTCTGCATGCATGTAACACAATTGGACGTGATGGGAGGCGCCTTAGAGGTTGGCATGGGTTGCAGTATAGGTGCAGGATAGGTGACAACCTTAGAGAGTGCTTACTGTTGGTTTATTCAAATTCAGTACAACCTATTTAATCTTACATTTATCAAAACACTCCTACACTTAATCACTCAAACACTAGAACATTCAAAAATTCAAGCAATTAACTCATATACTTAAAACCTTCAAACCTTCAAACAATCATACACAATGGCCTCTGCACCCCAATATGTGATCAGTGCATATTTCAACAGTGAGACATACATTTGTCCCACCTCTGGGTTTTTGTTTAGAGACACTGAGAACATCCGATTTTGTTTAAACAGGAAAGCCAATTTCTTGTATTTCAAAAAATGATTGGACGCCAAACTTGGACGAGGTCCCGTGACACAAATATTTTATCAGAAACTGGTTTTTTTTGTAACAACCAAATAACATTTTATAAGGTTGAGGTTCAAGATGACGAGGACCTTCAGAAGTTTTCCAGTCATGAGTATTATGGGTACGACTCTATTGAGTTGTACGTTATGCTGCGAGAGCCTCAGCTGTCACAAGTGGTTGATCCTCTAGAGACCGAACAAGCAGAAGTAGATATCGTTGATGAAGAAGAAGAAGATGACGAGTTGGAGTTTGACGACATGGTCAATGATGATTCCGAAGATGATGGGATACCTGGTATTCCTTCAAACGAGATCTACACACCACCTCCGCACATGACAAACTTCAACATGGGCGGAGATGAATCATCTTCTGATTTATTTTTCAATCCGTATATGCAGTCGGATGAAAACTTAAAAGAGAAAGACAAATTTCATAACATAGAAGAATGTATCCGAGCCATCAAAAATTTTCACATGCTTAACTCGATCGATTTTAAGGTGGACCGTGTAAATCCAAAAAGGTACAAGATCAAGTGTGTCCACCCAGATTGTATGTTCAAGCTCACTGCATCATACAGATTAAGAGGTGATTGTTGGGTCATAGGTTCTATGTCCACCCACACGTGTGTCAGTTCTACTCAATCACAGGATTATCAGAAACTAAATTATGATCTCATATGTCAAGAAATCCTACCACTCATCGGCAACGATCCATCATTGAAGGTGAAAACCATAATCTCCCACATCACTATGGTATTTAACTATACTCCTTCTTACCGAAAGGCGTGGTTAGAAAAGACCAAGGCGATTGAAAAGGTATATGGAAACTGGGAGGAGTCATACCAAGAACTTCCTCGCTACCTGAATGCACTCCAGACTTATTCTCTGGGTACTATTTAAATTCTGGAAACACTGCCAACGTACGCCCCAGATGGTAGTCAACTCAACGGAAATGGAATATTCAGTCGAGTGTTTTAGGCTTTTCAACCTTGCATCACATGGTTTGTGTCATTCAAACCAATTATACAAATTGATGGGACTTGGTTGTATGGGAAATACAAAGGCACGCTACTGATGGCAGTTGCACAAGATGGAAACAACAACATTTTCCGAATTGCCTTTTCCCTAGTCGAGGGAGAGACTGGTGGTGCTTGGAGCTTTATTATCAAGAATCTTCGAACACACGTGGCTCCTCAACTAGATCTCTGTTTGATCTCTGATAGACATGCATCCTTTGAAAGTGCATACAATAATCCTGCAAACGGTTGGCATGACCCTCCTTCTACGCATGTCTATTGCATTAGACATATCATCCAAAATTTCACGAGGGAGATCAAAGACAAAGCTCTTAGGAAAGCGGTTATGAATGCGGGATATGGATTGACACAACCTACATTCAAATATTATCACAAGGAGATCCGTTTGTCAAATCCGGACGCCGGTAGGTGGATCGATAATATTCTGGTAGAAAAATGGACTAGGTCATACGACAATGGACAAAGATGGGGCCACATGACAAAAAATCTAATTGAATCCATGAATGGGGTATTCAAAGGCATGCGAAACCTCCCAGTAACTTCTTTGGTTAAATCGACATATTTTAGGATGGCTTCGTTGTTTGCCAAAAGAGGTGAAATATGGAATGTTGTGTTGCAATCTGGACAACTATGGAGTGAAAGCTGCATGAAGTACATTAAGGCAGAAAGTGCCAAAGCCAAAACCCATCTGGTTATACGGTTTGACCGACACAACCACAACTTTATTGTCAAACAGACAATCGACCACAACGAGGGCCTGCCAAGACAAGAGTATGGGGTTATACTACCTTCTCGTTGGTGCGATTGTGGCAAGTTTCAAGCCTTTCGTATGCCTTGCTCTCATGTCATTGCTGTGTGTGCCTATACTCATCAAGATGCACTACAACTTCTTTCTCCCATTTACAAATCTGAAACCTTGCTCAACATATACAACAACAGGTTCCCTTTTGGTAGCAAAACCTGATTATTGGCCTGCATACGACGGCGAAATAGTATGGCACAATGACCAAATGCGAAGGAATAAAAAGGGTCGTCCCAAAAGTAAGCGCATCACAACTGAAATGGACTCCCTTGACAAGCTGGAAAGAAAGTGTGGTTTATGTCGTCAGGTCGGACACAATCGCAAAAATTGTCTGAATCGGGCTACTGGCTCAACCACATAAAAATTGTATTACAAAACATATTTCCTTTATTAAGTTGTAAACATTAAGGTTTTTCATTAACACTATTTGTTACAATAAACCTTGCGCGAACAAGAAATAAAACACGATAAACCGTCTACGAAATTATAACCGTTAAAACAATTTAATTTGACCCATGCATCATCAACATTACGTCATTGTTTGTTTTGACTTCCTCCAACCAAAAATTAGGTCTTCCTGTCGCAAGTGAGGTTGTTGTTCGTCTTTGCTGGATCCTTCTAATTTTCACCCTCCTCGATGTATCCCTCTAGCCATCGCATCAACTTCTTCTTCAGACGCTCCATGGAGTGAATGTGCTAGAATTTCATTTTCATCGGAGGTTTTGTGGCGGAGAAAATAACGTAACCATCTCTGGTAAAAATAATGGGCGATGTCATGACACAAATAACAGAGAAAAGAATAAGAGAACAATGCGAGAAAGTGTGAGGAATAATGGAGAAACAGACAAATTATTTATAAAAATTGCATTTTGCCCTAGGAGCCAAGTGAGATGGCGCCTCCTCTCACTTTTAAAGTGCATGCGCCATCTCACTTGGCTAAAAGAGAGAGGAGGCGCCAAGTGGGATGGCGCCTAGGGAAAAATGGGGAGTGGATGCACCAACTGGGTTGGCTCCTCCCTTGTGGGGTTTTTTGAAACATGGTTATTTGCGTAATTTTCTCCGAAACATGGTTATTTGCGGAAAAAATTTTAATACCTGGTTATTCCAAAAAAAAATCTCAAAAATAGGTGGAAAGAGAATTAGCAAGTTGGCACCCCCAAGAGATGAATTCACGCTTGCAGTAAGTTTCAAAAGTGAAAAATTCATACAACTTCGTCACAACTACAATATGTACCCTTGATTCAATTTTATCAACAATCCATAATCAGCAAGAACAATTGGCACATATAGCTCCTCAAGTTCCCTCTCAAATTTTCAAAACTTTCACCAAAATTTCATTCAATCCCTCTCAAGTTTCCCACACTTTTTCACCCAATTTTCACATTCCTACACTATATATACACCTCAGATCAACAGAAGAAGGGGAGGAAGAAAATTAAGAAGAAAGCTACCAAAAATTCTGCACAAATTATTCCAAATCTTCCTCAAAGCTTTACTGCACAAGCTTCAGAACCTCAAACGCATCAACATTGCACACCTCTGTCGATCAACACCAATAACAACTCAATACAATTACAGATTAGAATTTCAGAAAGTAGAAGAAGATACAAGGAAGCTTATTAAGAGGAATGGATTTCTTATACTCACCTTTTTGAAGGTCCGTCGGAGAAAATCCGACATGTAATTTTTCTTTCACCATTTTTTCACATCCATGTTTGTTTCTATGAGTTGTTTGTTGTGAGATAGTTGTTGTTTACTCGTGAATTTGAGATCGAAACTGAAACTTGATTCTTGTTGTTTGATGTTCTGAACGTGAAAGAATCGTAAGATTTGTTGTTGTTATTTGTTACGGTAAAAACGAAAAAAGAAGGAGAGCTGAGTTCTATTGTTGTTATTTGTTGTGGAAACACTAAGAAGTATGAGAGCGGGGAGATTATTGTCGTTGTTTTTGTTTTAGCGAGAGAAAGAGAAAAAATAGTGGGAGCACATTTAGAATAGAGGAAGCGTGGAAGAGAGATTAGAAAGAGAGTACAACAACTTATTTTTTGTTTTAGTTATTAGGGTTCTTTTAAGTTTCAGTTTTGGTTTTTGCCCATGTTCATTAACCATCTGGTCGAGTTCACTTCTTTGTTTTTTGGAGAATTTCTTTGTACACTTTTTAGGGGTGGGAAAAAATCCTTGAAAACTGAAAATACCTTTCGAAGATGTATCTCTGAATGCACCTCAAATTAAGGTGTTTCAGAGATGCATCTCCAAATGCACCCAAAATTAAATTTTGGGAAGAATTTAGAAATGCACTTTCGAAGCTAAACGTTAAATTTAAACATTCAGGTATGTTCTCGGAGATGTATTTTCGAAACTATGCAACTTATACCACCTTGCTGAATGAACTATTTCATTCTCTTTAACTCACTTCATAACCAAAACCATCTAAAAAACTCAATCCATTGTCAATCAATTTTTTGTCTCCAAACCAAATTTCAAGTGTTTTATCATGTCAAAGAGAGCATAGAAAGCTGCAATTTAAAGTAAATTTTCCCCATTTCATCTCTCAATTCCTTGCATTCATGCTGGTTTTTGAGATGAAAAACTGCATCACTTCAAAAATGTATTTCTGAAACCCACCTAACCTATTTCAGACATGTATTTCTTAAACTTCCTGTTATAGAAACAAAATTATTAATAATTTTATTTGTTTTTGGCCGTTTTAGATATGGTGCACCTCGAAATGTTTTCCAAGGATGTTTCAGACAACATGAATAATGATGCTAAGCCGTATGAGGTGAAGAATGGTGTTAAATCGATTGTCTTCGACATAGATATTGGACACCAATTTGCAAATGATAATGTTTTCAATGATCGACAACATTTTCTTGAATGGGTCCGACTGAAATCTAGCAAACTCGATTTTGGCATTGTGATTGGAAGGTCCGAAAATGGAACTAGTAGAAGGCAAGCATTTGTAACCATGACATGTGAGAGAAGTGGAAATTATGTTCCAAAAGATTGGAAGTTAAAACAGGATGACACTGGATCGAGAAAATATGAGTGCCCATTCAAATTACGCGGATCATGTAGGTTGGATGATACGTGGCATTTTTTTGTCATTTGCGGTAAACATAATCATGTGTTGGACACCAAGCTACAAAGTCAACCAATTGTAGTTAGACTTAAGCCATAGGAGAAGGAAACTATTTCGGAAATATTGATAATCAAAGTTGCACCAATAAATATATTTGCATATTTGAAACGGAAACGACCACAAAATGTTTCAAATATCAAGCAGGTATACAACGAACGTTATAAACGAATTATTACAAGTAGAGGTCTGAGGTCCGAAATGCAACAGTTGTTGAAACTTTTAGACGATAACCATTATATTTCAAGGTACAGATTGTGATGATAAAGTTAGTGTCCGTGATATTTTTTGGACCCATCTGGAAAGTATCAAGTTGTTTAATATATTTCCGACCGTCCTTATAATTGATTCAACGTACAAGACCAACAAGTATATGCTTCCACTTCTAGAAATTGTTGGGCTCACTTCTATAGATAAGACTTTTTCAGTTGGATTTGCATTTCTCAAATGTGAGAAAGAAGACAATGTTACATGAGTGTTGTATATATGTAAGACTTTGTTGAAGATCCACAAATGTTGCCTAGTGCCATTGTAACCGACCGAGATAACACCCTAATGAATGCGGTTAAAAGTGTATTTCCTACATTATATGCATTACTTTGTCGGTATCATATAACAAAAAATGTGAGAGCTAAGCTCAAACCGATGGTTGGCACCAAAGACTTCAAGGGTGAAGACAGAAATATTGTCAAAGCTAGTGTTGTGGTGGAGAATATAATGGATGCATGGGAAAGGATATTTAATTCTTCTATAGAAGAGTTGTATGTTGAGAATGTGGTACATTTCAGGAGCTTGTGTGTCAAGTTTACAAAATTTCTAAAATATGTTGAAACTACTATTCTTGATACGGTGAAAGAGAAAGTCGTGTGTGCTTGGACGGACCAGGCTCGACACTTGGGAAACACTATAACTAATAGAGTCGAATCTGCGCATGCAGCAATGAAGAAATGGTTAGATGATAGCAAGCGAGACCTTTGTAGAGAATGGGACACAGTGAACCAAATGCTCCAAAACCAACATAATGAAATTCAAATAACTTTTGGCCGGAGCATAATTATCGTAGAACACTGTTTTAAAGTTAACACTCGTTACTCACAGTTGAATCTTAACATATCCCGAGAAGGATTATATTTTATTTTTCATGAGAAGCGAAGCGTGCCGAGACAATGCGGCCGGATAGTTCAAAGTGTGGATGTACAATTAGAAAAACCTATGGGCTTCCATGTGCTTGTCTCATTTCAAAAAAAGTGAAGCTAAACACCCCCATACGCATGGACGAGGTCTTTACTCATTGAAAAAGACTCTGATTTGATGACTGCAATTCTATGAAGGGCGGTACATCGAGTATTACCATCACAACCTAGTTAAAAGTGATCATGGATAAATTTTCTAAAGAGGATGACACTATGAGATTTCACCTTAAAGAATAGCTGAGGAAAATCTCCTATCCAAAAACCATCGATATGAAACCTCCTTCACAATTGGTAAAACCCAAAGGTGCCCCTAAAAAGTATAAAGGTACACAAGATGACAATTCAACAAGGCGGACACCGTCTTACCATGAAGTTGTTGATTCACATTTCCCAGATTCTCCAAGCCCAAAATCGCAAAAAAGTGTTTTCAAGGGAGCTCGCATTTCCAAACCACCTCGTACACCTCCAATAAAAAAACCACAAATTCCAACGTGGATTACTCACATTGATGAGATGTCGATTTTTATGCACAAACACATTGAAAGGATCGTAGAAGTGGGGGACGGTAGTTGTGGGTTTCAGGCCGTATCTGGTTTACTTGGTAAAGGTAAGGAGAACCACACTATTGTACGACAAACACTTATTTTGGAATTGATGGTGCATAGGGAAGATTACACACAACTATACGAGAGTAAGGAAGGTTTCAATAAAATTCATAATGCTCTTGTTCCATGTCTTACGGGTTCTGCACCACCTGACAAGTGGATGTGCTTCCCTGAAATGGGCCATCTTATAGCAAGTGCATATCACATGGTGTGTATCGATCTCACGAGATATGGTTTTTAGAGACATTTTTTCCACTACAAAGTTGCCCACCTCAAGACCCATCCGACCGAATCATCTGTATTGGATATCTTAGATCTCTCCATTTTTTTCAAGTATTTTTAAAGTCGGGGTGTCCTATTCCGGCTATTTCAGTGCAATGGATGATACATTTCGCAAAGAGGCCGAAACTTGGTTGGATCATTTTTTGGAAAGGATGGCCGAATTCACCAAGTTGTCGGAACTTGAGAGATAATCAAATAGGGAGAAGTTGAAGAAAGAAACGGTTTTAGATTTAAGCAGTAACCATTAGTTCGGTACATTTTAGAATGTAATCAAATCATTTTTTTTATTTATTGTCGTGCACAATGTAATCGAATCATTTTAGGGTGTATCTATACAATTCAATATATCTATTCAACATTTGACCGATTTATACATTTTACCAATTTATGCTTTTACCGATTAAATTTTGAATTTATCTTTGATTGGTATTAACTCTACCAGGATAGAGTTCTATCTCTGGAAAATTCAGAAATATATTTCTGAAATTAAAAAATACAATCAGGGAATATTTCAGAAGTGTACTTCCGAAAACACCATATTTTTCTTTTAAAATAAGGGGTTGTTTCGGAAGTGTATTTCTAAAACATGCCCTGACACATGATAAGAATTCTTTGGACGAAATTGCTCCAAATCTACTATAAATAGGGTGTCTAAACTATTTCTTCAATATCATACACCACATATTAGACATCACACACCACAAATCAGATATGACACAAACCCATCCTCACATTGCTTCTGCTTACTTCAATGGTGCCAAGCTGCCACTTCAATTTAGGTTCTGAGAAGACACGCCTCTCACCGAGCTCATTACCATACTCAACTTTCTCTTTCAATATATATAAAATTGGAGGGTAGTCAAGCTCAAGTATCATTCACCATCACTTGACACTGATGGAAAGGTTAAGTTCATAAAGTTTGAGCTGAAGACGGATGACGATTTAAAGGTTATATGGAGTAATTTTCAGCGATACTCTACTAAGGGTTCAATTGAATTGGATGCAAAGATTCAAAGATTCGATAAAGATGTTATCAAAATGTTGTGACATCCTCCGTAACCCGTTTATAACATTATGTAATGTCAAGTTTATGTTTCAATATCTATGAAATTTTTACTTTCAATGTTAAATTCATGTTATTGTTTATGTAATATCTATGCAATATAATGTTTCAACATCTATGTTATATCTATGTTTCAAGGTCAATGTTTCAAGGTTTATGTTCTGGAGAAATCATTCAGTATTTATTTCGGAAATGTACATCCGAAATAAAGCATTGGGTATCTCTCAAAATACATCTCTGAATTCTCCCAAAAATTTGATATTTCATAACTTCGGTAATACATATTCAAAATCACTCCATAAAAATGAACTCTGTTGCGTTATGAGATACATCTCGGAATTATGGGGGTAAAAACATAATTTTGCCAGAGGTTGCTAAGAAGATGTAAGAGCGGGGAAAGAAATTACCTTGTTTTTTTACTCAAACCTAGAAGCCCATTATGATTTGTTTTACGACACACACCACTCTATTTTTTTTATCTCTGGACAATGAAGCAGTTGGGCCTAAATTTTAGCCAATCCAAATTATTTTGTACACCCCACCATTTTATTGTTAATTCCTCATAAGCCCATCAGATGTTTTTTTATGTGCCTTGTTTTTGTTAACTCTGGACCTGCTCAATTGAGCCCAGCGAAATTCATTAATGCACCACCCTTTACCTTTTTTTAGTTGCTGAAAAAGATAACAATGTTATCTTGTGCCTGCTTACCAACTAAAGCTCAGTAGCGAATTCTATGTTATGTACCCCTTATTTTATTGTTTCAAGCCCAATATTGTTGTTCTCTATTTTATTTTATCTTTTTATTTTGTTTATTTTGTCTTGATATTTGATAAAGGTAATTAATTTAGATGATTGATTTTATTTACTCTAAATAATGTTGATCAATTAGTTTTAGTAAATATTTTCAATTAACTTAATTAATTTATGTGTGTTAAATTGTTTAATTGTTTAATTGCTTGATTTTATCTTTGCACATCTTTGTTGCTTTTAATTAATGAATCAAATGTTGATTTAATTAGTTGGTTTTGTTATTAAAATTAATTAGTTTTGTTAATTAATTTTTCTTAACCTAACTAATTAATTTAATCAATTCTTGATTAATTAATTAAACATTTACTTCATATTTCATTTGTTCATTTAACTTTGATGCATGACTTTGACCATTTATACTTGTGCTCACATGTACCCTTAGGAGTTTGATTTCATCTTGTTCAAGGTGTGAATTAAATAGACTTTAGGTTCTAAACTAAGTATGATGATATTAGATAGAAGTTCCCTCAATCATTTCCTTTAGGTCTATAATTCATGTTAACTATTAGGTAGTTCTCCTTTGATTTCCTAACACTAGGACCATATTGCATGACAATATTAGGAGTTGAATTTCCCCTTAGATTTTCCATTCCCTTTTCATAACCGGCCCCTGTACCTTGATCTCTATTTTATTTTGGGTTTTATTCTCTATTTTCCCATTTTCCTTTGGAAACAATAAAGTGCGGTGACAACTTTCACTTTGTGAGTTAAGTAAATCAATGACTTAGTCTCAAATTTTTCCCGCCACATGACAATGGTTATTACAACCACGTTTGAAGTTTGTGATGAAAAACTGCCTTTTTAAATCTTCTCACGTTCTATTTATAATCGTCGATGAAAACTGCTCCAATGTTAAACGTTTCACGTATTTGCTTCTGGCTTTCGAACCTTCCATTGATCTGGCTTCTAGTCGACTGACTTCAAACCATTACGTCGACTCATCTTCAAAAACTCTGAATTTTATTATTCTCAACAGAACTACCTATCGACGCCTTCTCCTCTCACCATGAGTTATTTCGAAATATTTTCCTCTTGGGGATGACTCTTAACTTATAATCACTTCCCTTGGCAGAAAATTGTTAGTAACACTAATCACCTAATTCATTGTGTCTAAGCTATCTACATTCATTATTTCTCTTAGTCTTCTAAACACTTCAACATGCACTCCTTTTGTCATGATGTCTACAATTTGAATCCCAGTTCTACAATGTTCTAAGTTCATATTCCTTTTTTATAACCTACTCTTGAAGATAATGGAACCTCATTTTGATGTGTTTTCTTCTACCATGTGCTATCGGGTTCTTTGCCAGATTAATAATTGACATGCTGTCGATCTTCATGGTAATTTCTCCATGATTCATCCCTATAATCTCTTCGACCAAGTTCACCATCTATGTTGCTCGACAAGCACAAAGAGAAGAATCTATGCACTCTCCTTCACATGAAGACAATGTCATTACTGGTTCTTTTCTCTAACTCTAAGAAACTGGTGCACCACTTATCATAAACATATAACCGACTGTGGATTTTTGATCCTCAACATCACTATACCAACTTGAGTCGGTGTAACCCACTAACTTACATTCTTTTCCTTCATCAACTGTAGGAAATAAAATGCCATAATCTATAGTTCCTTTGAGATACCTTAGTATCCTCTAGATCGCTGCTAGATGTGATACCTTTGGCTTCTGCATGAATCTACTCACCATATCTACATTGTAGGCTGAGTCAGGACTTGTGTGACAAAGATATCTTAGTGACCCAATAAGGCTTCTGTATTGGGTTGGGTGGACATCATTTTCATCTAAATCTTTCGACAATTACAGTCTTGGTTCAGCAGGTGTCGAAGTCATGTTGCATTCTTCCATCTTAAATCTCTTGATAATTTCACTTGCATATCTTCTTTGATTCACCATCAAACCTCTAATACTCTTGTAGAATTCGATTCCAAGGAAATATGAAATGTCTCCCATATCTGTCATTTCAAATTCCTTGTTGAGATCACCTTTGAAGTCTTTGATCTCCTTCTTGCAGCTACCTGTTATCAACAAGTCATCGACATAAAGACATAGTATAAGTAATTCACTCTTTCTTCTTCTTACATATACTCCATGTTCAGTTGTACACTTTACAAATTCCTTCTTCCTTAGAAAGAGAGTGTTTTAAAATAGAAATATCACTACTACAAATAACACTTTTCATGACGAAGCTTTCATGTCATCCAGAAAAAAACAGAGGTTTTATTCCAAAGTGCGCCGTGTTTTATTTTTTTTGTTAAAAAAACAAATTGTTCTCTCAGTTATTTAAAAAAACGAGGTGTTATACCCTTCCTGACATGCTTCGAATCTCAGCTACTGAACTTTATGTTTTCATTTGTTTACAAGGGTAAAATAAATTATCTAACCCTTCGGTATTTTTTTAACCCGATGGATAAATTAATCAGATTTTACTATAAAAACACTCGTTGAACAAATTACACCCTATTACTATCATATTTGTAGCTGCCCCACCGTTGAATGCATCATTTTTTTGGGATGGATTGCAAATCTAAAAAAATGTCCTTCTACCTTGAATAAAACATTTTTCAGCTTTTGTAATCCATCTCAAATAATGGTGTTGATATTGTTGTTGTTATTCCTAAAAGTTGTTGTTTTTGTTATTCCTAAAATTTTTGTTGTTATTCCTAAAAGCTTTACTAATGGACTGCATGCACATTGTATACGCTAGTGAATGCAGTGATAATGATAGCACCAAAAATAAATCTTGTATGCAAAGTTCTGACTTTCAAGCATCAACAATTAATCTTGCATGCAAAGTTATAACGGATTGCAAGTGCAAAAACCATTGAAGATATTTTTTTGAAACAATTAATTTTAATATTATTTGTAAACAGTGTAATACTTAAAAGAAAATAACCATCACCTCGGTTTTTAAAAATAACCGAGGTGATAGTTCAAAAATAATCGATGTGATAGTTATAGAAATCACCACGTCAGTTTTAAGCTTTAAAGCGAGGGGTATAGTAGTCAGATTTTACTATAAAAGAAATTGTTATATTTTACCCTAATCCGTGTTCATATGAAGTCGTCCCAACTCGCATCATTATTCATAAAACATTTTTTCTGCCCTATTTTCACAATATGGTGTTGTATTTTTTTTGTTGAGAAATGTTATTGTTATATTTGATAGACTGCAAGTGCAAAAAATTGTTCTTTCTTCAACTTACACAAAGAAGGGAGCTCAACCTTTGAAATAAGGAAGCTTAACTTTTCAGAAGATGGATATCAGTGAAACAAATCTCTAGCATCTTGTGTGGGACCTAGACATGTTGTATTTTTTATATTTTGTGAAGATTTGTTGGATACAATGGATTTTCAATATTCTGGATAAACAATGTACTATTTTTGTATAAAAAATTAATCTAACCCCTCAGTTTTATTCCAAAACTGAGGGGATAGTTAAGTGTTATTTTTCACTTTTTTCAAAGGCCTTAAAAAAATATTTTCTGACCATTTAAAAGTTATAACGCTCAAGAATCTTCCATTAGTGATCCGCGTGAAACCCAAGGGACATCCATTATATAAGTTCATTATATTGGAAATCTAATTGAAACATATGAAGTGCTTGAAACCTAAGGACGCTTGGAAAAGTTCTCTACGATAAATTGCAAGAGCATAAAATCATCTGGGATCATGGGTTATTTTATTAAATTTTTATTTTCACTGAAAATATTTTTGATTATTGATATTAATTATCTTACCCTTTTTTCACCAGAAACAAATGCATGCAAGATCCATAGAGAATAATTTTGCACCCAACATTTGATCTTCACCTAGATTCAATAATTCGAAGATCTAAAATCTAGGTCTTTAGGGAATTTGATTTTCATCTAGATCCCTAAGGGGTTTTATTTTTATTTTTATTTTAAGATTATATGTAAACAATGTAATATTCTTTATAAACAATGTAATATTCTGGGTAAGCAATGTAAGAATTTTTATAAAAATAAATAAATAAATAATCATATCCTCGATTATTTATTAAATCGAGATAAAAGATATGCTAGTTTTGAAAATAATATAATTTATTGTTGCTGGGGTTTGAACACATGCACTAATAAACTTGTACCTTGGTGTTTTAAAGACCGAGGTGATAAGTCTTTACTTTTTATGACGACCTTATTTATGTCGCATCTACCGTCAAGGTAAAACGCATTTTATGTTTGACGTTAGAAGTGTTATTTTTAGTAGTGTATGTCTCAACAACGTTTCATTTCACTCTAAAGAGAGTGTTTTAAAATGGAAATATGTCTACCACATGGGTATTTCCCCTAAAACAAAATTGTCAAATGAAGCTTTGAAATTTTACGAAATCATGGAATTTCTATAAGATGCACATGTCATGAAGACTGTGTTTGATGTTGGTCCATTATATCCCAAGCTTGTTAAAGTATTTATTGCGAACTTGCCAAAAGGATTCTATGACGTAGGGAGCAATAACTTTAGGAAGGCTCAAGTGCGTGGTTACTGTTGCACCCTACAACTTACCATCTTGTTTTTATAACTTTGAAGGCTTATGTTTCATCATATGCATTCATACATTGTGATAAGGTCAAGGTATATTGGTTCCCAAGTTCTTCTCTAAGCTATGAAAAATGGTTGTGTTGACAATCAGTGTAAGAAGGGTCTCATGGCCTTAATCTTTGAGTCACTCAAGCTACAAGGGTTTCTTATATCTCAAGACATCTCCTTTGTATCATTGGTTCATCAGAAGATTGAATTTTGCAAGTGTTGGAATGAATCATTGTTCTCCTATTCACCTCTTGAGATTATGGTTTTGGCCAGATGAAGTGTTTGATGCTTGTGTGGGCCAGATTTATGGAGAAATGTCCTCTTATTGTCATATGAGACATCTTTTTTCAAATAATTTCTCATCAGGTTCATTGGAATTAGGATTTTGATACTAGATCATCATCTCCTAACACAAAGGGCCAGAATTAGGGTTTTGGATTCAATCAGGATATCTCTGACTTTTTTGGGCAAGACATGATTTCATGCTTCTCTACATGTCCATGAGCACCTATTATTAAAGGATTGAGCATTAATTTTCATTGGAAGTGGTTCAATTGATCAATTGGGGGTAAAATAGTCATCTGGGAAAAAGTTAACAAAAGTCAATTGTTGACCTAGTGAACTTTTGGTCAAAGTTGAGGTCAATGATCAGGTTTCAACATCAAATGGCCTATGGTTGAAGAAATTTAAGAGAAAGATTGATTTTGGAGTTAACTTGTTCATGAAGGTATCTTGGTGAAATGTGAAAATTTTCTAAGTATGGAAATTCAGAAATCTAAATTTCAAAAATTCATAACTTCTTCATTTTTATTGAAAAAAGGAAAACCTTACACGCTTGGAAAAAGGGAGAAAATTCTACAAAATTGTCAATGTGAGTCCATGGCCAAAAGGTGAAGGAAATTTGACTTATAGAGCATGAAAGGTTTTTGACACTTAGAGAATTTTAAATTTTTAACCTAAAAATCCACTCTCTTCATGGCCAGTTTTGAAGATCCAAATGAATTCAATATTAAAAAGTGTCAACTAGAGAATTGAAGTTTGTTTGATTCCCTCCAGTTTTATTTCAAAGATTATTGCATTTGGTTCAGTGTAGAAGGAGATATTGAGTTTAGAATATTAGTGTTTGAAGTTGTCAACTTGCCCAGCATGAGAAGCCCATTTGCTCGCCAGGCCTGAACTTTCATTAAACAGTTGGTGGACACATGTTCATAGCCACTTTTCTTGTGGAATTACTCCTCATTTTGAAAAATGATCAACATAAGAAATGAAATTGGGAGTCTCCTCTTCACTTTTTATTCAAACATTGTTGTGTTTTGTGCATCATGGAGAGATATGGTGTTTTGGATTCAAGGGAAATTTCTGGCTAGAATGGCCAGGCTCGTGCGTGCATGATGCCTTGACACTACCTGGCCAGTCCAGATTTCATGATTTTTGTGCCAATATTTGAGGATATTGCAAACTTCATTTTAACTTTTTGTCAACATCAATGTTTGAAGCTTATGACCTCATCTTTCTAAAAATCCAAAAAGCATGAAAAATGCACGAGGAGAAAGAGAGAAATTAATTTTAGTCATGGCTGATGACATGTCCATGCAAGGGAAGAAGGCAGACTTTGTTCTTTTGAACACTTGGAGGAATATGCTGCATAATTCTTATCGTATGTTCCATACACACGCATTGTATCATGATCACATCACTCTTATCCCAAAAATAGCTAAACAAAATGCCAGCTCATGCATGTACACGTAGTCCTCGTGAATTACCATTTTTGGCAATATTCCCTCCACTCAACTTTTCATTCATGTGCAAGTCAATACACTTCATCATCACACGCTTCTTGCACTCTCGTTTTACTCCTATTTTCTCATCATAACGCACACAAAAGCTCAGCATCAAGGCAAGCTGCCATTACAATTTTCTCATTTGGACATATTTTTCCATAATGCCCTCTAACAGTCCAAATCTTTAAAAGACCTCCTTGCCCTCAAAGCAAGCTTGCTTACTACTCTTTCTTACTCTTTATAAGAAACTCACTCTCTCTATTTGCTCACACACTAAATTCATGCAAGAAAATTGAAGCTTACTCCTCACAAATCTGGTTTGCTCTTTATCTCTCTCTCTCTCTCTCTCTCTCTCTCTCTCTCTCTCTCTCTCTCTCTCTCTCTCTCTCTCTCTCTCTCTCTCTCTCTCTCTCTCTCTCTTTGATTGCAAGAATTTTTCAATATTCCTCACAATTGGCTCGAGAATTCTTCAACATTTAAGCTTGCATTCTCATTGTTGAAGCTTGTAGAAGAAGATTCTCTGGGTTTCTAGCTCTGATGTTGTGAAGAAACCGTGAATTTATTTTTTGCACAAGGTAAGCTCTCTAAAATTCATACCCCTCTCATGCTTGCATCCATGCTTCCTTTAGCTTTATGATGTTTCACACATGTTCATGTGCATTAGCTGGCTACACAATAGGTGCGAAGTATATGGATACTTGACTTCTGAGCTTGTGTTGTCATTGTGAATTTCTTAAAAATGCTTGCACCATAACTTTCTCACTCAATTATTTTCTTGATCTATGATCGTTTTTGAAATTTAATGCCTCTACGTTGATACTTGTTGTTTTGTGAATGACTTTGATGTTTGGATCATGCAATTTCATTGAGAAAAGAAAGAGAAATATGGATCTAAAATTTATGTGATAGATATGTTTTTGAACATGTCTAAAGTTTTTGTAATCAGTGATATTCATGCTTGTTTTTCTCTATGATTTTTTGATCATTTGATGAAATTTAAGATGCTATGATGATGTATGTTTTGTGTACTTTAATTTTGGTGTTTACAAATTTTAATTTCATGGAGAAATGAGAGAGTTCTCTAGCTCTGAATATAGGGTGCAAATTTTTTTTGATGAAAGTTGTTTAGGGTTTCGTTGACAGGGATGACCACGTGTCCACTTTTGATTTAATATGCTTGAAGTTCTTTTACAACGCTTTTGATAAATAATAGTTGTAGAAGATCTGATCTATATCAAATTTTACTTTAATTTGCATTTGTTTATTAATTTTGTTTTTAATATTTTCACTCATACAAAAAATACTCCACGTCTCTTTTTGAGTCTATTTTCTGAATATCAAATTTTATTTTATTATTTTTTCATTTTTGGTGAATTTAAAAATTCGTTATTTCAATGTTTGATATTTCATTAGGTGTTTTGTTCAATATTTCAATGTTTGATTTTATTTTCTAATTTATATTAATCCAAAAATTATGAAAAAATATTTTTAATGTCCTTATATGTCCATATATAATTGTGAAATTTTTCATCTATTTTTATTTTATTTTAAAAATTGTTGAAAATGAACATGCAATTTGGTCTTTTGCTTGTTTAGGTTAGAAGTTTCATCTTCATTTCCTATCTTTCCTTGATCTTGAAATTTCAAATTAATTCATGAACTTTTGTGGTATGTTGAGACACTAAAATTGATTTTTCCATAAATTTTCACATTGATTTTGTCACTATTTGAAAATTTCTTATCAATTGTGTTCCATTGAATGCCTTTCATGGCTAATTCCCAAATTTTGATTTAATTTTTAATATTCAAGTGACATAAAAAATATCAAAAAATATTTTTGACATGTTTCTATATGTTTTCGAATTTCATGAAAATTGTTTATCAATTTTATTTTCCGTTTTGGTATTTTTTGTATCCATTTTGTGGTGAAGTGGGTCTAGTTTGGCTTTGTTTATAACTAGTCTTGCTATTTGAATTTTATTTTCCACTTTTACTTGATATAAAAAATGTGAAAAAAACATGTTAATACTCAGGGATGTTTTGTGATGCTTGTATAATTTTCTCCCATTTTTCTTGATCAATTTGCTTTTGTTTGAAAATGGTTTGCTAAGTGTGTTTGTTTGGACACCTTGTAGAGCTAGTTTTTATCTTTTAATTCTTTTTTCTATTTTTATTCAACTTTTTAATGTGTTTTAACACTTTATTATGACTTTTGATGGTCTTGAGATGTTTGAAATATTTTTGTTTGAATATATTGATCTTTTTCCTATTTTTTCTTTGGTTTAAACATTGTATGTGATTATTGGTGTTTTGATTGATATTTGGAGTCACTTTGTTGAATTCCTTTATGAATTGATCCATTATTTGGGAGTGATAAGTTTAAGGATGACCCCTTTAGAGTTTTATAATCAATTGACCTCATTAGATTAATCTTGCTCCATACTTTTCATGTTGAACTTTTTCCTTACTATTTTCTTTGTTGCTTGAGACACAAGGTATGCACTTGTGCAACCTATAAAGAACCAAGTTCCTTCTTATTTATTTTATTCTCATTGGAATGTGTAGAGAATTGAGTTCATGTCTATGAATCATTCAAGTGCTCTAATATCTCACTTTTGTTTAGAAGTCTTTTGCTTATTTTTTGTGATCATGGTTTAAGGGAATGTGTTTGTATATTTCCAATTGAGTTCCCTTGATCCAAAAAAAATTAAAATCCTTTTGTTTATACTTCTAAACTTATATCTTATGATCTATAAATAAATTCTCCTTTGATTCTTTGATTGACATTTCATTGTCAATTCATCATGATGACAAGTGAGGAGCCACATTCTTTGTTTTGACCTAATTGGTGTGTGATGTATTTTTCTTGAGGACTTTGAGTCCAATATTTCTATGTTTTAAGCTTTGATGTTAAACTATTTTCTCATATCATTCCTCATTCTTCCTTGATCCTTATTTAAGTACTCATTTACTAACCAACATGGTGATACATAAGAATCTATATCGTCCTTTCTATTCGTGTTTTGAGCATCATTGTCTAATGATTGCCTCATGAGCTTTTGTTCCATGTTTTATGAATGTATCTTGATGTTTTCTACCACCCATAATATCTAAGAACATCAAATTTTATTTATTTAAATCATCTTGCTTGTATGCATCAAAGGGACTATACTTTGCCATATATCATGACACTTGAGTATGTTATCTTGTTGACACTTTTTGAGTCTTTAAGTTCATGATTGATATCTTGTGAGGGTTTCATCATCACCCTATGACATATAATATATCATTGCACTCTTACTTGATCTTCTTCAATCTCATTTTATCTAACACAAGTATTATCCATCATTAGATGATTTTGTTAATCAACTAGGTGACTTTTCTTGTGTAAGAAGTTTCATCTTCTTACTTAGTTACTCTTGAATATCATCTTGAATTAACTTTCTATACAAGTCACATATTTCACAATTCTTCAATTACACACTCTCTCTCTCTCTCTCTCTCTCTCTCTCTCTCTCTCTCTCTCTCTCTCTCTCTCTCTCTCTCTCTCTCTCTCTCTCTCTCTCTCTCTCTCTCTCTCTCTCCTCTCTCTCTCTCTCTCTCTCTCTCTCTCTCTTCTTTTGATCTTTAATTCTTAAATTGAACATTATTTGCTTGTCTCCTTTGACTATTCTCTTTATGTGATATGAATGCATTCCTTTTCCCATGCTTGTGATGCTTGAATGTATGATCTTATATATTATTTTCTACTGACTTGTGTGTTGTGTCACCCTCTAAACACGTTCCATCTTCATCTATCCCTTTATTGTGCTTCACTCACCTTTAGGAACATGTTAGGGTTTAGTTTTGACATAGTCTTGACTTATCTTTTGATATGCTTAAGTAGTGATACCTTAGGAGTGTTATAGGTCCCAAACCATGTTTAGAATTAGGTATATACCTATTGTATCCTCCATGCTTGTATGTTTTGTCATGTGTTAAAGTTTTGTCTTCTAATTGTACACTTGCACTTCTACTTACATAGTTAAGTAATAGTTGCTTCTTCTTGAGCCATGTTACTATGCTTAGGGTAGTCTAAGGTGTATAACATGTTAAGGTCAGAACCTATATCATGTCTTGATGTGTTTTTATGCCATGCCTTTTGACTTATTATCTTTTCCTTCATGCTTCTTCATTTCTTCAAGTTTGTTTGTGAGATCTTCATATCTTATTTGTTTTATCACCATGTCTTGTGTGTTTGTTGATGTGTTATCATCTTACTTGTCTGATGTTTTGTCATCCTTACTTGATTTTTTGTCATCTATTACACGATGTTTTGTCATCCATGCATGATGTTTTATCATCCTTACTTGATGTTTTATCATCCCTACTTGATGTTTTGTCATCTCCCTCTTTATGTGATGTTTTATCATCTCTTCTCTTATGTGTTTTATCATATTGTTTTGTGTATTTGATGTTTTATAATCTCTTACTTGATGTATTGCCATCTTTGCTCTGCTTTATGTATTATCATTTTTGTGTGATGTTTTAGCATCTTCCCTCTTATTTGATGTCTTATCATCCCCTCTTTATTTTGGTGTTTTATCATCCCTTCTACACTTGTTACTTGATGTTTTATCATCTTTTATTTCTTATGTGGTTAAGTATCTATCCTAATTTCATGTGTGTTTATGTGATACTTGCTTTCTCTCGTATCTAAGTGTGATTGCTTGTTTCCTCTTCTTCTCTTTTGTGAGATTGCCATGCTCCCCATAGGATCTTCAATTCATTATTCTCTAAGATTGAACTAAATAGACATTAGGTTTGCTATCTATGCATGACAACATTAGGTATATTTCCCTCTGATCCCAACTTTAGGTCCACAAGCATGACAACTTATAGGTTTGAGATCCCATTTTGTTAGTCTTTTCTCTTTTGCATCCATGTTAAAATTAAAACTTATTTTACTTTTCAAACTTCCCAAAACACTTAATAATAAATTATGAGAATCACACTTTTTACTAAGTATGAGAAATAATAAGCGAGTTTCTTCTCGATCTTATCATTCTTTCGTTCTTAGTCTTTTATGTGATTCAAAAATCTCAAATCCTTTTTCAAGGTAGAAAATATCAACCAATGCAAATCTTTTTTTCTTCAGACTTTTTCTTTTAAAACCTTTTTAAAAATAAAATTTTTCACTAGCATTATTCATAAAAACATACAACTCACCAAAACTTTTAAGGTGAACTATGAAGTGCCTTGATCCCTATTGCACGGTCGGTGGTACGTAGGCACAAAGGTTCGCAACCGCGACATGCACAACTAATAAAAAATTTCTTTTTGTATATACTTTACATGAATTCCCTTTTAGAATTAAACTTTAGACTTATATTTTTATACACCCTTAGATTAGAACAAACTTAAGTGGATCCTGTGGAGTAGCACATACATGAGGGGTGCTAATACCTTTCCTTCGCGTAATCGACTTCCTTACCCTTTCTCTTGGTC